>QRDG01002464.1:0-17104 GCA_012064385.1 Puccinellia tenuiflora | reverse complement strand
CCTTTCCCATGAAGAAGCGCCTGAGAGAAAAACTAGAAAAAAAAAAGTAGAGCAGCCCTGGACAAAGAAGATGCATCGTGTCATCTCGTGTTGGCGATGGAGAATGACACGGCCATGCCATCGATGATCGATGGATCGGAACGAAATGGAGTTCCTCAACATAACGAGAACACGTATGCAGCTTGCAGAAAAGAAGAACACGTACGTGCTGCGATGCCCCCTTCCACTAGCACTAGCGCGATGTCATGTCATGGTAAAGGTTCTTGCCACTTTTTGCTGCCATCCAAAAGATCTGACAAAAAGGTAGCATGCACTAGCTAGATCATTCACGATGTCACGTACGCTAGCCTTCGCTGCTTCTTCCACCTGGTTGGTTTCTCTCCTCTAAATTAAGCTAAGGGTTCAGATCAAGATGACAAACTGCAATAGGCTCTTGATTGTAAGTAACATGTATAATCCTATGGAATTAAAGGTGGAGATTTCCAGTCTAATACAAGGCCACATAGCCAGTGTAATTGTAGTAGTATCAATCATTAAAAAGTGCGATTGGAACCTGAGCTCATTGAAGCCCCTTATTTAAAAAAATAAGAAATATATTACCATAATATATATGAAGAAATAAAAGGCTTCATATAGATTTTTATCCAAAAAATATATTACCATAATATATATGAATAAATGAAAGCCGTCAAGCAAATTAACGGCAGAAACCACCTTTTCTTTTTTCGATGCATAACACAACACCGATTGATATGAAGACGTAACTTCCTAGTGGCCTTTTTCTTTCTTGGGCTTTCATCCATCGGGGAGAGACTCCCTGGCAGCGAGCCCAACATGATCATTATCTTGGCATAAGATAGGAGTGATTGAACTTTTGGTGTACTTGGTGAACAGCCCGGTAGCCGATCCAAACAAGTCCAGCATCTGCTTAGAACAACTCCAGCCCCCCCCCCCCCCACCCCCCCCCCCCCCCCCCCCCCCCCCCCCCCGAGCCCCACGACCACCTTTTTGACGTCGGCGGCCCATTTTGCTCCGAGTCGCCCCCAGAGACTTGTTTTCCGCCGGATTTGGCCCAAAAATATCCGGCGTTTCCAGGCCGAACCCAATGCGCCGGGTTCCGCCTGGGGGCGCCGGCGGAAAGAAAGTGGCGTGAAATGAAGGGAAAACCGCGCGAAGATTCCGGCGGGCCCGCCCTGGCAGCGGCTCACCGCTTCGTCGTTCTCATCGTCTCGTCTCCCGCATCGCATTAGTGCTCCTGCCGCCGGTCAGACGTACCGCCGTCGAGTCAAATCAGCCACGCGGCGGCGAACGGCTTCGGCTGCCATTGGCTATGTGATGAGGAGGCCCGTCTGCTCTTCGAGGCGGGCTACCCGTGCCGCCGGACGTGCGCGTGTCTGGCGCCTGGCATCTGAGCCAGATAGGGCTCGTCGTCCCCTCTGTCCCCACCGGCAAGGCCAGGCTCGCGGAGATCTACGCTCTCCGTGAAGCCATGACGCGGGAGCAGCGGGACAACCCCGTCTGGGACGCGGAGAACAACGTGTCGTGGAACGCGTTCTTGGCCGAGCGGCGGGAACAACAGATCAACGATTACCGCGGGCCGCCTGAGGCGGCGCCGGGATGCGGCAACTTCGCCGGCCGAAAGACCTGGTGGAGCGTGCCCGGGCGCACGCTCCCGTTCGTCCTCGATCACATCGAGGCCGGCAATGGCAACGGCAACAACCCTCCACTACAGGTGACATGGTTATGATCATCGGGTCCCACCTCTCGGGTACCCGGTAGCCATTACTCGAAAGGCTCGTCAGCAAGCACGTCTGGAGGAAGGCTGTAGCGATCCTGCCCTTTTAAAATAGGCCAAGATCCCTGTGTTCTGTGCTAGTCCCTGGATCGAATAGCTAGCACCACAGTTCAAGATGTAATATCATGCAAATGCGTCAAATATCTATTACTTCGAAGATCCAGAAAAATAAACATTACAAGTTGCATAGCACAAGGCTAGCATATTACAAAGTTCAGCAGCGGAAAACATATAATAGCATGGAGCCTCATCATCTTCATGTGCCACAGGCAGACATGTTGGTTGCAGACTCGAAACCTATAGCGTTCCTTACTCATCGTCGGACGAACCTGCAACGGTGAAAACGTTGCAGCCAAAAATTGGTCAGAACCATTGGAATGGATCTGGCAAGTGATACTTGTGGACTCATAATGGAAAACTCCTATTAGCTATATGCTTATTTGGCTGGTGGAGTTCAAGGCTATTTTGCGTAAAGCCAACTTTATCCTAACTATTTGTAAAACTTCTTTTCAAATAAACGAGACTTTCATGGCATGAAAACCACTGTCTCAACTACTCTTGTTCACTTTTCAAATTTTACTTGAGAAATTGGAATGTTGAGATCCTCTGTTAACATCCTTGTTCAGCTGCTCAGAATTGTCCGTAACCGGGGACACGGCTATGATCATAGTTTTACACTCTCGAGAGGTTGTGCACATTCACCACTTGACTCAATCAACCCATTCTGTCCTTGACCCTCATGTAGTGAAAAGGAAAGGAGAAGATTAAGACAAGACCTTTGGGAAATGTTCCCCGGTTCCTCTGGGCAGACCCATACAAGACAACATCCGCTGAGAACTGCCAGAATCGGGGCCTATAACTTACTTAGTCAAGGCAGAGCCATAATACCAAGTGGCTGCACTGCAAGCAATCTTCACATGGAGTAACTTCAAATCTCTTTGTTCCTGGGTGGCCATCCACAAGTGCACGTACTCAGGTAACCATGGAAATGGCCCTGAGCAGCCACTCAACTTCGCCTCCAATAGAGCAAACCAAATCCACCCAGGTGTTTGTTTAACTTAGTAGAATTAACTTTTCATAGTAAAACACATAGCATAGCATTTCAATACTTCTACTAAGATATTGTATAGTCACTAGACACTTAGGATTATTTGGGGTAGTACTAAACAGGTTTAGCATAGCATAGTGATAAAACCTGACATGCAATTCTACTTAGAGAAAGTAAACTACAATGCATATCAAAATACTTAGGAAATTTATGCAGTGAGCATCACTTGCCTTTGAAAACGTGTTGTTGCTCACACACTCTCTTCAACGTATCTTGGTGCACTCCGTTCACTCTAAAAAAAATACAAACAAATCACAATAAATAACAATACAACAACCAAAATAATACAAACACAACATCAAATATGGGCAATAACAATACGACTGGGTTGGTGGTCCAAGTTGAATACATGATCCAATATGCAAAAGGAATCAATGTATTTGGGGTTAGCCAATTTTGGTTCAGGGATGGTTTAGAGTAAAAACAGGATGAAGGGGTGATGTCCAAGGTTCTAAGGGTTGGTTTTTGTCTCTCTGGACAGAGGAAACTATTTGGAGTATTTTTCTAAAAGAAAACAAATTAAAAAGATTTATAGAATTTAAACTATATCAAAAATACTCAAATTGAGTCTCTGATTTTTAAATCATCAAAATAAATGCTCAAAAATATTTTGCAACAGAGGAATAAAAATACTCATATTCTAGGGTTTCTAAAACTATTTTTCTTGCAATTTTTGGACTATTAGAAATAAAGTTATGTCAAAATTACTCAAACCACACATTTGAAATTTGAATAATTTAAACTAACTCAAAACAGAAAACTAAAATGCCAGAAAGATTCTACAAGTTCTAAGGATTTCAAATATATAAAAATATTTGAATTTGGCCAAACAGATAAAAAGATATGATTAATCTAAGATCTAAGGGGTTTTCTGTAAATCTGCCAATTAAATCTAAATAGGATAATTCACAGAAATTCCTGGCTGACTGGATGCTGACTGGTGCTGACTAGGTGATGATGTGGCGCTGACTGGGCTGCCACGTTGGCGTACCGATTCGTTTTTAATGGATCTAATCATAGCCTTTGCTTTTAGATCCAAGGGTCCAGGATCTAGGGTTTTACCAGCGGCGACGCTATGGTCGTCGGAGACAGAGGACGCGGCGGCGGGCGGCTCGGGCGTCGAGGGCGAAGGCGCTCCGGTGGTTCCTGGCTCTGGTGAAGACGACGACGGCGTTCAGCACGGGACGGCGAAGTGGATGGCGAGGGCGGGTGCTCGGTTGCGTCCTGGAGCGGCGGCTAGGTCCGACCGGAGGAGCTAGGAGCGGCGGCGGGCTCCGGTCGAAGACGGAGACAACGATGCAGCTGCGCAAAAATTCGGGGAAGGTGTCAGCGGGGAGCGCAAGGGAGAGAGGAAGAGGATGGTGCGGGAGAGAGGACGCGGGGCTCACTGTGGCGGCCGGAATCGGGGAAAAACGGCGGCGGCAGAGGCAAACAACGGCGAGCAAAATCGGCGGCCTGGCGGCACCTCGGGCTAGGGTTTTTGGGGCGAGACTGGAGGAGATCGTGGGCATTAAGTAGACGCGAACGGGAGCAACAAATCCCGTGTAAATCGGGCGGATTTCGATCCGGAGTTCGGATTCGATACGGGAGGGGATTTCTTGCGCTGGAGGTTGCAGGTTGCTGACGTCACGGCTTGCGTCATCAAGGGTCCCGCCTGTCGGCGACAGAGGAAGAAGAGAAAGGAGAGAGAGGCCGGGCTGCGGGGTGCTGGGCTGGTCCTGGGCCGGTGTTGGGCTGGCTTGGGCAGCTGGCCCCTTTTTTTTTTGTCTAAAGCTTTTTCCTTTTTCTTTTCTCTGTTTTCTTTTATAACTTTTGAAATAATGCTTCAAATCAAGTGAAATAAATTTGTAAGAATTTGTAAAATTCAGAATGATCATTTGGGACATTTGTCAACCTTTTTCCAAATATTTTATTTTTAAATAAAAATCAATTATGGTATATTTGCATAATTGACACCTTTATGTCAAAATAACAAATAGGCTTTTATAAAATCCTTTTGAACTCAAATAAAATCCAGAAAATAGTATGAGTAATATCATTTAAAATGATAAACTCAATACAATAGTTTCGGACAAAACATTGTATTTAAAAGGTTTGAGAAATCCTTTAAATACAAATACCCACTTAATTATGGGCTTTGCCAAAATATTGGAAATACTTTGCCAAAAGGTTTTTAGGATTTTGTAGAAATCCAAATAAATATTTTATTTCCAAAGCTTTAAAAGTTGGGATTGGAAGATAAAGGAACATTTAATTTAAAATAGAACTTTGGACGATGTCCCAATAATCTTCTATAGAGGTTTTCTTGATTTTTGGAGACTTTATTTATTTATTAATAAAAGTTTTAAATTTTTGTGATTTTTTAAAACATTCCAAAATTTGGGATGTTACAAACCTACCACCCTTAAAAGGAATCTCGTCCCCGAGATTCGAAGAGGCTAGAAAGAAAGATTGGTTTGGGGATCTCCGGGTTTAGGCAACTGGGTGGGCTACCACCCTTAAAAGAAACTTTTGTAGGCAGTCTTGAGCTTTTGTCTTCGGGCTAGGGTCCATATGGAAATGTGTGGATCCTTATATCATAGACTTCAATTCCAGTTGTTGGGGTCTCTTCAAGTAATTTCGGGCACTGATGGTTTACTCTTTGGGTCCACCTGGAGTCCAAGATGAGAGGATTTTACAACATCATCCTTCGCTATATTTTCCTTGATATGTTGCTTCAACTGGTTGACTTTCTTCAGTGCGAGCACTACGCCATTTCTAACAAAACTCTCATGGTTGGTCAACACTTCCATTTGCAGGATTCCTTCACGAGAGCTGAGGTTTATCCTCAGCGTATATATTACGTTTTGGCAATACTTGCCTATATTGTGGGCAATATCTATTACCATTCTATGGTTTAGGTTTAATGTCGGCTCACTAATAGGTTTGTCACTCAGATTTACCATTCCTCATAGCAAGAGCGAATGATATGGGTAGTCGCCATGGGGGCCAATCCATTTCGCACCCAATCATTACCTTGTACTTGGTTTGGTGAATCTCGTAGGCTAACACTCGGTCGATCTCACTTGTCCGACAGAGAGTTTCCAATCTGTAAGACATACCTGAGCTAATCTATCGATACTTCAAAACTATTGGGTCGCGAAAACTTCTATACACGCTAAATCTTCTTCTCTGAATCTTCCACTCGTGGAACGGGCTTCCACGTCACCTTAGCTCATCAGTTTCAGGCTAATGTCCCTATCCTTGACAAGTCGAGTAGTCTTCACAACAAAAGATATATCTTCATAAAGTTTTGGCATAAAATTACATCGGCATCACACCACTCTTACATCACAGTACTTATTCTTCCACCTAAATATAACTAGTGGCATTTATTACATCTTCAGAACGTTCCCATTGACTCTGGTCCTTCTTCTTGGCTAAACACCTCATGAAAACTCAGTTGGTTTCTTTGCTTCTTGATTTAAACTGATATCTGATCCGCTTCTTTTCTGGTGTGGTGAGTGTGACAGCTTTACTAGCATGATCTATCTGACCTTCATACCTGGACATCCAGTCCTTGCCTATGATTATATCCAAGCTTTGCAAGTCTAGCACAAACAACTCGCTTGGAAATTTGTGTGTCTCAATTTCCAAGGTCATGTTATGGCATACCGCGTTTGCAGGCCTCTTCCCTTCTATAGAGCTCACTCTGATGGGTCTTCTAAGTCCTCGATTGGGTATCTTATTTCTACTCACAAAGTCTTTTGATATGAATGAATGTGTTGCTTCAGTATCAAAAAGTACCAATGCAGGATAGGAGTTGATCAACAATCCTTCAATCACTGGGACTGGTTTCTTGAGAACTCTCTCCATGTTTATGGAAAACACATGTCCCTTTCGGAACTGAATTGGCTTGGTCCCATTACTAATCTTCTTTTCCGGACAGCTTCTGGAATAGTGTCCCATTTTCTTGCATTTGAAACACTCCACCTGACTGAAGTCCTTCCTATTTGATTTGGGGTCGGGATTCTGACTACTATTTTCTCCCATAATGTACTCATCTCCAAGGTCATAAACCTCTTCAGTATGGGCAGGGCTATGGTGGTCATGGTTGATTTGTTGGTCATTCACTCCCTGAAGGTCGTGTTCATCAATACCCTGACAATGGTGGTTATTGTCTTCATGATGGTATAACTCAAACTGAACATGTTCGTCATATGAAGTGCACCATTCCTGCTGTGGTTCTGGGTGATGCTTTTCCAATTGAAGCTTTCGCTTCTTGGTTGCAACTTGCTTCAGTTTGTTCTCCAAGACTATGGCTTGGTCAACCAGTGACTGGTAGTCAGGAGTATAGGCAACTGTCAATAGAATGGATAGTTTGTCATTCAAACCATTTAGGAACCTTTCTTTCCTCTTAGTATCTGTATCAACATCATCCGGTGCGTAGCGTGCCAGATTATTGAACTCGTTCATGTACTCTATAATATTTCGGTCGTCTTGTCGGAGCTCGTAAAATTCTTCCCTCTTCAGTTTCATCACTCCAGATGAAATATGTGCATCACGGAATCCTTCTTGAAACATATCCCATGTCATCTCTTCAATGGGATGTGTGATCTGGTAGCTATCCCACCAGTCTTCTGCAGGTCCCTCTAGTAGATGTGCCGCAAATCTAACCTTCTCAGCATCTGTGCATCCAATGGTCACCAAATCTTTATTTACTGAACGTAGCCAATCATCGGCCAAAATAGGTTCTGCAGTTCTTGAAAACTTTTCTGGTCGAAGCTTTAAGAATCTGATCAGCATATCCACTTGAGGAGGAGGTGGTGCTGGAATGTTCTTGTTGTCTTCTTGGTTTTGGGTCACTAACTGACTCAACTGTTTCTGTGCATCTAGTAACTGTTGTAGTGTGGGAATCACAGGGTTGTTGGATTTTGGCTTGGACATCTGTTTAGTTTAGCATGGATGAGTAGAGATAGAAAGAATCTAGAGGAAGTTCTACCCCTAACCAGCAGATCAAGGCAATTCATCTTACAAACAACATCTAGCAAGCATCAAGCAACAAGGTTCTCACACAAACAAACAAACAAACAAACAACCAGGTATTGCCATACTCACTAAGTATGATCAATACACTATCACGTTATCGTTGTTCTAGCAAGGTGACTAAAGTGGTGGTCTCATCTATTTCTTCATTGAATCTCTTCAAGTTCTTCTTTGACCTTCAGTATGGTGGAACTGTCTTGTGGGGAATCTTCATTGGTCTGACATCAATTGAGTTGAATCCACCAATAAGGGTCATTTGAAATGGGGAAAGATGTCTTAGAAAGTGAATAGTAGATGAGAGTATAAGAAGGATAACTTGTAAATATTTTATTTTCATAAAATTGAATAAAATATATTTTCAATTCTAAGTCTTTTCCTAGTTCTAATCCAAACCTAGGGTTTCGAACCTACAGGCAACACAATGCTCTGATACCATCTGTAGCGATCCTGCCCTTTTAAAATAGGCCAAGATCCCTGTGTTCTGTGCTAGTCCCTGGATCGAATAGCTAGCACCACAGTTCAAGATGTAATATCATGCAAATGCGTCAAATATCTATTACTTCGAAGATCCAGAAAAATAAACATTACAAGTTGCATAGCACAAGGCTAGCATATTACAAAGTTCAGCAGCGGAAAACATATAATAGCATGGAGCCTCATCATCTTCATGTGCCACAGGCAGACATGTTGGTTGCAGACTCGAAACCTATAGCGTTCCTTACTCATCGTCGGACGAACCTGCAACGGTGAAAACGTTGCAGCCAAAAATTGGTCAGAACCATTGGAATGGATCTGGCAAGTGATACTTGTGGACTCATAATGGAAAACTCCTATTAGCTATATGCTTATTTGGCTGGTGGAGTTCAAGGCTATTTTGCGTAAAGCCAACTTTATCCTAACTATTTGTAAAACTTCTTTTCAAATAAACGAGACTTTCATGGCATGAAAACCACTGTCTCAACTACTCTTGTTCACTTTTCAAATTTTACTTGAGAAATTGGAATGTTGAGATCCTCTGTTAACATCCTTGTTCAGCTGCTCAGAATTGTCCGTAACCGGGGACACAGCTATGATCATAGTTTTACACTCTCGAGAGGTTGTGCACATTCACCACTTGACTCAATCAACCCATTCTGTCCTTGACCCTCATGTAGTGAAAAGGAAAGGAGAAGATTAAGACAAGACCTTTGGGAAATGTTCCCCGGTTCCTCTGGGCAGACCCATACAAGACAACATCCGCTGAGAACTGCCAGAATCGGGGCCTATAACTTACTTAGTCAAGGCAGAGCCATAATACCAAGTGGCTGCACTGGAAGCAATCTTCACATGGAGTAACTTCAAATCTCTTTGTTCCTGGGTGGCCATCCACAAGTGCACGTACTCAGGTAACCATGGAAATGGCCCTGAGCAGCCACTCAACTTCGCCTCCAATAGAGCAAACCAAATCCACCCAGGTGTTTGTTTAACTTAGTAGAATTAACTTTTCATAGTAAAACACATAGCATAGCATTTCAATACTTCTACTAAGATATTGTATAGTCACTAGACACTTAGGATTATTTGGGGTAGTACTAAACAGGTTTAGCATAGCATAGTGATAAAACCTGACATGCAATTCTACTTAGAGAAAGTAAACTACAATGCATATCAAAATACTTAGGAAATTTATGCAGTGAGCATCACTTGCCTTTGAAAACGTGTTGTTGCTCACACACTCTCTTCAACGTATCTTGGTGCACTCCGTTCACTCTAAAAAAAATACAAACAAATCACAATAAATAACAATACAACAACCAAAATAATACAAACACAACATCAAATATGGGCAATAACAATACGACTGGGTTGGTGGTCCAAGTTGAATACATGATCCAATATGCAAAAGGAATCAATGTATTTGGGGTTAGCCAATTTTGGTTCAGGGATGGTTTAGAGTAAAAACAGGATGAAGGGGTGATGTCCAAGGTTCTAAGGGTTGGTTTTTGTCTCTCTGGACAGAGGAAACTATTTGGAGTATTTTTCTAAAAGAAAACAAATTAAAAAGATTTATAGAATTTAAACTATATCAAAAATACTCAAATTGAGTCTCTGATTTTTAAATCATCAAAATAAATGCTCAAAAATATTTTGCAACAGAGGAATAAAAATACTCATATTCTAGGGTTTCTAAAACTATTTTTCTTGCAATTTTTGGACTATTAGAAATAAAGTTATGTCAAAATTACTCAAATCACACATTTGAAATTTGAATAATTTAAACTAACTCAAAACAGAAAACTAAAATGCCAGAAAGATTCTACAAGTTCTAAGGATTTCAAATATATAAAAATATTTGAATTTGGCCGAACAGATAAAAAGATATGATTAATCTAAGATCTAAGGGGTTTTCTGTAAATCTGCCAATTAAATCTAAATAGGATAATTCACAGAAATTCCTGGCTGACTGGATGCTGACTGGTGCTGACTAGGTGACGATGTGGCGCTGACTGGGCTGCCACGTTGGCGTACCGATTCGTTTTTAATGGATCTAATCATAGCCTTTGCTTTTAGATCCAAGGGTCCAGGATCTAGGGTTTTACCAGCGGCGACGCTATGGTCGTCGGAGACAGAGGACGCGGCGGCGGGCGGCTCGGGCGTCGAGGGCGAAGGCGCTCCGGTGGTTCCTGGCCCTGGTGAAGACGACGACGGCGTTCAGCACGGGACGGCGAAGTGGATGGCGAGGGCGGGTGCTCGGTTGCGTCCTGGAGCGGCGGCTAGGTCCGACCGGAGGAGCTAGGAGCGGCGGCGGGCTCCGGTCGAAGACGGAGACAACGATGCAGCTGCGCAAAAATTCGGGGAAGGTGTCAGCGGGGAGCGCAAGGGAGAGAGGAAGAGGATGGTGCGGGAGAGAGGACGCGGGGCTCACTGTGGCGGCCGGAATCGGGGAAAAACGGCGGCGGCAGAGGCAAACAACGGCGAGCAAAATCGGCGGCCTGGCGGCACCTCGGGCTAGGGTTTTTGGGGCGAGACTGGAGGAGATCGTGGGCATTAAGTAGACGCGAACGGGAGCAACAAATCCCGTGTAAATCGGGCGGATTTCGATCCGGAGTTCGGATTCGATACGGGAGGGGATTTCTTGCGCTGGAGGTTGCAGGTTGCTGACGTCACGGCTTGCGTCATCAAGGGTCCCGCCTGTCGGCGACAGAGGAAGAAGAGAAAGGAGAGAGAGGCCGGGCTGCGGGGTGCTGGGCTGGTCCTGGGCCGGTGTTGGGCTGGCTTGGGCAGCTGGCCCCTTTCTCTTTTTTTTTGTCTAAAGCTTTTTCCTTTTTCTTTTCTCTGTTTTCTTTTATAACTTTTGAAATAATGCTTCAAATCAAGTGAAATAAATTTGTAAGAATTTGTAAAATTCAGAATGATCATTTGGGACATTTGTCAACCTTTTTCCAAATATTTTATTTTTAAATAAAAATCAATTATGGTATATTTGCATAATTGACACCTTTATGTCAAAATAACAAATAGGCTTTTATAAAATCCTTTTGAACTCAAATAAAATCCAGAAAATAGTATGAGTAATATCATTTAAAATGATAAACTCAATACAATAGTTTCGGACAAAACATTGTATTTAAAAGGTTTGAGAAATCCTTTAAATACAAATACCCACTTAATTATGGGCTTTGCCAAAATATTGGAAATACTTTGCCAAAAGGTTTTTAGGATTTTGTAGAAATCCAAATAAATATTTTATTTCCAAAGCTTTAAAAGTTGGGATTGGAAGATAAAGGAACATTTAATTTAAAATAGAACTTTGGACGATGTCCCAATAATCTTCTATAGAGGTTTTCTTGATTTTTGGAGACTTTATTTATTTATTAATAAAAGTTTTAAATTTTTGTGATTTTTTAAAACATTCCAAAATTTGGGATGTTACAAACCTACCACCCTTAGAAGGAATCTCGTCCCCGAGATTCGAAGAGGCTAGAAAGAAAGATTGGTTTGGGGATCTCCGGGTTTAGGCAACTGGGTGGGCTACCACCCTTAAAGAAACTTTTGTAGGCAGTCTTGAGCTTTTGTCTTCGGGCTAGGGTCCATATGGAAATGTGTGGATCCTTACATCATAGACTTCAATTCCAGTTGTTGGGGTCTCTTCAAGTATTTTCGGGCACTGATGGTTTACTCTTTGGGTCCACCTGGAGTCCAAGATGAGAGGATTTTACAACATCATCCTTCGCTATATTTTCCTTGATATGTTGCTTCAACTGGTTGACTTTCTTCAGTGCGAGCACTACGCCATTTCTAACAAAACTCTCATGGTTGGTCAACACTTCCATTTGCAGGATTCCTTCACGAGAGCTGAGGTTTATCCTCAGCGTATATATTACGTTTTGGCAATACTTGCCTATATTGTGGGCAATATCTATTACCATTCTATGGTTTAGGTTTAATGTCGGCTCACTAATAGGTTGTCACTCAGATTTACCATTCCTCATAGCAAGAGCGAATGATATGGGTAGTCGCCATGGGGGCCAATCCATTTCGCACCCAATCATTACCTTGTACTTGGTTTGGTGAATCTCGTAGGCTAACACTCGGTCGATCTCACTTGTCCGACAGAGAGTTTCCAATCTGTAAGACATACCTGAGCTAATCTATCGATACTTCAAAACTATTGGGTCGCGAAAACTTCTATACACGCTAAATCTTCTTCTCTGAATCTTCCACTCGTGGAACGGGCTTCCACGTCACCTTAGCTCATCAGTTTCAGGCTAATGTCCCTATCCTTGACAAGTCGAGTAGTCTTCACAACAAAAGATATATCTTCATAAAGTTTTGGCATAAAATTACATCGGCATCACACCACTCTTACATCACAGTACTTATTCTTCCACCTAAATATAACTAGTGGCATTTATTACATCTTCAGAACGTTCCCATTGACTCTGGTCCTTCTTCTTGCTAAACACCTCATGAAAACTCAGTTGGTTTCTTTGCTTCTTGATTTAAAACTGATATCTGATCCGCTTCTTTTCTGGTGTGGTGAGTGTGACAGCTTTACTAGCATGATCTATCTGACCTTCATACCCTGGACATCCAGTCCTTGCCTATGATTATATCCAAGCTTTGCAAGTCTAGCACAAACAACTCGCTTGGAAATTTGTGTGTCTCAATTTCCAAGGTCATGTTATGGCATACCCGCGTTTGCAGGCCTCTTCCCTTCTATAGAGCTCACTCTGATGGGTCTTCTAAGTCCTCGATTGGGTATCTTATTTCTACTCACAAAGTCTTTTGATATGAATGAATGTGTTGCTTCAGTATCAAAAAGTACCAATGCAGGATAGGAGTTGATCAACAATCCTTCAATCACTGGGACTGGTTTCTTGAGAACTCTCTCCATGTTTATGGAAAACACATGTCCCTTTCGGAACTGAATTGGCTTGGTCCCATTACTAATCTTCTTTTCCGGACAGCTTCTGGAATAGTGTCCCATTTTCTTGCATTGAAACACTCCACCTGACTGAAGTCCTTCCTATTTGATTTGGGGTCGGGATTCTGACTACTATTTTCTCCCATAATGTACTCATCTCCAAGGTCATAAACCTCTTCAGTATGGGCAGGGCTATGGTGGTCATGGTTGATTTGTTGGTCATTCACTCCCTGAAGGTCGTGTGTTCATCAATACCCTGACAATGGTGGTTATTGTCTTCATGATGGTATAACTCAAACTGACATGTTCGTTCATATGAAGTGCACCATTCCTGCTGTGGTTCTGGGTGATGCTTTTCCAATTGAAGCTTTCGCTTCTTGGTTGCAACTTGCTTCAGTTTGTTCTCCAAGACTATGGCTTGGTCAACCAGTGACTGGTAGTCAGGAGTATAGGCAACTGTCAATAGAATGGATAGTTTGTCATTCAAACCATTTAGGAACCTTTCTTTCCTCTTAGTATCTGTATCAACATCATCCGGTGCGTAGCGTGCCAGATTATTGAACTCGTTCATGTACTCTATAATATTTCGGTCGTCTTGTCGGAGCTCGTAAAATTCTTCCCTCTTCAGTTTCATCACTCCAGATGAAATATGTGCATCACGGAATCCTTCTTGAAACATATCCCATGTCATCTCTTCAATGGGATGTGTGATCTGGTAGCTATCCCACCAGTCTTCTGCAGGTCCCTCTAGTAGATGTGCCGCAAATCTAACCTTCTCAGCATCTGTGCATCCAATGTCACCAAATCTTTATTTACTGAACGTAGCCAATCATCGGCCAAAATAGGTTCTGCAGTTCTTGAAACTTTTCTGGTCGAAGCTTTAAGAATCTGATCAGCATATCCACTTGAGGAGGAGGTGGTGCTGGAATGTTCTTGTTGTCTTCTTGGTTTTGGGTCACTAACTGACTCAACTGTTCTCTGTGCATCTAGTAACTGTTGTAGTGTGGAATAACAGGGTTGTTGGATTTTGGCTTGGACATCTGTTTAGTTTAGCATGGATGAGAGAGATAGAAAGAATCTAGAGGAGTTCTACCCCTAACCAGCAGATCAAGGCAATTCATCTTACAACAACATCTAGCAAGCATCAAGCAACAAGGTTCTCACACAAACAAACAAACAAACAACCAGGTATTGCCATACTCACTAAGTATGATCAATACACTATCACGTTATCATTGTTCTAGCAAGGTGACTAAAGTGGTGGTCTCATCTATTCTTCATTGAATCTCTTCAAGTTCTTCTTTGACCTTCAGTATGGTGGAACTGTCTTGTGGGGAATCTTCATTGGTCTGACATCAATTGAGTTGAATCCACCAATAAGGGTCATTTGAAATGGGGAAAGATGTCTTAGAAAGTGAATAGTAGATGAGAGTATAAGAAGGATAACTTGTAAATATTTTATTTCATAAAATTGAATAAAATATATTTTCAATTCTAAGTCTTTTCCTAGTTCTAATCCAAACCTAGGGTTTCGAACCTACAGGCAACACAATGCTCTGATACCATCTGTAGCGATCCTGCCCTTTTAAAATAGGCCAAGATCCCTATGTTCTGTGCTAGTCCCTGGATCGAATAGCTAGCACCACAGTTCAAGATGTAATATCATGCAAATGCGTCAAATATCTATTACTTCGAAGATCCAGAAAAATAAACATTACAAGTTGCATAGCACAAGGCTAGCATATTACAAAGTTCAGCAGCGGAAAACATATAATAGCATGGAGCCTCATCATCTTCATGTGCCACAGGCAGACATGTTGGTTGCAGACTCGAAACCTATAGCGTTCCTTACTCATCGTCGGACGAACCTGCAACGGTGAAAACGTTGCAGCCAAAAATTGGTCAGAACCATTGGAATGGATCTGGCAAGTGATACTTGTGGACTCATAATGGAAAACTCCTATTAGCTATATGCTTATTTGGCTGGTGGAGTTCAAGGCTATTTGCGTAAAGCCAACTTTATCCTAACTATTTGTAAAAACTTCTTTTCAATAAACGAGACTTTCATGGCATGAAAACCACTGTCTCAACTACTCTTGTTCACTTTTCAAATTTTACTTGAGAAATTGGAATGTTGAGATCCTCTGTTAACATCCTTGTTCAGCTGCTCAGAATTGTCCGTAACCGGGGACACGGCTATGATCATAGTTTTACACTCTCGAGAGGTTGTGCACATTCACCACTTGACTCAATCAACCCATTCTGTCCTTGACCCTCATGTAGTGAAAAGGAAAGGAGAAGATTAAGACAAGACCTTTGGGAAATGTTCCCCGGTTCCTCTGGGCAGACCCATACAAGACAACATCCGCTGAGAACTGCCAGAATCGGGGCCTATAACTTACTTAGTCAAGGCAGAGCCATAATACCAAGTGGCTGCACTGGAAGCAATCTTCACATGGAGTAACTTCAAATCTCTTTGTTCCTGGGTGGCCATCCACAAGTGCACGTACTCAGGTAACCATGGAAATGGCCCTGAGCAGCCACTCAACTTCGCCTCCAATAGAGCAAACCAAATCCACCCAGGTGTTTGTTTAACTTAGTAGAATTAACTTTTCATAGTAAAAACACATAGCATAGCATTTCAATACTTCTACTAAGATATTGTATAGTCACTAGACACTTAGGATTATTTGGGGTAGTACTAAACAGGTTTAGCATAGCATAGTGATAAAACCTGACATGCAATTCTACTTAGAGAAAGTAAACTACAATGCATATCAAAATACTTAGGAATTTATGCAGTGAGCATCACTTGCCTTTGAAAACGTGTTGTTGCTCACACACTCTCTTCAACGTATCTTGGTGCACTCCGTTTCACTCTAAAAAAATACAAACAAATCACAATAAATAACATACAACAACCAAAACAATACAAACACAACATCAAATATGGGCAATAACAATACGACTGGGTTGGTGGTCCAAGTTGAATACATGATCCAATATGCAAAAGGAATCAATGTATTTGGGGGTTAGCCAATTTTGGTTCAGGGATGGTTTAGAGTAAAAACAGGATGAAGGGGTGATGTCCAAGGTTCTAAGGGTTGGTTTTTGTCTCTCTGGACAGAGGAAACTATTTGGAGTATTTTTCTAAAAGAAAACAAATTAAAAAGATTTATAGAATTTAAACTATATCAAAAATACTCAAATTGAGTCTCTGATTTTAAATCATCAAAATAAATGCTCAAAAATATTTTGCAACAGAGGAATAAAATACTCATATTCTAGGGTTTCTAAAACTATTTTTCTTGCAATTTTTGGACTATTAGAAATAAAGTTATGTCAAAATTACTCAAATCACACATTTGAAATTTGAATAATTTAAACTAACTCAAAACAGAAAACTAAAATGCCAGAAAGATTCTACAGTTCTAAGGATTTCAAATATATAAAAATATTTGAATTTGGCCGAACAGATAAAAAGATATGATTAATCTAAGATCTAAGGGGTTTTTGTAAATCTGCCAATTAAATCTAAATAGGATAATTCACAGAAATTCCTGGCTGACTGGATGCTGACTGGTGCTGACTAGGTGACGATGTGGCGCTGACTGGGCTGCCACGTTGGCGTACCGATTCGTTTTTAATGGATCTAATCATAGCCTTTGCTTTTAGATCCAAGGGTCCAGGATCTAGGGTTTTACCAGCGGCGACGCTATGGTCGTCGGAGACAGAGGACGCGGCGGCGGCGGCGGCGGCTCGGGCGTCG
>QRDG01002463.1:0-66178 GCA_012064385.1 Puccinellia tenuiflora | reverse complement strand
CATGTGGAGGAAGGTTGTTCCGGTTGTGGGGTTCTTTGCCCCATTCCCATGTCTCCGGCATCTTGGTCCGGGCTATGGCTTTGATGCGCCGCCGAATCTGGGCGTTATCCAGCTCGACGGTGCTGACTCGGGTCGGGTCCAGCGGGCCACTCATGTGACAGATCTTGTGGACTCGGCGCTGGAGGGGCAAGACCCGGCGGCTGATGAAGGTGGCGAGCCGGTCATCGGCTGTTAACCCTTCGTCCCTGAGCTGCTCGATGATCTGGTGGATATGGTTGACCACCAAATCCTTATCCGTCGGATTGTACCCCCAGTTGAGCTGTGCGGTAGGGGGGCCGATGGCGAACCTCGGGAGGTTGATCATGTCAATCCCGGTGGAGTTCTTCACGTAGAAGAAGGAGTGTTGCCATTTCCGGCATGACTCCAAACCGAGAATTCGGGGAAAGATGGAGCCGCGCCGAGGATTGATGGTGGCGGCTCCGCATTGTGTCATCACCTTGGGCGCGTCCGGATTTTCGGGATTCGGGATGACCTGCTTCCGGAATCCGAAGTACTTGGACCAGGCCTCGACGGTTGGCCAGAGACCGAGATAGCCTTCCATGAAGGAGACGAAGGAGGAGAGCGTGGTGAAGGCGTTTGCCGGGAGTTGGTGCGGTTGGAGACCGAATTTGTTGAGGAAGTTCCGGAAGAAATCGCTGGCGGGTAGGCCGAATCCTCGCTCGAAGTGCGCGATGAAGATGACGTACTCGCCTTCTTGCAAATGGGGTCGTCTCTGACCCGGAGCCCGGCACTCCACCCCGGCAGGGATCCGCCGGGTCCGAATCAACCAATCTATGTCGGCTTGGCGGACATAGGAGCCCTCCCAGGCAGCCCGGATGGATTCCTCTGCTACTCCCTCTTCCACCACCTCTACCACCTCGAGATTGGTGTTGTCCGACATATCGGAAAGAATTAGCCGAGGTCTGCAAAAGGAATTGCACGGCCACTAAGGTCAGAACCATTACAGTGAAAAAGAAAGGTAAAGAAAAACAAGAAGCAGATGGGGAAGACTATGAATGTTTGCATCTAACCTAGATGCCGAAGAGCTAATGAGCAAGAAGGAAGGGAAGAAAAAGTTCTACGGTGGCTAATCCACCGGCGGTAAAACCGCATCTGCGACCGTAAACTCACCGGCGGCGCCGGATGTGTCGCCGCGGTGAAGAAATGAGGAAGAACAAGAGCAAGAACTCCCGTAGATTCAAGACGTTAATGCGCAAAAGAGAAAAGGAGAAGGAAATCTTACCGCAGTGTCGCGGTATGCGGCGGTGGCGCCGTGCGTCGGCGACGTTGGCGTCCGGTGGCTCGACGGCGTGCGCGCTCCGTGCGTGCAAGCGGCGGCGGTGCTGTGCGCGGAGGCGTGCGGTGTTGCGGTGCTCTGCGCGCTGGAGAAGAGGACGAAGGCAAGGAGAGAATGAATGCGGAGGGGGGAAACAGTGCCCTCTCCCTGCTATTTAAGGGCGATTTGAGGAGATCGTGGGCGCGCGATCCGCTGCGCACGATCTCGTAACTGACGGGGAGTTATGGCCCCACGATCTCCACCACGATTTCCTCTGCGGCTTAACCGCCGCACGATCGGCCACACGAGAGGCTACAGAGAGCCAACGGTTATAACGCCGCGCACCTGATCGGGCAGGACCCGAGGAGACGCGGGCGGTGAGGTCAAGACTGCACTTGATTGCTTGCGTGTGCACAGCCTCCGAGGTGACCGGCGTGACGCAAGTGGCGTGCGTGCCAGTGGCACGTCCATCCGGGCGCAAGAGTCGAGGCGTTGGGCAGAGATGCTCTGCCACGTAGAGGAACCAATAACTCGGAAGAATTGTGGGTTCTTCCGGTGATTCGGAACAATCCGACACTAAGTCGAATATCGCAAAGGAAGGCAAAAGCAGCTTTCCGACATATAAATTGTTTACCGACGTATGTTATGTCGGTGATCACTTAAGAATGTTGGTTTTTCGGGTAAACCTGCCGTGGTCCTACATCCGAGGCTGCAGGATCGCGCCAGCTTCGGGGACTAATGTCGGGGGGAAGCCCCCGAGTGGGGTCAATATGGTAAAATAAGGTTGACTCGGTGTTGACCGAGTCAATGGAAACCGACATATCATACTGGCTTACCCGGATTCGTCCGAGTTAGGTCAAACCGACATAGCCTTATGTCGGATCATGTTTATTATATGTCGGAATATCCTTCATTGTTCTTATGTGCAGGAAAGAGTAAACCGAGTTACCAGCTTAGGGCACGCCTATGCCGGGTGGAAGTCATCTCGGACGTTGGTCCAAGCTCCTTGGGACACGGAGCGAGACAAGGGCGGCGGCGTGCCGCAAGTGGACGGCGTGCCGTGCCTCGGCCATGCCTCTGGCGCGGGTGGCGCGGCACAGTGGCGATAGGCCTAGGCGTGGGCGTGCTGCCTGACACAGAGGGGACCGTGGCGACCGGCGCTGCCACGGTCTGGGTATGGCGCAGCGGCGCCCGTGTCGGCCGGAGACCAAGGGGTATGGCGCCAGTAGCAATGTTTTACACTGTAACCCTGGGTTTCCCTATATAAGGGGTACCAGGGGCTCCTCTTACAGGGACGATTCCTAGACGCTGCGCAGAGACGCTGAGCAAATACTTAGTCTTTCCTTGAGAGCTAGAGGAGAGCCAGAGAGCTGTTCTGAGACTCGGTAGAGGCTTGGAGTTAGTAGTTCTTCCTATCCAGCTCAAGGAGCAAGCTTGTAAACCGTCTGTGACCGCTTATATACATCAGAAAGGCAGGAGTAGGGGTGTTATCTCCTCACGAGAGCCCCGAACCTGGGTAAATCGTGTGCGTGTGTGTGTGAGTGAGTGTGTGTTCGTGTCTGTACGCAGTGCGTGCAAGCCCTCCCCGGTACCTCCAGCGTCCAATCGGCCCCAAATCAAGCCTATATGGCATCTGTCCGTGCACCACCACGACATGAAGCGATTGAGGGCTTCGTGCGAGTGCAACTTGAGGCGGGTGCCCGTTTTGCTTTTGCACTTGTTCTTATCCACCATCCACACTTGGATTTGGGAGATATTTCAAGGGGACCGCCGGCTGGTTTTGACTGGGAAAATACAACTCTGGATCCGTTTTACACGGCTGCTGATGGACCCGCCAGAAACGTGGTTGCTCTCCTTGAAAGAGAAACTGCTGCAACTCTCCGTCGACAGCATGCTGCTTTGTAGCCCGAGTTGTCTCCTGTAAATTCCATGTACCTTTGTGTAGCTATGATGATTTGTTTGATTCTCCTTGTCTTCTGTACGGCGACTCATCGTCTGATTTGTCTCTTTTGCCGAGTTTGTTTCGAGTAGCTGTTTTAGGGTGCAGCCCCCGAGCATCGGGTGCGACACAAGCTAAGTCGTGCGGGAGGAGAGTTAAGTGATTTTTTTGAGTAGCTTGTGGGGCGCAGCCCCCTAGCGTCGGGTGCGGCCCAAGCTAGGTCGACTCTTAGTAGAGTTAAATGAATGTTTCGAGTAGCTTGTGGGGCGCAGCCCCCAAGAGTCGGGTGCGGCCCAAGCTAGGTTGACTCTTAGTAGAGTTAACTGAATTCTGCGAGTAGCATGTGGGGCGCAGCCCCCGAGCGTCGGGTGCGGCCCAAGCTTAGGTCGACTCTTAGTAGAGTTCACTACCAGGAAAAGCATTATAGGGAGGTTGCCTATCTGTGGCGCACCCTTAATTTATGCGCCACAAAAAATTATTCTGTGGCGCATGGTTGTCGATGCGCCACTGAAATTTGAACATTCTGTGGTGCATCCTTAGCCCATGCGCCACAGAATATCAACTTTCTGTGGCGCACTGCATGCCATGCGCCACAGAAAGAGAGACTTCTGAGGCGCACCACTCTTCATGTGCCACAGAATACGCGTGGGCCCCACCTTCAATCAGTGGGCCGTGGTCCATCTCGGCCTTTTCTGTGGCGCACCGTGGCTGGTGCGCCACAGAAATTCATCTTTCTGTGGCGCATGGAGAAGGATGCGCCACAGAAAGTTGAATTTCTATGGCGCACTAGCCACGGTGCGCCACAGAATAGCTACTTTCTGTGGCGCATGAGGGCCCATGCGCCACAGAATGTGGACGCCCAGATCTACAAAAAGGTGGTAGACCACCTTTCCCCATGTGACCCCCCTTCTTCTTCCTAGCTCCCATCTTACTAACCCGAGCTCCTCCTCTCTCACATGCCATTTTGACCATCCTATTCTCCATTATTTGTTATTAAACCTACCACAATTATATATATAATTGGTGAGGGCTTGGGGAGAGTCTCCATATATATTCTCCTCCTCTCTTTTTGTCCACTATTTTCTCTCCATCACCACACACTCTCTCTCATCGATCACGGTCACGTCTCGGCAATGGATCTAGATCTACAAGGTGGGTATTGGTGTATGGATGTTTGTTGAAGGCATGAGAAACCTTGTCGGCGGGCGATTTACACGTATATGCATGAAACTTGTGTGTGTGGTTTGATTGAATCTTTGCATGTTGTAGCTTGCGCCGGCGTGGTGCATGGATGTTTGCCGGAATGTTGATTCATTTCCATTTCGGTGAATTTTTGCACCACCCATATGTCCTACTTTTAGGGGAAGTCATGCCGATTTTTCCGTCGAACATCTCCGACTTTTTGACTTCCCGCATGAGAAGCTTGTATGTGTGTGTGCATGTTGCGAGTACTTAATTCTAATTAATAACACATACTCTATATGTATACCGCGTAGGCGACCATGGTCATCAAGATGAGCTCCGGTCGAATCGACAACTGCAAGGAAGAAGCGAAGGCGGAAATGAGACGGTGCAACGGGCGCCAGATACGATGTCCGTGTCGAAGTTGCAAACTTGTGAGATGGATCGACCCTGATTCCGGACAATTGGAGGAACACCTGCTCAGGCGCGGTTTCATGCAAGGCTTCAACCAAGCGCCGACAGCAAATGCTGCGCCTGAAGACGAGGGCGGGCAAGATGATCGTGACGACGGAGATGCCGACATACATGGTCATGATTGTGGTGGAGAAGACGTTGACACGCCGCAAAGCTCGCTAATGTCGGCATTGATGGATTCTCATGTTCAAGAACTCCTCCTGAAGAACGCGAACACCGATAGAGAGAAAGCCAAGCTGGCGCAAATGGAGATAGACGGGAATACTCCGTTGTATCCTGGGTGTCGGCCATAGGATACGCGCTTGCAAGTAACGCTTGATGCTCTGGAGATGAAGTCGGAGAACAAATGGACCGATGCGAGCTTCAACAAGAACATGCAATTCTTCCACGAGCATCTTCCCGAGGGGAACACATTGCCAACTAGTATCGAGGAGGCCAAGAAAGTCGTTTGCCCTCTTGACCTACCGCACGTTAAATACCACGCCTACGTCAATGATTGTGCAATTTATCGGGGCGAGTACGCGGATCGAACCACATGTCCGGTGTGTGGCCAAGTACGGTACAAGAGCCGTGGGAAGAAAGTTCCTCAAAAAGTGGTATGGTATTTTTATATCACTCCCCGTCTGCAGCGGTACTTCGTGGACCCTAAGGAAGCAAAGCTCATGCAATGGCACGCGGAAAGGGAGAGGCCCGAAGAAGATCCGGAGAAGGGCAGGATCCTTACACACCCTTCAGACGCTAGCCAGTGGCAAGAGTTGGATGCCGTCGCCAATTTCGGACGCGATGCAAGGAACGTCAGGCTCGGTATGAGCACCGATGGACTCAATCAGTTCGGTAACCAGAGTAGCACGCATAGCACCTGGCCCGTGTTTGTATGGCCTTACAACCTTCCCCAGTGGTTGTGCACGAAGCAAAGGTATATACACATGAGTATTCTCATTCAGGGGCCGAAACAAGCAGGTGTCCACATACATACGTATCTCGCGCTGTTGGAAGAGGAGTTAGCCACGTTGTGGGCGACGCCAGTCCGTACGTGGGATGCCCACACTGGAGATTATTTCCCCATGAGAGGTGCGTTGCTCACGACGGTGCAGGACTATCCTGGTTGCGCGTATGTATCTGGCCAGGTAGGCACGGATTCTGCGCATGTGTCAGGTGCATGGATAGGACCCCCGCATCTCCAGCTACCAAGGAATCCCGGGTCTTCGAAAACTGTGTACCCAGGGGCTCGAAGGTGGCTGCGCATGGATCACCCGTGGAGAAAACGCGGTGACCTGTTCAATGGTAAGGAAGAGCTCGATGGAGCCCCGGGCCCAAGGAGCGGCACAGAAATCGACGAGCTGTTGAGAAATTGGGAGGAGTGCCCCGCGCCGGGAAAGAAACGACCGAAGGTACATCCGCTGCTGGGTGTATGGAAAGCGAGGTCTGTTTTCCACGACTTGCCATACTAGAAGGTCCTCAAGACGCCACATAGCCTTGATATGATGCACATTACGAAGAATGTCACCGAGAATCTGCTTGGCACTCTTTCGAACTTGCCAAAAAAGACCAAGGATGGGACGAAAGCAAGATACGATCTGAAATGCCTTGGTGTCAGGAAAGATCTTCAGGCCCCCGATTGTGATGACGATGATGGTGATGATGATCAGACTGAAGGGACTCAAGGTCACCGCAAAAGGCTAAAGAGGAACACGGTGGTGCTTCCCGCTACATGCATCACTATGAATCTGGAGGAGCTCGAGCAGTTTTACAGGTGTCTTGTAGGAGTCAAATTTCCTCATGGTTACGCGGGGAAGATAAGCAGATATATGGACGCAACGAAGAAGAGGTTTACCGGGATGAAGTCTCACGATTGTCACGTGCTGATGACGCAGATACTTCCCGTTGCGATTCGAGGGATAATGGACGAGCATGTCCGTGATACGCTGCTTGCTCTTTGCAACTTTTTCGACGTCATCAACAGGAAGACGATCGGCGTGAGGCAGCTCGACCGGCTACAGGAAGAGATCGTGCTGATACTATGCGAGCTCGAGATTTACTTTCCGCCCTCATTCTTCGATATCTGCGTGCATCTCCTTCTGCATGTCGTTGATGACATCAGGCAGCTCGGGCCAATGTTCATGCACTATATGATGCCATTTGAAAGGATGAACGGTGTCATGAAAGGATACGTCCACAACAGGTCCCATCCAGACGCAAGCATAGCCAAGGGCTTTCTAACCTACGAGTGCATCTCCTTCTGCCAGAATTATCTAAGCACCGAGAACCAGGATGTTGGTCTGCCCACGAGGAAACACTTCGGCAGGCTCAATGGATATGGTCACCGAGAGGGCAGCAGCACAACCTTTGTCAGCATGCAGGGTCAAAAGGACGACTTTGACAGGGCTCACCGGGTCGCGCTACAACACTTACAGTTGATCGAAACTTGGGTGGAACAGCACAAATGCTTACTCGAGCAACATTACATCAAACTGGGCCGACCGAGGAAGAAGGGACACGTAACCAGAGTGCACAACTCTACCTTCACGCGTTGGTTCAAGCAAAAGCAACTGGAGCTAGCAAAGAAGAAAGCACCATCTACGGAAGATGAAAGACTCATATTCTCCTTATCACTGGGTCCATCGCACAACGTAAAGACCTATCAGGCGTACGACATCAACGGCTACAGATTCTACACCGAGGAAAAGGACAACAAGTCAGAATATCAAAACTCAGGAGTAACTATGCTATCCTACGGCGATGAGGAGGCTACTGTCAAGGAAAGATACTTCGGAAGGATTGAGGAGGAATTCGACAAGTTCTTCGACATGCCTACTAGTAGTACACAAAGAAGGAAGACCTCCGTACCTACTAAAGGTTGTCCGTTCACGCGAAGAAATCTCAAGGTCACCGGCCTAAAGTGTTCAACCGCGAAGAAGGGAAAGAAGAGAAACTAGCTCGCGGAACCGAGACGAAGAAGCGACTTTTTTGGTGTATTTAATTTGTATGTATCATCATGAATATGTATCATCATGAATATGTGTGTGAGACAATGCAAGAGACTTATGCATGTATTCAATGAACTAAATATGTATGAGACGTATAAATTGTGTGTATTTTCTGAACCAAACTTAACCAAAAAAAACTTAAAAAAAAAGTTCAGAAAAAAGTATTAAAAAAACTGAGGCAGCCAGGATTCGAACCTGACTGCCCCAAGTTTTTTACATGTGTGATAGCCACTGGACTATGTTGCTGTGCTTGCACAGAACAGGCAACAGAGTCTTTTAGCATTTCAGGCCAAAGCATTCGGTGGCGCATGTGAGATGGCGTGCGCCACAGAAATCCAGAATTCTATGTCGCACCGGACAGGGGATGCGCCACAGAATTCCCTATTTCTGTGGCGCACGCCAGCTCACATGCGCCACAGAAATGTGAGCGACCACTTACATGTGGGGCCGTCGACGCGCCTCCCCCATTCACGAAAATCACTCCGTCCCTACAGCTTCCCGCGCGCGCCGTGCTCCTCGCCGTACTCCTCGCCGCCGCGTCCTCGCCGCCGGCAGCTCCCCTGCTCCTCGCCGCCCGGCCGCCACCGTGCTCCTCGCCGCCACCGCGTGAGCCGCACCGCCGCGCCGCGCCCGAGCCTCGCCGCGCTGCGCCCGATCGAGCCTCGCCGCGCCGCGCCCTAGCCTCGCCTCGCCGCGCCGCGCCCGAGCACCGCCGCGCCGCGCCCGAGCCTCGCCGCGACCGTCTCCTCGTCACGCAGACGTCGGCGACCTCCCCTCCCTCCCCTTCTCTGCCCCAAGGTGAGCCACCTTCCTCCCTTAGGCCGCCGGCGACCTCCCCCTCCCTCCCCTTCTCTGCCGCCGGTGTTCCTGCACGCAAGGTGCTCGACATAATGGCCGAGCATGCTTCCTGCTAGTGTTGATGCAAATGTTGGTTAGATTTTGCATGTGTTGATGCTTGTGTTGATGCAAATGCTTGTGTTGATGCAAATGTTGATGCAAATGTTGATGCAAATGTTGATGCAAATGTTGTGCAAATGCTTGTGTTGATGCAAATGTTGATGCAAATGTTTTAGATAAATTTTGGTTAAGTCTGAAAAACAGTGTAGATTAGCCCCCTTGGCATGCAAATTGTGGAAAATCTGCTCCATCAAAATTTGTAAATTTCATATCATTCGAAAGAGCTAAACCTATAGATTAATAGGCATCAATAGTTTGTCCAAATTAAACAATATAACAGACTAAATCATGTAGGCCAAAATGCTACGTTTTATCTGTTTTCTGAAAAACAGTGTAGATTAGCCCCCTTTGCATGCAAATTGTGGGAAATCTGCTCCATCAAAATTTGTAAATTTCATATCATTAGAAAGAGCTACACCGATAGATTAATAGGAATCAATTGTTTGTCCAAATTAAACACTATAACAGACTAAATCATGTAGGCCAAAATAGTATGTTTTATCTGTTTTCTGAAAAACCTGAAGAAACTGCTAAGTCTGAAAAACAGTGTAGATTAGCCCCCTTTGCATGCAAATTGTGGGAAATATTCTCCACCAAAATTTGTAAATTTCATATCATTAGAAAGAGCTAAACCTATATATTAATAGACATCAATTGTTTGTCCAAATTAAAAATTATAATAGACTAAATCATGTAGGCCAAAATGCTATGTTTTATCTGTTTTCTGAAAAACCTGAAGAAACTGCTAAGTCTGAAAAACAGTGTAGATTAGCCCCCTTTGCATGCAAATTGTGGGAAATCTGCTCGCCAAAATTTGTAACTTTCATATCATTAGAAAGAGCTAAACCTATAGATTCATAAGCATTATTTGTTTGTCCAAATAAAACAATATAGGAGACTAAATCATGTAGGCAAAGTTGCTATGTTTTATCTGTTTTAAACTCTTAATAACATTTAACCTAAATTCTGTTTTATCATGTAGGCAGCCCGCCGCCACCGCCGCCACCGGAGGAGCTCATCGACAAGTGGTGAGAAATGTGTTGATGAATATATGTGTGTCCACGACCATCGTGTCGTTGTTGTTTGTGCTCCGACCATCGTGTCATCGAGATGTTGATACTATTTCAGAGATGCTTGTGCAGGTACCCCGTGAGGCCCTTGAGATTGCCGGAACGTCGATTAACTTCCGTTCCGGCAAATTCGGGTACTCCATATGTCCCTTTTTTAGCAAAGGTCATGCCAAAATTTTTCGTAAATTTTGGCATGACTTTGCTAAAAAAAAAAGGGACATATGGGGTATTGCGACTAATTGCATGGGCCGGGGTATCTTAGTACTAAATTAAGTGATGTTTTTTTATATTTGTTGTACTAACTTTTGCCTCTTTTTAATGAAGTGCAAACATGTCGGCCGACGCGCCCGGCCCTTCTAAGCACATGAGCGTCGAAGAAGAAGCACGAGAAAAGAACATGTCGTTCCGGGACGTGAACCCGGAGATGGGGGATGCGGAGGCCGCCGAACTGGCTCGTGACGGCGATGGTGACTTCCAATTAGAGATGGAGATGGAGGATGCGGAGGACACCGACGGAGATGGGGACGCAACCACCACCACCGATGGCGGCGACCACACGGATGTCGGGGGTGAAGCAAATGCGGGCAATGAACTTAGACAACCACCGTTTGGGAAGCGGCGGTTACGCAGGGAAAAAGCCTGTTTGGGACAAGGAGGATGCCAAGGTTGCGAGACTTGGGAAAGAGAACCCTTGGCATAAAATCACGGACGAGCAAGTTAGGAACTTTGTTCGGTCCCGCTACTATCTGAAGCCGGGGACGGGGGAATTTGTTACCGACTACAAAGATGTGCTGGATTTCGAGAAAGTTCTGGTAAGGAACTTAAAGTCCATTTTCGTTGATTTCTATACATAGGTTCACATTTATTTGCTTTGTCCGCAGGAGGCTGAGTTGAAGGCTGAGGCTGAGTCCGGCCCGTCGTCCCAGGAGGCAGCCGGCCCGTGGGACACGACTTTCAACTGGGCGATGAATGTTTACAAGGGGAGGGACAAGTCAAAGCCGCCGACGTCAGCTGGCCGTGTGACCGGCTTTGGTACGGCGATGAAGTTCATCGAGTACTACAGCACGGACACCGACAAGAAAAGGGAGAGAAGGAGGCCGAGTAAAGATAGAGTCGAGGTTATCGAGCTAAGGAAGAAGGTGGAGACATTAGAGAAAGAAAAGGTGGACTCCAGCATGGTGGACAAACTAGTGGCCGAGAAGCTGGACGAGAAGCTCCGGAGTTTTCTTACCCCTGGATTGTATGAGGATAGCTGCTTGGCAAGCGGGAGGTCAACAGGGGCTCATACACTTGCCCAGCTTCGACGTGCCGCACCTTCCCGCAATAACGTGTCGCCGGTCCTGCTGCCCCCTGTTGTGTCGCCGGTCCTGGTGACCCCACCGGTGCCCCCCCGGCCGGAGAATAATGACAATGCGCACGAGCGCCCGGACAATGATAGGCCGGCCGCCGGCACCGGCGCCCTTGTCTCGACATTAGCCGAGCTCAACACCATCGACAAGGTAACTAATTAGTTAGTCCGGGACATCTTTTATGACTACATATGCCTTTGATGACTGCCATATCTCATGCATGCATGGTGCCCAACATGTGTTGACTCCCAGGACACGCCTTGCATACTCCTGCATAGGGTGGGGGCCGGCGGAGAGTTGAAGGAAGTCGCGTTGGCCAAGATAGTACAACCTCTGACCCGCGATATACACAACACTTGAATGAGTGAGGCCGTGATGAAAGTCAATGTCAAGGAGGTACTGCCTGAGTTCCGTGACATCGACCCCCCCCCCCACGCAACCTCCGGGAGCTGACAAACACATGAAGCTTGGCGAATGCGGAAAGTGGATGATGGAATGGCCGAAGACCCAGATTCGTCTTGGGGATGTTCTTCATGGGGTCGGTCGCACCGGCGGCGCCACCTCGAGGCCTCGACTCCCGCTCGTTCGGCCCCCGTCGTGGCGGCCGCAAAAAACTATTGCGGAGGAACCGGTACCACAAGTAGCCGTCGCCACCACCCAGAAGGAACCACCAGGTCGCCGCCCCCACCGGCTGGAAGCTACCGCCGGTCGCCGCCACCACCGGCCGGAAGCTACCGCCGGTCACAGCCACCACCTGGCCGGAAGCTACCACCGGTCGTCGCTGCCACCAACCGCCACAAACAGTTGTTGGGAACGTCTTCACCGGTTAGTTCTGACTTTCCAAATTCCCCGACTTTCCGACTTTCCCGACTAACGGATGTGCTATCGTTTATGTTTAGGACAAAGCCGTTGCACCTGAACTTGGTGGCAACGAGGAGGAGGACAATGATGTCAACGTCGATGACTACATCAACACTGGCGCCTGCAGGGATGATATGTACATGCGTCATGTGGATGAAGAACCCTTCCGCGACCACCGCGGTCAAGCTGCTCGTCCCACTTCATGCACACAACGCCTGGCCTTCACGCCTCCGATGCCGGCGATCATCAAGCTCCCCCGGGTAACGTTTTCAGCCCTAACACTCTGATGGAAACTGTTAAAGCGGGGTTCACTGCACCCCCACAATCCCCAGAGAAGAAGAACAAGATCAAGAAGCATATGAAGAGAAAAGGATCCTCCACCTCTGCGAGCCAGCCAGCTCCTAAGATCCGGGTCTTGAAGACACGATTCCACCCCGTGCGGATGGCTTCCCCCGAGTTCATGTAGCTGGTGAACCTATCTTGTCTGGGGACTTGCTCCGCCTCGCAGAAGGACCCATGCTTGCTTTGCAGCAAAATATCTTGTATCTGGAGGAGCAGCTTCTTAAAGATAAGCATCCGAGTTACCCGGCGTTCGCGGTCCAGGTGCCAAAGGAGCTGGTGGACTTCGTCCAGGAAGACCCCGCGGATGTGTTCTTCATCGCGTACGAGGACATCTTCAAACTCTTTCACACTCAACGGCTGGACTATAACATGGTCCGCCTATATGCGCTCGATATGGCGATGAAGATTAGGAGAGATGCGACCCCGTACGTCGCGATAGTGGATCCTTACTACATGCACGACAGCCATCTGGAGGAAGGGTCAAAGACAAGGGAAACGTCCACGGAGTACCTTGTAAAGGTCATGCTGGCCAACAAGAGGAAGAACGCCCTTCTTCTGCCTTTCTTTTTCGAGTAAGTACACATCCGCTCGCCACCTGTCGGATCTTATGCCTTCTTGTGCATTTCTTCCATCGCTCATCCTTTGTCCAACATTCTGTTTCAATTGTTTTGAGCAGGGACAAGTACTGCGTACTCATCTGCGTAAACCCGAGGTGGTACGTTGCCACTTATTTGGACTTGGGGAATAAATCCACGCTGAGACGATACACCAGAATAAAGGGTGTTCTGGATGACGCTCTCGAGGCCTATGCCCAAAAGGGCGGCCCATTCCATAACAAGTCGGAATTCTTCACGGAGGACAACACACACAAGTTTCAGCATGGGACCCGCATCCATTGCATCAAGCAACTGGATGGCAGCGTGAAGGAGGCCCTACTACAGCCCTCCATCACCTTAAAGGAATTGTCCAGGATTGCGAGACAAACGAAGTTTCCATCAGGTCTCGCAGAATACACCAAATCAGAGGATGCTCTCACCGATGCTGATTACAGAGCAGACTTCCATCGCATCCGGCTGCAGTTGACAATGATCATCCTCGAAGATGTCATTCACAAATCAGGGTCCTACCACCACCACAGAGGTATTATATATAGAAGTGCATGTGTAGGGTTATCTATTATATATATGCTATGCTATGAAACCCAAATAGGATAGCCATATGATTGTCTTGCCTCTCTACTTAGATGAATTATACTCTATTTTATATCACTAACCTATATATATATCCCAATTTATCTTCAGGGTTGTCTCAGAGGAGTATCGAAGAACGACTAGAGGCACAGTATGACACCAGGGAGTGGAGGACGAAACAAGGCTTTCTACCGTTGACGGAGCCGCGAAAGTAGAGGACTCCATGATTATGCATGCTCCCGGATCATAGTTAGGCGGCGAACACATTGATTTGTAATGTGTAGTGTGAAATGTTGAACTTTTGGTTGTATATACATGACTAGCTAATTGTGTTTACATTCGGCACTTTTGTGACTATGTGTATATATATATGTATCTCGATCGGGCCCACTAAGTAATATGTGTGATGATATATTGATTAATACCTTTGTCTGTTTATATACCTGTCAAATATACCTGTATTTTCTGTATAAACATGTATAAATACTGTATATACGTGTATTTGTACAGCAAAATGAAAAAATACAGTATTTCTGTTTAATATTTCTGTGGCGCACGTTTTTAAGTTTTTGTGGCGCACCACTTCTGTGGCGCACCATGTGGAGTGCGCCACAGAATGACTCTTCAAAGGGGTCTGCCGACCTATTTCTGTGGCGCACTGCCCGTGGTGCGCCACAGAAAGTTGGGATTTCTGTGGCGCATACCCTTGGTGCGCCACAGAAAAAAAAATTGTGGCGAGAATTCTGTGGCGCACCAGGCATACCTACGGGTGCGCCACAGAATTGTAAAACCATGCGCCACTGATAGCCTGTTCTGTGGTAGTGTGTTCCATCATTTATTTAGTTGATATCATGTACTTTTGTTATGGATGCCTATCATGGTGAAATAATGTGGAAATTAAGTAAGTTTAAATGAGTTTGTATAAATGGTTAGAGAGAAACTTGGTCCGCTAATCTAAGCCATGCATCATTCATGGTGGAAATTTACTTACATGCTATTTTGAACTTTCTGTGATACACCCCACAATAAAAAGCTATATCAAGTGGTAAATAAAAAGGGTGTTGAGGTTGTTCATTATGTTTGTTTGTCTTGTTGTTTTGATGTGGGCTTGATCCATATCATGGGACAAGAGGTACCCCAGTTGAGGCTCTTGATGATACCATTATTACTTACAATGATAGATAACTTAAACTTGCTTTGTTTCCCAAGTTGAGTAATCATGGTGTAGGTACTTGTATTCAAGGGGCATGAGACATCTAACCTTTACTTTATCAAGGCCACTACTCATATTTGCTTTCACATTTAACTTTAATCACTCAAGATGCTATGATAGGGGAATGAGAGCTTGACACCAAGAATTACCATTGCAATCAATAACTTAAGTAGAATAGTTTGGAGGATAGATGAAACTTATGCATGCTTTACCTCTACTTATTTATATATCTTTTCCAAAGTGTCCACCTTTTATATTCAGATTTTCATCTACACTCTATGGACCACAAGTATGCAAAAGTAAGAATGTCCATAGTACTTTCTTTTATGTTACACTTTGTGGACTATCATTGAACATCTTTGCATTGAATATTTGATATCACTTTATAAACTGTTTGCATATTGCTACTTCTTTGAATAATGAATCATTTGACTTTATGTAGCAGTAGCAATCATCTTTTATATCCATGTTGTGATTATATTTCAAAGTTCATGTTAGTTTTATCACTTTCATACTCGAGAACGAGCATGAGTTAAACTTGGGGATGTTGATGCATGTAAAATGCATACATGAACTTTGCGCTATAACACTTGTTTTCCATTCATATTTGCATCATATAAGGGGTATATTACTGTTATTCAATGATTTTTGGTAATTAATAATGATTCCCCTTTTTATGGAATTAATCCTGCGCAGGCAGAAAACCCCTATTTCTTTCTTTATTTGTTTCAGGGCCTTAACGACGTCATAATGGGCTGCAAATTTACGGGGATCATTATTTTGGAAGGAGGAAGACCGAGGAGCAAAAGAAGCAAGCGAACGGAGGCCGGAGGGCCAAAAGAGGGGGTCCCACACGGCTACAGTACCAGGCCGCATGGGCCCACCTATTTCAGCCCTCGTGGCCCCGTTTGCGTCGATCCTTCACCCTGAAGCATCCTCGTGACCTAAAAACGCCTATATAAAAGGTCCCCCGACGTTCTTCGAGGAGAGAGCCGCCACACGAGAGAAACAAGAAACAGAGACCGGGAGGCTGTAGATTGGAGGGAGAAAACTCCGGCGGAGCGCTGCCGGAGAGGTCTCCTTCTTCTCCATCGACATCTCCACCGTATCCATGATGAAGAGGGAGTAGTCCACCTCTGGACTACGGGTTTGTGGCAGTAGCATATGTATCTCTCTCTTTCCTGAGCTTCATTAGTTAGCACAGTATGAGCTGCAGAACATGATTACGGTCACCGTTGTAATACCTTTGTGGTGGATCTTTCTATGAGTTAATATATGTTGAGATTGCAATGTTTATTTCAGTTATGAAAGTAGATGCATATTATGTACCCCGTTCTTGTAGCCTTGTTTTGATCAAGCATGTTATGAGAGCGTGTGTGGGGGAACGTGTGCATTAGTTGGAGTAACGGGGGTGGTGAAGTGATAAGCTGACAACTTAAATATCATGATCCATTGGGTGTTTACCTTACTTTGTTGCCTCACTAGGGATAAAACAAAATACCATGTTACAAGGTATGAGGAGTGACATGCCTCTACCTAAGACTAGTTCGTTCATGTATTTATTTTCACTTCATGTCATTAATCTTAAAGCTATATATACTCTGAGTCATCTTAATTACTGAGGTGTATGATTTAGTTCACATCTTGGTGGAGTATAAGTGAGACTAATAATCAAAAGGTCTCTATGTTAGGACGTGATGCCCATATAATTAGTAACATGTCATTAAACTTGTTTGCAATCTCATATGTTAATCCTATGTCTACTCATTTGCCACACTATATTAAAGAGAGAGTGCATGTGTGAAACCATGAACCCCGGTCCATTTTTTATCATAAGAAACACGTTTCCAACCACTTTTAAGCAATCTTTTACATTCAGCCATTTTAAAATCAGAAAATACAAAAACACTTTTATTCATTGCATTCACATATAAAAACCCCCAAAATATCATCCATCATCATTTATACCATCCTTGCATATTTATTTACCACAATTGCATTTTTATTTACTATTTTGCATTCATTATTATCTTAATATCATTCTCACACCTTGTGCTTGACAACCACTTGGTGAGGTTGAGGGCACAAAGCAATCTACTTGTTTACAGGAAATCTAGAGAAGGACAAGGAGATAAAATCAACACTACTGATTCCCCGAGAGTTCGATATTAAACCCTCGAGTCACCCTCTTGGGGAAAAACTTCCACTTCTACATACTCTGCACTTGGAGGCTCAACCTATCCCTAATATATTATCTTCCTTTTAGGGTATCAAGAGTACTTGTTAGAATAGTTGAGGGCAGTCATCATCAGCAAGAAGTCTTCCGTCAACTACACGCCTTCAGCTGGTCATATCTTTGTTGGATCCTAGCTTTATTTGTGTGGGAGAGAGACACGCTCCGCTTTTTCGTTTGAATACTCCTGTGCTTCGCTTATATTTTTTTGAATATTCTTAGCTACTGTCTGTTCCTAGTAAGCTCTCGCTTTTAGCTTTTATCTTGATTAGAGCTACTAGTTGTTATGTTAAACTCTCTTGTTCTTCACTTATACTTGTTGGAGAGTTGTTGAAAAATTGCTTGAATTGTCAATGCGACAAAATGCTGTTTGTGTGATGTTAGAATAAAATGAAAAGCCTGCATAGTCTTGCAGATCATTGTGTGGATACTTGATGCTTCTCAATTGTTTTGAGATGTTATGTTGAATGCTTAAACTTGCTGGTTATTTGAATGGAATTGATTAGTAAAGAAATATGGTTGAAAGCTTGAAATTATGTGGTTTTCGAAGTTGTTAATTCATAGAGCTAATCTTTCCATCAAAAGAATTGTTTGGTCAACAAGGGAGACGGTGTAGAGTCTTATGTTGTTCTGTTACCGGTTATTATTAGATGTTTGCTTCAAACACCCTTTTTACTAAGACTAAAATTTCGTACTGAGTGTATGGTTCACTCGTGCATCCAATCCCCAAAGTCAAAATTTCTTGCCAGCTGAGTCCACCATATCTACCTATGCATGGTATTTCTTGCCATTCCAACTAAATTTGTCATGTGCTACCTTTAAAAATTCAAAATAGTTCTTTTTGTGCCTCTGTTTTTAAGCTCATGAGGGAGCAGTAGAGAGCTAGATATAACTTGTGACGAGCAAGGTCATTTCCCCCCTTTCACCTGGTGTCGATGGATTACGTCTTCACTTGAATCAACCCGAGAGCAGATTAAGCAAAATATAAATATAACTCACCATTCTCCTCCGCGAAATGCAAATCTGAGAAATCAGCCCAAACATTGGATAGTGGTGAAACCAAGGAGAAAGAAGAGCGTACTCGCTACTCTAAAAACCAGCTGCTCTCAGAAGTCTAAAAAACCTTGCTTGTCATGAAGGACTAGATAGCTTCTCTGTTGTGAAGTCGTTGACGAAAGCATGCATGCCTCAAAATTGTTTTACTTCTGTTTAAAAAATCAAAAAGCTCTTGCACATGATTAATCCCTGCTTCCCTCTACGAAGGGCCTTTCTTTTACTTTTAATGTTAAGTCAGTTTTCCCTTTTCCTTCTATCTCTACAAAAGCAAACATCTAGTGTTGACCCTGGGTATCGTTGAGCATATTGCATTATCAAGATTAAGCATGAATCTTTATATTGACTTTATCTATAAAATAAGCTGTTGGAAGTTGAAGCTTTTTGCTAATTCTTACATCTTCCTTTGTGTTGATTCTCAAACACTTTTTTCATGGAATTATTATCCTTGTGAATTAGTCAAATATGTTGATCACATTGTTTTCATGTCTTTGACATACTATTTATGAAAGGTTTTGCTTGAATGATTCAACTTGTTTATTCATTGCTTTCTTGCTATCAATTATAGACAATTGTTTTGTATCTCTTCATTCACATTCTTTGTTTTGCATTACTATCTTGATCAAGATTATGTTGGTTGCATGTCTCATCAAAAATTATTTGTTATCACTTACCTACTCGAGGACGAGTAGGAGTTAAGCTTGGGGATGTATATACGTCTCAAACGTATCTATAATTTTTGAGTGATCCATGCTAGTTTTGTGATATTGTCACATGTTTTTACTGTCAATTATATCATTTTTATGTATTTTGTAGGACTAACCTATTGACAAGATGCCAAGTGCCAGTTCCCTGTTTTTGCTGTCTTTTTTGTTTCAGAAATTTACTTCTGGAAATATTCTCGGAATTGGACCAAAATTTACGGGGATTATTTTTACGCCAAGACGAAGACTGAGTCCGAAGGGCAGCCCGGGAGGCGACCCACAGGGCAGAGGAGCCCCGCTGCCGCGGCCCAAGGTGGACCCGTGGGTGGGGCCCGCCCCTGCCCGTGGGGCACCTCCTCGCCCCCCTCCAACGCCTATAAAATCATAATTGATCTATTAATGTTAGGACAGCCATTATTTTTGAGAAACTCAACCCCGACGCATAGTCACCGAAAACCCTAATTCGGGGTCCAATCTAAAGCTGGTCCCGGCACTCTGCCGGAGGGGAGATCGATCCCGGAGGGCTCTTCATCGCCATGCCTTCCTCCGGGATGAGTTGTGAGTAGTCTCAGCTTGGACTACGGGTCCATGGCAGTAGCTAGTTGGTAGTCTCTCTCTCTTGTGCTTCATGTCTTATGATCTTGTGAGCTGCCTAACATGATCAAGATCGATTATTGTAATGCTATGTGATGTGTTTGCTGGGATCCGATGGATTATGAAGTTATGTTCAGATTGTGCATAATTCTTATATGTTTATTTATGTTCTTGCATGCTCTCCGATGTGCGTAGTTACTTTGGCCAAGTGATTGTGTGTATCTCCAAGAGAGAGTATTTATGCTAGATAGTGGGTTCATGCCGAGGGCGGCGTTTGTGCACCCGAGCACACCAGCTCCTGCCAGTTTGCATGAAAATAAAAAAGTAAAACTTTATGAAAAAATCTAAAAAAATCAGGGACACACACATATAAGTTGTTCACACTCGTCAATTTTTTCGGAATGAAAAGACATCCCCTGTGCTCTGTACAAAAAAGACGATTTTGTCTTTTTTGTACAGAGCACAGGGGATGTCTTTTCATTCCAAAAAAAACCACGAGTATGAAAAACTTACATGTGTGTGTCTCTGAATTTTTTCAGATTTTTTCATAAAGTTTTACTATTTTCTTATTTTCATGCAAAATGGCAGGAGCTGGTGAGCTTGGGTGTAGGATTGAATTTCCGGTTCATGCCCCCTTTTGTTACTGGGCACGAGTGACAGAAATGTCTAAGGGCGAGGGTGTGCTATTGCTACTAAGGGTAAAACAGCGGTGTTAATGTCTCTTTTGATATTAGTATTTCTTGCTTTAGGCATTTTACTTAATGCAATTACCTGTTGCTTGCAACTTAATACCGTTGGGTGACAGGCTGGATAGCGATCCCACGGTGGACTTTTTAGACAAAGACGCAGTTGGACTCAACGATCTTTGTTCCTTGTCGTGATGCCTCCATAAATATTATCATGTTCTTTATGTCATAGCTAAATTGGGTTTGTGTCATGATCTTGTCAATTGCCTAGCTGTAATTCGTTCACCCATCACATGTATATTTTATTTACTTGAGAGACTCCACTAGTGAACCCATGGCCCCCGGTCCATCTTTTTACATTGTTTACAACCTCAGTTACTTGCTTTTCATCATCATTACTCCTCTGGTCACTTTGCATTATTTCATCTATTTCATCATACAATTAACCGCTTTGTTTTCTACGAGACCGGAAAGATTGACAACCTTTCCGCCGTTGGGGGCAAAGTATTTGGTTGAGTGTGTGCAGGTCCACGTCTGTTGAAGGTTAAGCGCCAGAGATCTTCAACATTCACCTTGTTGTTGATTTCAAAGTCCTACTGGTTCGATAAACCTCGGTTCGTTAAACGAGGGAAAACTGCTACTAGCTACAATTCCGCCTTCGCTTGGGGCACCACCCAACTCTGTTAGCAGTAATCAAGCAGTTTTCTGGCGCCGTTGCCGGGGATCGCACAAAAGTTATATAAGAAGATTTGTCCCCGCCAACTCTGGCAGTGCTTATCAATATCATTATCATCCCTCAAGAGTTTCACATTGAACGAAGGTAAAAGAGGCGAATACAAAATAAAGGCATAATCTGTCAAAACTGGACAGTCTGTAAAGATTAAATTTTTCAAGGAAATTCTGCAGCTCAAATAAAAAAACATAAAACCTACAAAAGATAGATAAAAGTATTAGACTTGCTGTCAAAAATTATCAGAAAAAGATAAAATTCTGGCGATTTGAGGAATTTCATGCAACAGGCGCACATAATCTGTTTTTGGACAGTAAAACAATACCTCGCACTTTCAATGCATTAGAGGCTAAAATTGGCACAAAAAACCAAAATAAAAAGATACAATGAAGTCGCTACAGAGGTAATAACTTCATGACTCAAGAAAAGTAAAAATCAAACTGAAAATAAAAGATGGGTTGCCTCCCAACAAGCGCTTTTCTTTAACGCCTTTTAGCTAGGCGCAATGCCAAATATCAAGTTTTTTCGGAGGCCTTTGCAACATCAAGAGCATAGCTTGACCTTATGATTGATTCAACATGAAGCTTCTTTATCTTCCTAGGTAAGTGTTCCATCCCTCTTTTAAAGGGGAGCTGAAACCTTATACTTCCCTCTTTCATATCAATAATAGCACCAACAGTTCTCAAAAACGGTCTTCCCAAAATATTAGGACAAGAAGCATTGCACTCAATATCCATGACAATAAAATCAACGGGAACATAATTATCATTAACAACAATAAGGACATCATCAACTCTACCCAAAGGCTTCTTTTTAGAAGAATCAGCAAGATGAACATTTAAATAGCATTCTTCCAAAGGATTTAAATCAAGTATATTATAGAAACCTTTAGGCATAACAGAAATACTTGCACCAAGATCACACAAGGCATTGCAATCAAAGTCATTTATATTCATCTTAATAGTGGGTTCCCATCCATCTTCTAATTTTCTAGGAATAGAGGTTTCTAGCTTAAGCTTTTCCTCCCTAGCCTTGATAAGAGCATCGGTAATGTGTTTTGTGAAGGCAATATTTACTTTACTAGCATCCGGTGACTTAGCAAGTTTTTGTAGGAACTTTATGACTTCAGTAATAATGCAATTATCAAAATCAATTTCATCATCTTTAAATAAGCTAGGAGGATCCTCATTAGTAGTTTGGGTAGTATAAACTTTAACAGTTTTCTTATTCATTTCAGCAATTTTAGCTTCTTCAGCCTCTCTAGCCCACCTAGCATGCAAACGACCTAACATCCTTTCATTCTCATTAATTTGAATAGAAATAGCATTTAAAGATTCAGTAGGCTTGTCTTGTAGAGGAGTGGTTCTAATTTTTAAAATTTCAACATCATGAGCAAGTTCTTCCACTTTAAAGACAAGACTATCAATCTTTTCAAGTTTTCCCTCAACAAATTTATTGAAAGATTTTGCGAAGTGATAAATTATTTTAAAACATTCTCAAGATCAGAGGACACATTCTTGTTAGGATTATAAGAATTACCATAGGAATTACCATATGAGTTGCCATTATTGGGAGGATAAGGCTTATAGTTGTTACTACCAAAATTATTTCGATAAGCATTATTGTTGAAGTTGTTTCTATTAAGAAAATTAACATCAACTTGATCCTTTTCTTGGGCAATTAATGAAGCAAGAGGAACATTATTAGGATCAATATTGGACTGATTGGTAGCAAGCATAGACATAATCATATCAACCTTATCACTCAAAGAGGAAATTTCCTCAACAGAATTTACCTTCTTACCACTTGGAGCTCTTTCAGTGTGCCATTGTGAATAATTTGTCATCATCTCATCCAAGAGTTTAGTTGCTGCACCTAATGTGGTGGACATGAAGGTGCCTCCCGCGGCCGAGTCCAAAAGGTTCCTTGAAGAAAAATTCAAACCTGCATAAAAAGTTTGGATAACCATCCACATAGTTAATCCATGCGTGGAACAATTCTTAACCATAGATTTCATTCTCTCCCAAGCTTGAGCAACATGTTCATTATCAAATTGTCTAAAGTTCATAATGTTACTCCTTAGTTGTATGATTTTAGCAGGTGGATAATATTTTCTAATAAAAGCATCTTTGCATTTAATCCAAGAATCGATGCTATTTTTAGGTAAAGACAATAACCATTCTTTTGCTCTCCCTCTCAAAGAGAAAGGGAAAAGCTTCAGTTTTATGATGTCACTTTCTACCTCTTTATACTTTTGCATATCACATAACTCAACAAAGTTATTTAAATGAGAGGCGGCATCATCAGTACTAGCACCAGAAAATTGCTCTTTCATAACAAGATTTAGCAAGGCATGTTTAATTTCATAAAATTCCGCTTTAGTAGCGGGTGGAGCAATTGGAGAGCATATGAAATCATTGTTATTAGTGCTAGTAAAGTCACACAACTTAGTGTTTTCAGTAGAAGACATAATGATAAGATAAAATAACAAGACAGGAATAAAGACTACACTAATTTTTTTGGGTTTTAAAATTTTGAAACAGGAAAATAAGCTAAACAAGAAATAAAGCAAGCAAGACAAAAACAAAGTAAAGAGATTGAGGGTATGATACTCCCTTGCTGCAGCTCCAAAGTCCCCGGCAATGGCGCTAGAAAATAGTCTTGATGACCCACAAGTGTAGGGGATCGCAACAGTCTTCGCAGGTAGTTTGACCCTAATTTATTGATTCGACACAAGGGGAGCCAAAGAATATTTATAAGCCTTAGCAGTTGAGTTGTCAATTCAACCACACTTGAAAAGGATTTCTCTCGAAGCAACTTATCAGTAGTAACAGCGATTTGATGGCAGCAGTAGAATAGTAAAAAGAGTAATAAAATGTCAAAACAATCTTGTATAAAAGCTTTTCTTGATTTGAAGATAAAGGAATATTTAATTTAAAATATAACTTTGAAGATGTCAAAACAATCTTGTATAAAAGCTTTTCTTGATTTTTGGAGACTTTATTTAATTATTAATAAAAGTTTTAAATTTTTGTGATTTTTAAAACATTCCAAAAATTTGGGATGTTACAAACCTACCACCCTTAAAAGGAATCTCGTCCCCGAGATTCGGAGAGGCTAGAAAGAAAGATGGGTTCGGATCTCAGGGTTTTAGGCAAGTGGGTGGGCTACCACCCTTAAAAGGAACTTTTGTAGGCAGTCTTGAATTCTTGACTTCAAACAGGGCACACATCGGGCGATTAATGAATCTTTGTTGGGTCAACTTTTATCTTCAACTGTTTGAGTTTTGCCTCATCATCCTTAATCCATATATATATCATGTACCTTTTTTTGTTCAAAGCATTTGGTGATTCTTTTCATCCTTGGTTGATACTTTCAAATCCATATAGCGTAAGCTTCATTTCCAGTAGGTGGGTGTGTCTCTTCAAGATGGCTTGTAATATTATGTCTTCCATCCGTGTGATGTCTTCGGCAATCTTTCTTCTCTAGGTTGGCATCCTTCAGTGCAAACAAAGCGTCAATTCTAACGGAACTCTCATGGTAGGTCAAAACTTCCATTGCAGGATCTCTTCTTCTTCATGAGAGCCGGGGTTTATCCTCACCGAAAATCTTACGTTTCGGCAATTTTTTGCCTCACATAGGGTTATAATATTCTGGTGGTATAGGCTTATCCATGTCGTCTCTCTTATAGGTATGTCACTCAGATTTACCATTCCAAATAGTGAGGGGAATAACATGAGTAGTAGGAATGGTGATCAGTCCATCCTGCACCCGTATCATTTCCTCAATATGTAGATAGGTGAATCACGTAGTCTATCTCTCGGGCATCCTCACTTGTCTAACAGAAAGTTTCCAATCTGCAGGACAACCTAAACTAAACTATCGATCCTTTAAAACTATTGGGTTGCGTAAACTCCTACACACGCTAGCTCACAAGCTATAGCTTCTTTGGTGATCCTTCTCAGTGGGAAACACGCTTTCCATGTCGTCTTTGCTTGTCCATTTCAGTGTCATGTCTTCATCCCTGATATGACGAACAGGCTTCACAACAATATATAATTTTTTTTTCACAATAGGTTTCGTGTACTAAAGTCGCCACACGCTTCATTCATACTCACAAATTGTGGTTATTACATCGACATCACACCACTCTTACATCACAATACTTATTCTTCCACTTATATATAACTAGTGGCATTTATTACATCCTCAGAACATTTCCATTTACCATGGTCCTTCTTCCTGGCTAGACTCCTCATGAAAACTCAGTTGGTTTCTTGGCTTCTTGATTTAAACTGATATCTGATCCGCTTCTTTTCCGGTGTGGTGAGTGTGACAGCTTTACTAGCATGATCTATCTGACCTTCATACCTGGACATCCAGTCCTTGCCTATGATTATATCCAACCCTTGCAAGTCTAGCACAAACAACTCGCTTGGAAACTTGTGTGTCTCAATTTCCAAGGTCATGTTTTGGCATACCGCGTTCGCTGGTCTCTTCCCTTCTGCAGAGCTTACTCTGATGGGTCTTCTAATCCCTTGATAGGATACCTTATTTTTACTCACAAAGTCTTTTGATATGAATGAGTGTGTAGCCTCAGCATCGAAAAGTACTCGTGCAGAACATGAGTTGATCAACAATTCTTCAATAACTGGGTTTGGTCTCTTGAGAACTCTCTCACTGTTTATAGAGAACACATGTCCCTTTCGGAATTGAGTTGGCTTGGTACCAATACTAATCTTCTTTTGTGGACAGTCCCAAGAATAGTGTCCCATTTTCTTGCATTTGCAACACTCCACCTGACTGAGGTCTTTCCTATTGGGTTTGGGGTGGGTGTTCTGACTACTGTTTTCTCCCATAAGGTGCTCATTTCCGAGATCATAAACCTCTTCAGTATGGACGGGGCTGTGGTGTCCATGGTTGATGTGGTGATCAATTTCTCCATGAAAGTCGTGTCTATGAATATTATGACAATGGTGGTTATTGTCTCCATGATAGTTGAACTCAAAATGATTACGTTCATCATCTGAAGTGTGCAATTCCTGCTGTGATTCCGAGTGATGCTCTTCCACATTATGCTTTCGCTTCTTGTTCGCAACCTGCTTCAGTTTGCTCTCCAAGGTTATCGCTTGGTCAACCAGTGACTGGTAGTTAGGGGTATAGGCAACTGTCAATAGAATGGATAGTTCGTCATTCAGACCATTTAGAAACCTTTCTTTCCTCTTAGTATCTGTATCAACATCATCCGGTGCGTAGCGCGACAGGTTATTGAACTCATTCATGTATTCTATTATGTTTCGGTCGTCTTGTCGAAGATCGAGAAATTCTTCCCTCTTCAGCTTCATCACTCCTGATGAAACATGTGCAGTACGGAATCCTTTTTGAAATAAATCCCATGTCATCTCTTCAATGGGGTAAGTGATCTGGTAGCTGTCCCACCAGTCTGCTGCAGGTCCTTCTAATAGGTGTGCCGCGAATCTAACCTTCTCAGCATCTGTGCATCCGATGGTCACCAAATCCTTATTCACAGATCGTAGCCAATCGTCGGCCAAAATAGGTTCTGCAGCTCTTGAGAACTTTTCCGGTCGAAGCTTTAAGAATCTGATCAACATATCCACTTGAGATGGAGGTGGTGCTAGAATGTCCTTGTGGTCTTCCTGGTTGTGGGTCATCAACTGATTCAACTGTTTCGGTGCATCTAGTAACTCTTGTAGTGTAGGCATCACCGGGTTGTTGGGATTTGGATGGGACATCTGTTTAGTTTAGCATGGATGAGTAGAGATAGAAAGATACTAAGGGAAGTATTAATACCCAGACACAGCAGATCAAAACAAATCATCTTACAAACAACATCTAGCAAGCATCAATCAACAGTAAAACAACCAATAGAGATAAAAACAACTCCTCCTACTTAATTTTTGAAATTATAGTTTGGATAACAAACAAACACAACAAGGTTTTTCAAAATAGACACGATAGTACTGCCATACCACAATTTGGTAAGTCAATACAATATTACTATAACGCTATTCGGGTAAAAATGGTGGTCCAGTCTATCTCTTCCTTCAATGCTTCAAGACTCTCTTCTATTTCTTTGAGTTCGTCGAGGTACTTCTAGATGTTGTGAAGTCAAGATTTGAAGTCTTCGATCAAGGCACTTGATGGCTTCTCATAATTGTCATGTTGATCTTCAACGTCTTCGGAAACATTTCTGAGTTATGGTCATCTATAAATAAGATAAGATAACTTAGAAAGCAATTAGTTGAGAAGGTTACAAGAAGGATATTAGGAAAGATTTGGACAAGAAGAAAATAACTTTTGTTCCTATGGTCATTCTTATTTCTAATCCAAACCTAAGGTTTTCGAGCCTACAGGCAACATTACGCTCTGATACCATCTGTAGTGCCCTTGCTTAGAAAAGCAATGACATTCTGTGAAATATGCTATTCCCTGGATCGAGTATGGATAGCAATTCACAAATAGATGTAATACCATGCATCAATGTCAAATAATTATTACATCGCGAGATCCATAAATAAAATATTCTTTACAAATTGCATAGCCAAAGGCTAGCTTCAATGCAAAGTTTGGCAGCGGAAACATAAGTAGCACAGAGAGCTTCATCATCTTCATGTGCCACTGGCATACATGTTGGTTGCAAGCTCGAAAGGTAGACGTCCTCACTCGTCATCGTAATAACCTGCAACATTAACGTTGCAGCCCAGGGAATTTGGGTCAATACCTTGTGACAGGCCGGCAAGTGATACTTTGGTGGAATATAAAATGGCAAGTCTAAATCTATATGCATGTTTGGCTGGTGGAGTTAAAGGCTATTGCATAAAGCCAATTTTGTCCTACTTTTCATAAAGATCTTTCAATTCTCAACTTTCTATAAGACGAACCGGCATGAAAACCAGTGTCTCTTCTACTCTTGTTCACCCATCAAATTTTATTTATGAAATTGGAATGAGGAGATTTTCCATCGACATCCTTGTCCAGCTGCTCAGAATTTGTCCGTAACCGGGGACACGGCTATGATCATAGTTTTACACTCTCGAGAGGTTGTGCACTTTCACCACGAGACTTCATCAACCCATTCTGACCTTGACCTTATTGAAGTGAAAAGGAAAGGTGAAGATGAAGACGAGACCTTTGGGAAACAGTCCCCTGTTCGTCAGACAGACCCATACAAGACATTCATCCGCTGAGAACTGTCGGAATCAGGTTCCTAGAACTTACTTAGTCAAGGCAGAGCCATAATACCAAGTGGCTGCACTGGAAGCAATCTAAACTTGGAGTGACTTAAATCTCTTTGTTCCTGGGTGGCCGTTCACAAGTGCACATACTCAGGTATAACCATGGAAATGGCCCTGAGCAGCCACTCAACTTTGTACCACCAATAGAGCAAAATCAAATGCCACCCAGGTAGTTCATTAACTTAATAGAGTTTTTATCCTTTCATACTACAATAAAACGTTTCAGCATTGCAGTTCTTACATCTACCAAGTTAATGGGTTCCTAGACCAATAGGAAAAGGTGGTATACTAAACAGGTCTGCATAGCAATATAGTAGTACACCTATCATGCATACTACTAAAATAGTCTATCATGCAAATATAATAAAATAGTAGGTCTTTCATGAAAGGGTGTATGCACTTGCCTTTTGGAACTTGTCGTTGCTCACACACTCTTTTTCAACGTAGCTCATAGCTCTCCGTTCAATCTATACAATACAAACATATGGCAATAAGCAACAATACAACAATCAAAAGAACAAACATCACAACAAGCATAGATAAAAATATCTTGGTTGGTGGTCCAAGCTTCAATACATGATCCCATTTGCAAAAAGAATCAATGCATTAGGTTTGGGGTTTGCCATTTGGGTCAGGGGTTGGTCTGAAATCAAATTTGGATATTCCAAATTTGAATAGGTTGAAGGCTTGTTTCCAGGTTGTTGGGGTTGGTCTTGATCTCTCTGGACAGGGACAAGTATTTTAAGAAGTTTTCTAAAAGAAAACAATTTAAAAGGATTTATAGAAATTAAACTATACCAGAAATACTCCAATTTGAGTCTCTGATTAAGAAATATTTTTTTAAACTATCAAAAATTAATTATAACAGTGGGATCATGTCATGCATGTTCCAAGGTTTCCAGAAATATTTTATTTGCAAAATTTGGACTTATAGATTTAAAACTATGCCAAATTTACTCAAATGACTCATTTGAAATTTGAATAAATTTGGATTTGTCAAAACTGAAAACTAGCAGAACTAAAAGATTCTACAAGTTCAGAGCTTTTCAAAAAGATAAAGTTTGTTAAATTTGGCTAAAGGGTTAAAAAGTTATGAAGGTTTGAAGTTGCAGGGACTATTCTGCAAAAAGGCCAATTAATTTTTATTTCGAGAATTAACAGAAAATCCCTGCTGACTGGATGCTGACTGGGCATGACGTGGCTCTGACTGGGCTGCTGATGTGGCTGGATCTGATTCGCCCGTACCCCTTCGGTTTAGGGATTAGATCTGGATCGCCCGATCCAGATCCGACGGCTGAGGATCTAGGGTTTCATACCCTGCCGGCGGAGGTCACCGGAGACGAGGTTGCCGGCGGTGACGCGGCTCGGCCGTGGTGCTCCTTGTCGCTCCGGTGGTCGCCTGGGCTCGGGAAGGGGACGACGAGCTTCGTCTCGACACGGGGAGGCGGATGGTGGTCTCGGCGTCGGCTTTCCCCTCCTGGGTCGGTGCGGACACGAGGACGGAGCGGCGGCGGCGTTATGAGCTTCGGGTCGAGCTCGTGCTCGATGCCACGGCTGCGCAAAAATCTGAAAAGGATGTCATGGAGGTACGCCTGGTCAAGGGGAAGGAAAAGGGAGAAAAGGAGGTGGCGGGGACCTTCGGTTTCGCCGGAATCATCTCGGAAACATGGCGGCGGTGGTGGACTCCGGCATGCGATTTCGCCGGCCTGGTGGCGTGATTCAACGAGGAGGAAGAGGGCAAAGAAGGAGGGGGTCGTGGGCTTTAAGGGGGAGGGCTCGGGGAGGCCAAGGGAGGCTTCAATCGACCGCAATCAAGAGGAAGATCGATCGGCAGCACTGCCGTAGTGGAGATTGAAGACGATGACGTCAGCATGACGTCATCAAATTTCTTTTTTTTTTTTGTTTTTCTGTTTTCTTTTATAATTTTTGATTTAGGCCTCCAAATCAAGTCAAATAAATTTGTAAAAATTTGTAAAATTTCCATTAGTCAACATAGACTTTTAGGAACTATTTTTGGTCAAAACAAAATTACCAAAATACCCTTTTGGTCAAATTTGCCTTATATGGCTATTTGGGAAATTTCCAAATTAGGGTTTATAATTATCTCAAAATATTTAATTAAAAACCAGAGGATAATATGAGTAATATCATTAAAAATAATAGCTCATTTTCAAATAAAAATTAATTTAAGATAAAACATTTTTATAAAACAAAGCTTGCAAAAGTATTTAAATTATTTCCACAAATGAAATAGGGTTTATAATATCCCCATATTATTTATTTTAAAACAATAAACAAAAGGGGAAAATACTATTTGAAAACCCCATTTAAATATTTTATTTCCAAGACTTTAAAATTGAGATTTGAAGATAAAGGAATATTTAATTTAAAATATAACTTTGAAGATGTCAAAACAATCTTGTATAAAAGCTTTTCTTGATTTTTGGAGACTTTATTTAATTATTAATAAAAGTTTTAAATTTTTGTGATTTTTAAAACATTCCAAAAATTTGGGATGTTACATAAAATGAAGACAGTAATGATGACGGTAAAAGTATTGATTGTAAACAGCGGAATTAATACACCGTAGGCACAAGGACAGATAGATGGGCGTTGCATGAATAAGATAGCTCATGAAATAAACATAACTAGGCGCAAAGCAAATAAATATGTAAATAGCATCCAAGTATCAAACAGTCATAGGCATGTATTCGTAATTTAGCCGTACGTGGCTTGCAATAAGAACTTGCACAGCATATTTTGTCCTGCCATCCGGTTTCAGCCGGGCCAATTAAGGAACAAATGACAATTAAGGTGTTCCTTTTAATAGAACACCGGATCAAAGCATTAACACACAATGAATACATGTAACCCTCGAGTTGCCAACCATTCCCATCGATGTCCCCGTTTCTGTCACTCGGGGTCTCCGGTTCCGGTTGACAACAAGTGAATACAACTAGTAGATAGGATCCAAACAACAATTATACTCATGCAAACATAAGTGTTCAGATCTGAAAACATGGCACCCGGGCCCAAAGTGACAAGCATTAAGCATAACTAGTTGCACCAACGATGATTAACACAAATAGAGGATACTAGGCATCGTGCCCTAACAATTTGGCATCGAATTACATGAGTGATACCCACAAGTATAGGGGATCATTGAAATCTTCAATGTGTAAGTATAGTATCGATCCCACGACGAGTAGAAGGTATAAGTATTATCCTCTCAAATAAGAGTGTCACTTCTCTTATTATCTATGCACTAGACAAACTAAAATGATTAAATGATGCAAGTGTTTTTGGGTTTTTGGTGTAGAGTTTGCAATAAAGTAAAAAGCTAAAAATAAAATATGACAAGTGAAAGCTCTCAAAGAGATAAAGCCCAATCCTCTATGCAGCAAGAGGATAAGCTCAAGTGTGTGTTTCTTATAGGTGGAGAATGTTCCCAAGGGCTACCTAGACTTCATGGCATAAATATTTCTAGAACAACAAGGTAAACATTTTGGCAATTTGTAATCTTCTTTGGATGGAGCCATAATTAGGGAAAGCTAAATAAATAAACTAAACCCCCTTATGATGGTTCTTATGGCCAAGTAAATGACTGCATAAGAGTTATTAAGACATAGAGTCCCACCATTGCATTAAACTCTAAGGTCCCCGATACTTATACCCTCATAATGCAACTTCATGATTCGGTCTCAGGTTTACATGTCCTCCCAAGTCTCCCTCACTCCATTACACTACGGTGCTCTCCTATGAGCCCAAAATGGCCGCCTTCACGTTTTTAGGTCAATTGTGATTTTCTAGGCGTCGGAAGGGACCGAGGAAGTGCCCCACGGGCAAGGGCGGGCCCCACCCGTGGGTCCACCTTGGGCCGCGGTAGGGGGGTTCCTATGCCCTGTGGGTCGCCTCCCAGGCTGTCCTTCGGACCCCGTCTTCGTCTTAGCGTAAAAATAATCCCCGTAAATTTTGGTCCAATTCCGAGAATATTTCCAGACTAAATTTCTGAAACAAAAAGACAGCAAAAAAAGGGAACTGGCACTTGGCATCTTGTCAATAGGTTAGTCCGACAAAATGCATAAAAATAATATAATTGACAGTAAAAAGATGTGACAATATCACAAAATTAGCATGGATCACTCAAAAATTATAGATACGTTTGAAACGTATCACACGCCCTAAAAGCGGTACAAGTTGGCGGAGTTCTTGGCACGCGGTTGCGGCCCTATGCCGGTCCAGGTGGTTGTATCCTCGTGGTGGAGCCAGCGGAATCGGCCTCGTAGCAGTCGAGGTTGGCTGCGGTCGGCTGCGACTGGGGCTCGTCGCGCTGCTCGGCGGTGAGTGCGGCCCCATAGTGGCGCATCACCGCTTCCCGCCAGGCATGACTCATCAGCGTCGGGGGGTTCGGCACTGGGATGTCGTTGATGCTGAGCGTCCACCCCTGGGGGCTCGCATGTCCAACGACGTGGGCTTGTTGGCGTCATGGAGCGCCACCGCCTCCTCCTTCATCAATGTGTGCGGCGGAAGCCATTGGCGGTGGATCTATTGTTGCGCTTGTCGAGAGACATCGCCGCAGACTAGGGTTTTGGGCGGCGAGGAGAGGATCTTGGGGGCGGTTTGGGGCTAGGGTTTTGGGCGGCGAGGAGAGGAATTGAGGGGCGCGATGCGGCTTTTATTGTAGCTGGAGAGCGGTGGGCGCGGCTTCAAAAGATGCCCCGCATTGACGCCGCCGTGTAGCAGAGGCAAAGCGACGCCTTGTTGTGGCACCATGAATGCCTTTGACCGCGACAGTGCAGGTCATGTGCCGACTACACGGCTGGTCCGCCCATCGGGGCGTCGCGCAAAGTTCCGTCCAGCACGCCAAACGGCTCCCGCCCCGCGGAGGGCGTTGGTTGAGCGTGGTGGATGAAATATTGGGCCGCGCCAGATAAAATCGGGTTGTTGGCGCCGCGACTGGGCACCAAATTACATCCGACGCGTCCAATAGCGCTATTGATGGCCCTGTTGACTCCCCAATATCGCGGCGAAATTACATCCGTCGCTATTGACAGCCGGATTGGAGAGGTTATTAGCGGGCGTAGATAATGGATTCTGGATCGCTCAGCTTCTACTCGATCTATAAAGCTCGCTAGCTTGCTAGCTAATGGATTTTCTGGGCGGCGCCGTGCATGCGAGTAGCAAACAAGCTCTGCGACCTGCGGGCTGCGGCTTTTATTGGCTACTGCTTTACTCATGCCAAACGCTTTGTTCTAGTTTCTTTTCATTGAATTAATTGTTTCATTTGGAAGCGCTGATGCATCTGTTCTTAAGCTGGTGCATGCATGTTTCGTGTCCTTTGCCTTTACTTTCTTTTAATTGTGGAGACAAGTAAATAGATAGTCCATTGTAAATAGAGTCTATAGTGCAGTACAACATGACATGGTGGGTCACTAAAGACAATAGCCGGTTTTGAAGTATTGCACATATCGGACAAAGTTGTAAAGACAATAGACTAAGTAATGGAACATAGCTGATTAGCTGTTACAAATTTTTATTAAAACACTTTGCAATTCGGCCGGCTAACAATCAACGTGGGTATGTAATCCTTGTTTGTCCTGCAAGTCTTGGGCTGCGCCGTAGCTTATCCCGCAATTCGGATGACTGATTAATGGCATCAGTCACCATTGAATTGATATCAGCATCGGTCGTAGAATCAGCTGTCTGAGAGAGCTCCTGCTTGACAACAATAACAATTGGTGGCTCCTCACGTGCTGGTTCATTAGGTGATTAATTTTGTTAGTAAAGGAGCATAATATTCAGTAAAAAAATCTGAGAACGATAATTAAGTAACGCCACTTGGAAAAAAAAAGTACCTTTGCGAACCCAGAACACAACCGAGGCTATAGTAACGAAGATGAAAAGTATTATCACCAATACTAACACCCCAACTTCCATACCATCATGGTGACCTAGGGGAGATGTTGCAAACTCCGGTGGTCTGCCAATTGCTGGCGGTGACAAAGCAGCTGGTGGTGGCAAGGGGGTTGGTGCTAAGAGGGCACCACCGGAAACTGTTGCAATTTTTGTAAGTAAGTAAATTGCGGAACACAAATTAATATGTGATGTACAAGATGCATTGGAGGGGGGTTACCAGATTCACATGAGGCAAATGCGTTTATCAGATCAAGAGCTCTCAATCCTACTTCTCGGATGGCAACACTATCCTGGATGGCGCCGATACATTTCAGAATATCTGACCCATCGAGAGCAGCTTTTAAGACATCGCAGCAGTGCTTATCAGATATCCTTTGCCCGCACTCTATGGCAATTGAGTTTGAAAAGTCTGCTACCCGAGCGCAAACACTAGTGGACAGTAACCGCCTATTCACTGACAATATTAAAAAAAACTGATTACCTAAACTGCTAATACAGATCGGACACAGCACGCAAACCCAATAGAATTGGCATAAGACGATGTACAGCTGAAGAAGAATAAATACCCTGCTTGCGGATGGGTGCGGGCCACTCGGACGATGAGGCGGAGTGTGGCGGCTGGGGCGCCTGCGGGGGGATAGCGGTGGGCGCGAGCGGGGAAGTAGGCGCGTAGGCGGGGACGACCATCGAGTTGTTGGCGCCGCCGTGCTGCTGACGCAACGGGGACGGCTTCTCGCTGGACGGCGATGACGGAGGTGCCTCATCTGCGAAGTCAAAAGCGGACATGAGCAAGGTCAGAAACTAATTATACAGATCAGAAACAAGAATAAATTTCACAGATAGCAACGACGAAGTAGTAAGCGTCCGTCAATCAATTCTAATGCATCGCATCATACATCAGGCCGTTAAGGGCAGAGCAACGAGAGCGATGCACGGATGCAATACAGAGGTTCACACATACGTGCTGGCTGTTTGCGGCGGGGCACGGGCGAGGGTGGCAGGGAGCTGACGTCGGCGGCTGGGGGAGGCGGAGCGGGTCCAGCACAGCAACAGATCGAGTTAATAATTAGTACTACCTGCCTTATTTCGAAATTCGAAAACGCAACGAATCAACTCGACTTTTTCGAAAACATCGGCGCATAAAGAAAACACCGGCGGCCAAGATGAAAAGCTCCAATCCGGTCAAAAGCTGCGACAGCCTGCTATCTGTTCAGCAGGCTGCCACGCCAGAGAGCGGTTGCCGAGAACGCGATGCGAACGAAGAAGAGAAAAGTGCTAAAACACAAGGGTGGGCTGGCTCTGACGAAAAAGAGAGCTGCAGCCTGCAGGGGAAAGCAAAACTTTCACGATAGAGGAAGGCTACATAAACCCACAAAGGAAGTACTGGCTTCCTGCCACAGGATCAACATGGCTAGCAAATCACATGGGAACGTGAAGCGAGACCACCAGGCAAAAATAGCAGGACATGCACCTGCGTACCAAAAAGCACGGGAAGCCTTTGCTCTGGCTTCGGCACGGCAGAGCCTATAGCAGAGCGGGGTTGACCAAGTAAGACTGCACAAGAGCAGATAAAACTAAGAAGATAACGCAGAAAGCAAAGCAGCCTTTACTAGCACAGAACCGATCGCGGGTGATTCGAACAGGAGAAAACACATGAATGATTTTGGCCCGCTCCTGGATCTTGACGGTGAGCGCGTCAAGATAAAGCTTCAAGAGGAACGTTGGCCATGGCTATAAAAAGTGCAGAACGATGATCGCAAAAATAAGGAAGAAACGAAGCGAGAAGTGCATATAGATCTGAAAGCAGGCGAATAAATTTGCACAAGAAGTTTGCAACTCGAGCAAACAGAAATCGCATGGACATGTCAAAAAAAAATCGCATGGAAATTATCACCACGGGACAGAGCGGAAGAGCCTGGAAGGGAAGACATGGCCTCTGTATGGTATGGCTCTGGATCTCTCACGATTAAACATAAACCCTAGTAGATATCAAAGAGCAAAAGGCTAACTGACGGGATGATGGAACTACCAAACGACAAATCCGAACAAAAGCGCAAAAATCATATCGAAGTCACACGCGCCACTGCCTGCTTAGATCTCAACCAAGCGCTTCGGACTAGCAGCGTCCAAGGACGAACTGCTCAAGAGCAGAACCTAAAACCGTATATCTCCGGGAGAAAAACCCCGAGGCAGTAAGGAACTAGCTAGTAAGCCGTATGCGCGGGTTACTCGCCATGGCAAACGACGAGAACCCGACTAGGCCGTGCCAGATCCATTAGAACGCGAGAAAACCAAGCCAAATCCGAGCACCGGCTTCACGCAAAAACCCTCAAAACGCTCAAAGCGAACACCGAATCGACCGTCGCGAAGGGAGGGAGGGGAGAGGGGCGGGCGTGGTGCGTGCACGTACCTTCACAGGCGGCGGCGAGGTGGGCGCCTCCGGGACGAAGCCCGCCGCAGGAGGTGTAGAGGGTGAGGAGGTGCGTGGCGTTGAGGCCGGCCATGACGAGCTGGGGCTCGGCGGCGACGCGGCAGAGGCAGGGGACGCCGCCCCCGAGGTCGACGGCGGCCACCACGGGCTCGCAGCACTGCGCGGTGGGCATGTCGGGCGCGCAGAAGAGGGCCACCTGGGTGGCGAGGAGGGTGGGCTCGCAGGGGGTCCCCGGCTGCTGCGGGCCGAAGGTGGCGGCGGCGGCGGCCGGGAGCAGCGCGGCCAGGAGGCCGAGCGCCACGAGGAGGCGGAAGGCCCCCTCCATGGCTGGGATCTCTCTCGCTCGCGGGCTAGGGTTTGCTGGTAGGTGGAGGTGGAAGGCTCTGGTGGAATGGAGGAGAGGATGCGGCCTGCGTGAAGCGGGTGGCGGCACTATATAGCCGGAGGAGCCGTGAAGGGGAAGCCAAGAAGCACAGGCCGGGCGCGCGGCCGGCGCTGGCGCGGTCGATCCTGTGCGTCCGTTTCGGTGGGACCGGAGCCAGCTGTCTGGGTGGACGATCGAGATGGTGCTATGCAGGATCCGCTGGCTGCCTGGCTGTGTGATCCCCCCTCACGTGAGGGTGGCTGCGTGGGTGGGTGCGTGGGTGGGCTCCAGTACGTAACAGCTTTCTTGGGATTGGAGCGTGGGACGGGGCTGTAAAACGATCGGATATTTTCGAAATCATTGGGACAGTGGATTGTCCTCATGCGGGTGTGCAGGTGCACCAATATTAACCGCGCTTGGTTAATTATTGCCGTGCGGAGGAGAGGTGGTAACTTAACATTGGATTCCAAAGATTAAACGGGCATCTACACTTTTTTTTTGTAGTGAAACTTATCCCTACCTTTTAATCGTCGTTGTAATTATTGTGGGTGTGGCACTCCCACCCGCAAAAGGGAAGAGAAGAACATTGCCCCGGGCTCTCCATCCCTTGTACGGATTAACAGATGTACAGTACTAATTTTACCCGCAAAAGGAAAGAAAAAAAGATGTACTGCTGAATTTGTTTCTCAAAGCAAGGCCAGTGTAAGTGTATTTTAATATCATGCTCAATTTTCCTTAAAAAGTCAGGTTCCATTTACACTGATTATTTAGGGATTATTGGATTTTCTATACGTTTTGTTCTTCACTGGGTTCGATTAGTTTCAATTCTTATGCTCATCACAATTTTGTGTTTTTTTTTTATCGAGGGTTTGTCGATTGAAAGGAACAAAGGGGCTATGTTGAGGCGTCGAAAGAATCTATAATGCTAATTAGAAGCAATGCATCTTCATATTTTGTTTCCCTGAAGTTTTAATGAATAAATAAACAACGTGATCCTACCTGGTTTTTATTTCATTTTAGTTATCATTTCCCTTGTGGCTCTCCATGGATAGCTCTTAAAGAAAAGGTCTGTTTAAGTGTATAAATATCATGCTCATTTGCCTTTAAAAATCAGGCTCGATTTCAACCAATTATTTAGAAATTATTAGGTTTTCCATACATTAATTTTGGTCTTCGCTATATTCGATTAGTTTCAATTCTTATGCTCGTCACAATTTCGTGTTTCTTTTGATGTCCAGGGTTGTCGGTTGAAAGGAAAGAAGGGGTAAGACCGTCTCCGATTAACTGAGGCATAGAAAGAATCTACACCGCCAATTAAAAACAAAGTATCTTCATACTTTGATTCCTTGAAGTTTTAATGAACAAATCCTATTGAGCACAGTTGGTCCTTAGCTTTTCCCATAATTTATTTAGTATTGAGCACAGTTATCAGTGTTATCTCCGTGATCTTCACCGAGGTGTGCCTAAATCTCACACCACATGAGACCGATCTCAGTCTACTCATAAGCTAAGTGTAGAGTTTTTCCTAATTGGCTAGAGTGTATGCATTGAAACAAGCGTGCATGATCAAATCTTTCTGCAATAGAAGATTTGATAACTTATCAAATGTTATTTACAAAAACAAGTCTGACTCGGCATCCCTGACTTATTGGTTTAGAGTAAAGTACCTCACCGGAACGTAGTGCACCGCCTCCTCTCTCACCCCTTGGATCTCTTCCACCGAAGCCTCTCCACTAACTATCGTACAATGAACCGACTTGAACCAGTGTTTTCTTACACCATCCAACAACGAATTCTAACTTAAAGACTTAAAGCTGCTAAGGAGCATGTTCCAACCGCATGGTATCACCTTTTCTTCATCGAGAGTTGGAGTACCGGCCATATTGCATCATAATTGAAAGATCATGATATGATGACTAGACGAGTGAATTAGGAGTTTAAGAAAATTACAGCGGAAAGAGAGAGTAATTAAAAAATTCAAGCAGATAGAGGCATGAAACTGATCAACTTAAGCTAAGCGCCTGGATCAGGTTGAAATAGGACAAACAAGATGATTCTACACAGATCAAAACTAGATACTCACGAGAAGAATAGATTCATGTTTTAACTTTGTCGTTTTAAACATAATACAAACAAGTTCAAAATATAAGCAAGAATCGGAAACCTCATTCATGATTTTTTTTTGTATGGCCTCACAAAATACCTGCAGAAGTTGTTGCAGGAATAAAAAATAGTCTTGAAGTATAGTATTAGCTATACAACAAATCCTAATCGGTTACAACAAAAACATAAGAAAGGTGTCAAATGAGAGGCAACATAAAAACAAAAATATGTAACATATATACAAATAACGTAAAAACTAACAAAGAAACACAATGGCGGCATGAATTCAAACCTTCGCAATAGACATTCAGAATCATTGCGATATCTCGATCATGTGTACGTAGTTGCGTAAAAGGGTTAACCTAGAGGTGCTATGTATGATGCACAAGGTGTTGGAGATATGCCCTAAAGGCAATTAATAAAGAGTTTTTATTATCATATCTCAAAGTGTTCATAATAAGTTTTATGTCATGCTATAACTGTATTAAGCGGAAACATTAATACACGTGTGATATAGAACAACCAAGTCCCTAGTAGCCTCTACTTGACTAGTCCATTGGTCAACTGATGATCAAGGTTTCCTAATCATGGGCATTTATGTCAATTGACAATGGAGATTTGTTATTGGAGAATAACATAATGGACATCACCCAAAGTAAGTTAGCGCAATAAGATGTGTCACGAATATCGACATTGCGATAAATTAAATAGAAACGTAGTAGTAACTAAATCCTTAGACCGTGAGATCATATTTAATCACTCTTCTGGAAGGAGGCTTTGACTGCATCAACCGTCACACCATAACAGGGTGATCATAGAGGTGTCTATCAGGTCTCGTGAAGGAATATGTAGAGGCGTATGCATCAAGAGCAGGATTTGTCCATCCGCGTGACGGACAGATATAACTGGGCCCACTCGGTGATATTACATCAAAGTCTTGCAAGCATGTGACTAGGTCACGGAGATGTAATATCATGGAGACGAGTAAATAGGTTTGTCGAGTAACGAGATAGGATCTCGGACAAACTTGATATCATGTGACAGAAGGAATTGGTGAATGACGATAAGGTTCAAGCGACAAAGAACTTCGTGGAACGCACAGGGGCCATCATGGGTTTCCAGATCCCGCTGTTGGTCATTGATCGGAGAGGAGTCTCGATCATGTCTGGAGTGATCCCGAACTGAGGGGTGGCACACTTAAGGGTAGACGACGCTTAGGAATAGCTTTGGCACCGAAGAAATTAGAGAGACCATTTTCGGAATCATTCCGAGATTTATCCGATGGAGATCGGAGGTTCCGAAGGAGTATCGGAATAAGGGAGAAGTGTCCGATGGAGATCGGAGGGCAACGAAAGGAGTTTCGATGCAAGAGATATTAAATGATATGTATTTAATATTAATTAATGTAATTAATAAATAAATAAATATTTAATTTAATATTAAAAGGGCAGCCCACCTAAATGGGCCTCACCCACGAGGGGAGGCCCAAGTGGGGGCCGCGCCCCAAAGGAGGAGGAGGCCGGCCGAGCCACTAGTGGGCTCCACCGTGGGGCCCATCTAGGGCCGGCGGCTTCCCCGTTGGTCGGCTAGGCCATGTGGGGTTTAGTCCCACATGGCTTAGCCAAGGAGGGTGGCCTCCTCCCTCGACCTATATAAGAGGGGCACCCCTCTCCCTTTTGGCATCTCAATTTCTCTCTTTAACGTGTGGTTCCGGAATATTGGTGTCGCATATTTTAGAGGGGTCTCTCCACCAAAATCCACCGCCGTGATTTTGGTGTTTCGGTCGAGATCTTCATCTTCCGCTGCTGCCGCTGGACCGGAGCCGGGGGATCGTCTCTACACCGTACGTGTGTAGAACTTCGAAGGCGCTGCCCACTGTAGCGCTCGTCGCCGGAATGACTACACGACCTTGAGGTCGGCGTCGTACGTCTTCATCAACAACGTTCTAGGAACGTTACGCTTTCGGCTCGGAAAAGGTAACACCGGATACCTCCGTTACTTATGTCTACCTAGAAATAGATCTTGGCTAGTTTATCATTTGCATTGCTAGGAAATTTTTTGTTTTCTGCACACGAACCCCTTCACAAGGGTATAGGGTATATTGCGATTTTTGTCTCGTTAGAAAGGTAGACCTAGGTCTTCTCCACCAAATCCTTGAAGGGCATCAAGTTTTGTTGGCTAGAGAAGGAGATCGAAGCATTTAAGGCTTCGAATTAATGGAGGAGAGACAAAGCAACTTGAGCAACCAACTCAAGGTAGGTGGAGGGGTATTTACCCCTCCCGAAATCTGACCGTTACCCAGCCACCCGGCTTGAACTAACACTGGAACTTCCGGTGCGTCTACACCGGAACTTCCAGGGTTGGTGACCGGAACTTCTGGGGCCCAGAAGTTTCCGGGGAAACCTCTGGGCAAAGATCCGGCCTAGTAGCAGTACCAAAAGCCGAATATGACTTAGCCGAAATTCCGAGGGTGACATTTTCAGGGCCGGAACTTTCGGCGCAGAGCACCGGAACTCTCGGCCCTCGGAAGATACCGGGGAAACCTCCGGGGCAGAGCCAGTACCGAATCCGAAAATAACCTAGTCATTTTCGCGGAGGCTTGGGTTCCAGGGCTGGATATTCCGGTGCAAGGCACCGAAACTTCCGGACCCTGGATGTTTCGGGGAAACCTCCGGTCTGGATCCAGTACTGATGCCCACAAAGGACTTAGGATCTGTTTGTTTGGGCTTCTGCTTTTACTTTTGGGCTCCAAAAGCGGAAGACCAAACAAACATCACACGGTGGAAAAACACTTGCTGGAAGCGCTGTGTGAAAATACACGCGAGGAGCGAACCGCAGCGGAAGCAGCACGGGAGGTGCTTCTCGCAGCTTTTGACTCAAACTCCAAACCGTTTTTCTTTCTTACCCATTCGGTTGCTCAAAATTACAAATATACTGCCACCGTGAGCTCCCGCCGGAAACTGGTGTACTTGGCTTCGCCTGTACATACTTCGCTTCGCCTGTACGTACTGGCCACCATGAGATATACTTCATCTCATATAAATATATTTCGATTCGACATAACTTTTACATGAAATATGTGCGCGTCAACGAGAAGGTTCCATTCCCGTGATCGGTTTCGAGTATCGTCGATTGTAGCTTTTTAAATTTAAACCGAAGTTCGTACCAATTTTAGACGAATTTTGTCAAATTCTTCGCACTCGGCCGACCGTTTGAAATTTTTTTTCACGAGTAGATCGATCTCGCCCTTTTCCACAACTTTCGTATTGTAACCTTTTAGATTAGACGGACATATATAAATATATCTTGTACATATGTGTGTACGCGTTTATAGTGTGATTGTTGAACCAGTTCATGACGTGGTCGTATTTGCTTCCCCTCTGCTTAAAAACCTATATTTGATAATTATTTAGTGTGTACATCCTATGTGTTTATGGTAATTTTTTTCAGTTTTCGTGACCCAGCTAGTTGGCAAACATTAGAGTTAGCTAATTCGTTTCGAAATATCATTTTTATAACTTTTAAGCATTCAGGGGCATTTCAGACATTTCATTCTTCAAACCATCAGCAGCAGTCATCAAAAGCACTGCTGCCAAACATCAAATCTCTGTTTCCAACAACTGCTTCTCACAGCTGCTTTCTAACAGCCCACCAGCTACAGCTGTTTTTTAACAACAGCAGACCAAACAAATATACCCTTAGCCGAAAAACCCAGGGCGTTTTCGGCCCTCAGACCGGAACTTCCGGTGTTCTCACACCGGAACTTCCAGGCTCAGTCAGGGCAGAAAGGGCAACAAGGTCGTCATTTGATCCTCTCTTTCTTCTTTGATCTGGCTTCGTTCTTTTCACTTTTTAAGAGACACCTCAGATATCTGTTTAGACATATAACAAACAATTAAACCATAAAGTGTGTTGTTATTAATCACCAAAACCCTTTACAAAGAGAGATGCTCTTTCAGTTTGAACTCTCGTGGACTAGGGGTACAACTAGGGGTGTAAGGGGTACGAATAATTTCCGCCCCAAATCTGTATCTGTATCCATTTTTAAGGATATAGTATGTAGTTTTAGGAATCTGCGGATATATATGCGGATGTGGATATTGGACAAGTGGATATCCGACGAATATGGTAGCGGATATGTTGTTGATAATATCCGATGGATAAGGATTATCCGATATTTTTTGCGGATTATCTGACGTTCTCAAATATGACTATCCGATAAAATTAGCCCAACTCCAAATACCTAGACAACCAAGTTTGTCCATTATGCCATGCTATTATCGGTATTACAGATTTACACTATTATTATTACTTAGTATTATTAATGTTTTGGGTTGCCTTTGGATCATTATACGCACACATTCTGCTGTATTGTACGAACAAGCATGCAACTTTGCGTATTTTCTAGTGTAACATGTTTCCTGGTCATGTTATTTGTATAAAAGATACAAACTTCTATTTTTGTGTATCCGCTTCCGATCCGAATTTGTTCCGAATCTGCCTCATATTCATAATCTGATATAATCTGCATCCGTATCCGTTTATTATTCGCTCCGATCCTTCGATACAAATATTTGGAAAAGGATATAAAAATAGCAATATCCAATCCTATCCGATATGTTACATCCCTAGATACATCAACCCTTCTAACTATCCAACCAAAATTTGGTTCTCAATCTCTCGGATAGTCTCTCTTCTTCCTCTTGACAGTCCACGGATCACCTCGCTACAACATGGGACGTTGGTTGTCGCTCGTCCTAATCAGTAATCACCATGTAGAGAGGCGGTGGATCACTATACACTAACTAACTGACTAGCGATGGTGAACGTTTGCGTTCCAAGACACTTATGTAAGAGTAAAGTCTGAAATAAACCCTGAACTCATAGAGGGTGTCAAAATGGAATCCTGAACTGTCGATCCCGGAAATCAGCACCCCGGACTCACATTTCCCGGTCTAAGATAGCATTTAGGTTGTTCCCAAACGGAGGAATGCTGACGTGGCTGTAGTCTGAAAGTGCATGGTTGCCCCCATGTGTGGTTTTGGTAATTAATGACAATCTCTATGGACTCATGTTTGTATTGAGCTACTTATAGGTGTGTCCATATGCATTGCTTGATCTCCATTTGTTGGAATCAAGGCTAAGAGAAGAAGAGAATTTGTTGATCAAGGCTTAGTGCAAGTTTATCAACACTCAAGGCCATGTGAAGATATGCCAAAGAGTGCTTCTCCCATATTGGTGTATGGGGAAGCAACATGTGAATCTTCACCAAGCAAAGTGCATTCAAGAAAGATGGTTGATACGTGTCAAACGTATCTATAAATTTTTTATCATGCCATGGTTGATTCCCATCATTATTACATGTTTATGCTACATTATTATATCATTTTGAGGCATTTTATTGGACTAACCTATTGACAAGATGCCCAGTGCCAGTTCCCTGTTTCTGTGCTGTTTTTGTTACAGAAAGTTACTTCTGGAAATATTCTCGGAACTGGACGAAAATTTATGGAGATTTTTTATTGAAGAAATGAGGAAGGAGCCAGAAGGGCGACCGCGGGGGAGACCCACAGGCCAGGGGCGGACTCCCATCGCGGGTCTAGGTGGGGCCGCGGCCACCACCCTCCTGCGCCCCTCAGGAGTCCCCTCACGACGCCCTTTGGCCTATAAATTGTCCCCGGCGAAAAAACCCTAACCCCCAAAGGATTTTTCCAAATACGATACAGAGCTCTGCCGCCATCGCCAACAAGTTTCGGGGGTCAGATTGCCTGTTCCGGCACCCTGCTGGGACGGGGATTGGTCCCCGAAGCCATCTTCGCCGCCACCGTTGCCTCCGGGATGAGTTGTGCGTAGTTCCCCCGTGGACTACGGGTTTGTAGCAGTAGCTAGATGGTACTCTCTCCCCCTTGTTGTTCAATACCATGTTCTCGTGAGCTGCCCTACATGATCGAGACCAATCTGATGTAATATGTGTTGTGTTTGTTGGGATCCGATGGATTGGCACATTATGAACAGATTATTTATGTTTATGAATTGTTGTTGCTGCAATGTTGTTATGCTTAATGCTTGTCACTAGTGCATAAGTGGCATGACCTTAGATTTGGGCGCGTTATGTTTGCATAAATATAATTGATGCTTAGATCGTATCTACAAGTTGTATGCACCTGTTATTAGTCCGGAACCGGAGACCTCGAGTAACAGAAACGGGGACATCGATGGGAATGGTTAGTAACTTGAGAATTACATGTGTTCATTATGTGTTAATGCTTTGCTCCGGTGTTCTATTAAAAGGAACACCTTAATTGCCATTTGTTCCTTAATTGGCCCGGCTGAAATCGGATGGCATGACAAAAGATGTTGTGCGAATTCTCATTGCGAGTAGTTACAACTATATATGGAATACATTGCTACGTATGATTGATAAACTGAATGCTTTGTCACAATTAATTAATTAGTGCAATTTTGTCAATTGCCCAACTATAATTTGTTCACCCAATGCATGATTATTTGCTTAGGAGAGCCGCCACTAGTGAAACTATGAACCCCGGTCCATATTTCTCTATCATTGCTTTCATGTTACGGTTACTATTGTTCTCAAATCACTGTTGTTTTCACCTCTCTCGTGTTACTTGTGCTTCTCCAGGTGTGGCTGAATTGACAACTCAGCTGTGAAGACCTCTAAGTATTCTTTGGCTCCCCTTGAGTCGAATCAATAAATTGGGTTATACTACCCGTGAAGACTGTTGCGATCCCCTACACTTGTGGGTTATCAAGACTATTTTCTGGCGCCGTTGCGGGTGAGCTATAGCAATACTTAGAAGTTCACTTGGAAGGTACAACCGACACCACTCTTCCCGTCAACACGCCATCAGACTATTTTCTGGCACCGTTGCTGGGGAGCTATAGCAATACTTAGAAGTTCACTTGGAAGGTACAACCGATGCCACTCTTCTCGTCAACACGCCATCAGACTATTTTCTGGCGCCATTGCCGGGGAGCCATAGCTCTACTTATTGGTTCACATGGGACGTACTCACTTCCTCTCCATTCTCTTTATTGTTATTGCTATCAATGGTTAACTTCTTTGAAACTATCTTATTGGCAAGGCGGGTTTACGGAGGAACAACGATAATATTATAAGGAATACCGCTTGTCACAAAAGGGATACACTTATGGAAAATAATTAATACTCTGAACAATTATGCTAGAGACTTGTGCTTAAATTATGATATATCTTATTGCTGTGATGAGTCTAGTTGTAGCATGAATTTTAAACACCTTCCTTTTCAATGTGCTAGTAATCATAATGAAACCTTAGCATCTTATGCTAAGGGAAACTGCGATTTTTATGATGTATAACCTATTGAAGAATTTATTGCGTGGAAGGGTGCTTATGAAATTTCTTCTTTGATTGAAAATGATGATGATGCTCCTTATAAATCTGAAAGTTTTGCTATAATTAAATATTGCATGGATAATTACAAAGATGATAATTGTTATATTACTGAATATATTAAGGGTTTATCTCCCCCATAAGAAGAGACTAATGCCATGCAGGAGCCTATGGAAGAAGAAATTGTTGAAACTAGAAGCTCATTCGATGAAAACGAGGAGGAGAATGACGAACAAGAGGAGGAAGAATGGAGTAGATACCCATCTCTACCTTCTAATGAGAGTAACTCTCTAAATCATACATTATTTGATTGTCCTCGTTGCTCACCAAAGGAGAATGGATGCTATGATCCTATTGATTCGCTTGAAACATCCCTTTTTGATAAAAATGATCATGTTATATATGATAATCCGTGCTATATTGATAAATCTTATGATAATCCTTTATTTACTCCAACCATTGAGATTCATGATAATGAAGAGTTGTGCTTAGAAAGTCTATATGATAAAACTCTTGATGATGGTCCTATGTTACTTGATAATAAAAATTATAATGCTATTGAAAGTGGGTTTGATCCCACTATTTTTGAGATGGACCTAAATTATGTGCTTGTAGATCATGAAAAGCCTGTTTTATGTGACAATTATATTGTTGAGTTTGTTCATGATGCTACTGAAAATTATTATGAGAGAGGAAAATATGGTTGGAGGAGCTTTCATTTTACTAAAACACCTCTCTCTATGTTGCTATTGTTTTACCTTCCTATGCTAGAAGCTTTATGCTTCATTGATTTATTTTCTTACAAGATGCCTATGCATAGGAAGAGGGTTAGAGTTAAATGTATTTGATATTTTCTTCATGATGCTCTCTTGTGCGTTTCAACTCTTATTCTTATGTGAGCATCATTGAAATTACTGGGCCTAGCTAAAAGGCTTTAAAGAAAAGCGCCATTGGGAGACAACCCATTTTATTTTTCTTTCAGTTTCTTTTTGCTTTTCTTGAGTCATGGAGTTGTTGCCTCTGTAGGAACTTCATTGTATATTTTTGTTTTGGTTTTTTGTGCCAAGTTTAGCCTCTAATGCATTGAAAGTGCGAGGTATTGTTTTGCTGTCCAGAAACAGATTTCTGCCCTTCACTGTTCGAAAATCCAGAAAATCCCTGAATTTTATCTTTTTCTGATATTTTTAGACAGCAAACCTGATACTTTTATCTATCTTTCATTAGTTTTGAGTTTTCTGATTTGAGCTACAGAAGTGCCTCTTTAAATTCGATCTTTACAGATTGTTCTGTTTTGACAGATTTCTGTCTTTATTTGCGTTGTCTCTTATACGAGCTTTCTTTGTGGTTTCTTTTCGTGGAAAGGCGTCACAAAGGCTTTGTATACAGTAGCTAATGTTAAATTGAGTATTTGCAATTTTTCTTAATGGAGCTCAAGTGATTTTATTTAATGAGTACTAACCCCTCTAATCAGTTTATGAGAAGTTCTGTGTGAAGGGAGTTTTTAAGTTTTGAACGACACGGTGATGTGAGAATGGAGAAAAGCTCAAGCTTGGGGATGCTCCCATGGAATCCCCCTGGAATATTTAAGAAGATTCAAGCATCTAAGCTTGGGGATGCCCAAGGCATCTCCACTCTTCACCAACAACCATCAGGTCGTTTCGTTGAAACTACGTTTTTATCACTTGGCATGCATCCTGGCTCCAGGGACTCTTTCATAGAATTCCACATATTATGTGCTATTCTTGGAGCGTCATTATATTTTGCTTTTAGTTTTGTTTTGTTTGTTTGCTGGTCATATTCATGTTGGATCCTATCTATCTTGTTTGGGAGAGAGACACGCTCCGCTTTTTCGTGGAATACTCTTGTGCTTCACTTATACTTGGTTGAGTATTCTTAGCTATTATTTGTTTTGCTAGTAAGCTCTCGTTTTTAGCTTTTATCTTATTTAGAGCTGCTAGTTTGTTGTAGTTAAACTCTCTTGTGCTTCACTTATATTTGTTAGAGAGTTGAATTGGTTGCTTGGTTAATATGTTAGAATGGTAGAATGCCGAATATGGGTAATGGTATGATGAAAAACCTGCATAGTCTTGTAGATCACTAGTTGGATAATTTGATACTTATCAATTGTTTTGAGATATTAAGATGAATGCTTAAGCTTGCTGGTTATTTGAGTGGAAATTGATTAGTAAAGAAATACAGTTAAAAGCTTGAAACTGTGTGGTGTTTCCTAGTTGTTAATTCATAAAGCTAATATTTCCATCAAAAGAACTGTTTGGTCAACAAGGGAGACAGTGTGGAGTGTTTATGGTTATGACTGACTGATGTCTTATGTTATTCTGTTACCGGTTAATGTTGGATGTTTGCATTAAATACCATTTTTGCTAAGCCAAAAATTCTGTACTGAGAGGGAATACTGAAAGAACAACTATGCCCGAGATGTCGCCTAGAGGGGGGGTGAATAGGCGATTAAAACTTTTTCTATTTAGGGGCTTGATAATTGCGGAATAAAACTAGGTGTTTAAATTAACAAGCCAACAACCTAAAATTCTAGGTTTACCTAAAGTGCACCAACAACTTATGCTAAACAACGCAAGCAACAAGGTGATAGCTAGATATAAACTTCAAGCACGAAGGCTATCACAATGTAAAGTGCATAAGTAAAAGCTCGGGTATAGAAATAACCGTGGCACGCGGAGACGAAGATTTATTCCCGAGTTCCACATTGTTAAGGGAGTACGTCTCGTTGGAGGGGTGTGAGCTCGCCACAAAAGGCCTACTCAAGATGCCACAAAGGCCTCACCCTATTCTCCGATGAACCGCACCCAAGGGATTGGTTCACCTTCCACTATCGGAATCCTTCGAGGCGGATTCCGGAGCCCTTTACAACTTCTTCTTGGGGCACACACCCACAACTCAATTGGGGGCTCCCAAACTCGTGCCGAAGCTTCACAACCGAAGACTTCGCGGCACCTCCAAACCGTCTAGGGTACACGATGCACCCAAGAGGCAACAAGCTCTTGGGAACACAATGCACCCAAGAGTAACAAGCTTCTCAACTTCGATCTTCACGTATCACCGCGGAGAGAGCAACCCGATGCAACTAATGCAAGAGGCAAGAACACACGAAGTGGTCAAATCCTTCACTCTCAAATTCCAACCAAAGCAACTAATGCTATGGAGGGAATAAGAGAGGAAGAACAAGGAGGATGAACACAAAGCAAACCCCAAATCTAGATCCACTAGGTTCCCCTCACTTAGAGGAGATTTTGATTGGTGGAAAGGTAGATCTAGATCTCCTCTCTTGAAACCCTAAATTTGGGCAAGAATCATTGGAGGGGAAGAGAGGAATCAAGCTCACAAGGATTAGAACAAAGGGGAAGAGTAAGAACAAGTGAGCAAGGTGTATCACCAGGTTTTTGGGGGGGAAGGAGGCTTTTTATAGCCTCCCCAAAAAACTAGCCGTTGGAGCCTGTCCAGGCCGGAGACTCCGGAGTAAGTGACCGGAGACTCCGGCCTGCTAGGTCATCGGGGAGGCCGGAGATTCCGGTCATTGGGGCCGGAGACTCCGGCCAGGCCGGAGACTCCGGGCACCCTCCGGGGGAGCTCCGGACCCCTATCCAGAGGCGCACCACACAGATGCAAATGGGCTGAGAAAAAAGAGGGCCGGAGATTCCGGGTCCTCGGGCCGGAGACTCCGGTGGGCCGGAGACTCCGGTCCTTCTCCGGGGGAACTCCGGACCCCTATACCGTGGCGCACCACAGCAAACACAAAATGGCAGCGAAAACAGGGGGCGGAGATTCCGGGTCACAGGGCCGAAGATTCCGGTGGCCGGAGATTCCGGGCCCTCTCCGGGGTAGTTCCAGCAGTAAAAATAGAAACCCATATCTTTTGCAAATGGACTCCATTTTCGATAATCTTGGACTCGTTGGAATCGTCACAAGGAACACAACAAGATTATGCAGAGAAACATCATGGTCCAACAATATATTGTAAAACCAAATGGGGAACGTTTAAAAGCACTTTTTCGCAAACCGAAAAATGTCTCTTTTGCAAATGAAGTCCGAATTGAGTAAAACAAATTTTGTTGGAAAGAGGACGACAAAAGCAACCTTTGAGAATGGCAAACAAGCAAAGAAGATTTTGCAAAGGGTTGGAAAGGTGAAACTTTCCACACGGATGAACCGGCAAGAACTCTAATACCGAAAACGCAATTGAAGACGCATAAGCAAACCATTTTCGATGAACTTAGTCTTGTCATGACAAGCATGACAAGCACCAAGACCACACCATGATAAGAGACAAATAAGAACCAATAAAGATGATTTCAAAGATGCAAGGATGCAAAGGGTTGAGCTCTCCACGAACGATACGATCAAGTTACTCGGTCGAGAGCCCCTCTTGATAGTACGGCTATCTATCCTATAACCCGGTCTCTCACTAACATCATGAGACCGGTAAAATAGAAACCCTATCAAGATCATACCTTTGCCTTGCGCATAAAATCCACTTGAGGTCGATCTTCATCTCCTCAAGATGAACCATCTTCTTGATTGCGCTTTGCTTGGTGAAGATTCACATGGCTCCCCCATACACCAAGATGGGAGGAGCACCTCTTCGGCATATCTTCACTTGGCCTTTATCTTGATGACGAACACCTTGGCCTTGATCAACAAATGATCTTCTTCCCTTAACCTTGACTCCAACACATGGAGAACAAGCAAGACCTTGACTCCAACAAATGGAGACAAGCAAGCAAATGGAGACCTACAAATATATCTCAATGCAAATATTAGTCCATAGAGATTGTCATTAATTACCAAAACTATGCATGGGGGCAACCATGCACTTTCAATCTCCCCCATTTTGGTAATTGATGACAATCCCGTTTAAGAGGGTTTATATAAAGAATAAAGCATCTTTGCATGACAAACAAGCAAGGATGCAAAGCGCATGCATGGCAAATGCAACAAAAGCATAAACCCAAATTCCCTTAAACCCTCTAAACTTCTCCCCCATTGGCATCGATTGCCGAAATGGGAAGAAAAATTTAGAGAGCCAATATAATAAGAGTTCCTCCATAAAGGTGATGACAGTCCCTTTTAACGAAAAATTAGAGGAAATCAAACTATATTGAGGATCAAAAGATTGCAACAAAAAGATGAAGTCACTTTAAACATCTCCACAAAGGAGAAAAGCAATCGAAAAGATCCAAAGAAAGAGTTCCAAATAAAAATGGAGAAGCTCCCCAATGTTTATGCACAAAATGAAGAGTGCACAAATATGGTATCCTCACTCCCCCAAAATCATCTAGAACACGCAACAAGTGAAATAGTGCATAATGCAATAGCAAATCATAGCACTTGTACCAAAGATGTGGTTGAGCCATAAAAAGACATCAATTTTCAAAAATCCACCATAAGATAGGCCCAACCAAGATAAAAAGATCTTTTAAAGAAATATGTTCACAAGCTTAGGGATACCAATTGGAAATTAAAACCAATTGAAAATGCCAAAAGCTAGTGAGAACATTTCGCCAATAAAACTCAACATGCTCACCATGGTAAGCATGAAGTCAAAGATCTTCAACAAACACATGAGTGAGTAAAGATACCAATAAACAATAAGACAAGCACTCATGAGACAAATTTGGAGCCACCAAAGAATTATAGATGAAACACAAGGTGGCTCAAAAAGAAATAGGATACCAACTAAAAGATGACCTCTCTCATATGTATAGGTTTCTTATTAGACAACCATTGAAGATATACATCCGCAAAGAAACATATACATATGAAATGGTTCGGGAAAAAGAGAACAAGGTAGCCAAAAGGAAGTCATAAATATACTAATGAGATTATTGCTTAAAAGCATAGCACATAGCTCAAATTTATCTCATTGTATATAAATGAACTTCAAATATATCAAATGCATCACACATATCACTAAGGGAACAAGAGATAGTGGGAGATGCTTTGAGTTAGGCAACAAGTATCACAAGGAAATAATACCAATTGAAGAAAAGGTTTTTGCAAATTCCACACACATATCACAAAGACATTTTAAGTGAAGGAAAAGGCCAAAACCACAACAATTTCATATAAGAGATGTCATGCCAAGAGGCAACCTACACAAGGTTGGAAACTAGATAGGTATGCATGAGATGGATACTTGTTACCGAGATGCATTGACGATGAAGATGATGAGAGTTGGTTTGTCATCAAAGCTTGACTCTGACAATCACACGGTGAGAACACCTTCCTTATGAATGAGGCAAGCATCCAATGCATCTCCATTGTACCTAAAACACAATTAGAGTACAAAATGGTTCCCAAACTCATTGGGTCCCATAGTAGTTAGATCAACTACAATATATAGGAAACACTCCACAAAAATATGTGCATATAGATATGAAATTGAATTTCATGCACATCTTAGCCGATTTAGGATTCGGTGGAGTATCCCCTATATATTGGATCAAGAAAGATAAGCATGCTAAAATAATATAAATTAGTAACCGAGCAAGCAAAGGCTTTCTAGAACCAAAAGAGATACAATTTGGACAAAAACACCAAGTCAACCAAGAAGAGAGCACACCAAAGTGTGACACACAAAGGTTGTCCAAATTATATCAAAATCCAAATCAACACATGATTGATTCCAAAACACATCAACACATGAAGTGTGATATCAATAGGAATCAAATCAAACAACACATGATTGAAAAGACACCAATTGAAAATAAGATACCGATTAAAACAAAAAATATCAACTAGGAGAAAAGATACCAAGAAGAGGGTGATACTTGACCGAAATCAAGTAAAGGAAAATAAGGCCAAAAAGGTATCAAGACTCCCACAATAAATATCAATTGGAACAAATATCTATGGAGGATATATTAAATTCCAATTAATACCAATTGAAGGTATCAACACAAGATAAAGAATCAAATGCCAATTGAAAGGATCAAAAATTGATAGATAGGTTAGCGTTCTAAATAAAAAGGAATGCTCCCCCAATATTCATGCATTATCTTTGATATTTGCATTTGAATACAAAATGCATGCACAAGGGATTATTACTCTCCATATTTATTTACAACACTAAACACTACCAATTTGAAAATAGGATCCATTCAAAAGACAAGGAAGGCAATAGATGAAGCAAATCAATGCAAGAGCCAATGTGAAGATGATCTACAAAATCCACCACAATACTAGAATCACTTGTCATGGACAGGGAGTATATGGAGACATTTCTCGGTGGTATATAGGAATGATGTTCAAGACCAACTTCACAACAAATAAGCATATGGCCAGAGATAAGAATTAAAGTGCCATATTTTGAAAAAGGTTTGTTGGTAGTTTCAACTATTCGAACCAACCGGCAAAGCCATGGTTAAAATAAGATGAAACAAATGGTTTCTCACATAATATATGGAAATGCATATTAGAGAAAAACCACACCAAGCAACCTCACACAAACAAGAACCAAAGGATAACCACAAAGGAAAAATGGAACTTGTTTGAGCAAACATGCCACATAGGAATTAGATAATGTACAATATCAAATCTAAGTGGCAAACCTCAAATGTTCACATTTTTACGGGATTGTAATATGCACATAGTTATTACTCCCCCATAATGTGATGATTCATTTATTTTTAAACAAGAGGCAAATAAAACCAACTAGAGAAATTAATGGACATTGTAGAATTTGAATTTCTCATGAATATGACATACCACATAGTAGCTAGATAATATTGAAATATCAATACTAGGTGGTGTGCCTCATGTACACACATTTTTAGGTTTGTGAAGTGCACAAAGCACATCACTCCCCCAAAATGGGATAGTCCATTAATATCTCAAAAGAGCCAAATGAAATCCACACAAGATTCAATAAAGCTCAACACACAAATTACACATACATGATATACAACTATTATACACAACCTTGAATAACAAGACAAGTAGGAAGGTAGCATATCACATACAAGCACATGCTAGGAACAAAACTAACACATGCAAGGGAGCAAGCAACTTTCAATGTATATATGAGTTAAATACATGTTACCGCAAGGAGGAAGCATTGGATATGAGATAGATATGTGATCCTCCAATTGACTTGGCTTGTGAAATAAACCATGAAGATCCCTTAATTCTTCAAAAATAGCCAAGTCACCAATGTCCTCCATAATCACCTATTGATCAAGTTGAAGCTTGTTGGTCCCCAACCAAGTTGGGTCCTAAGGGGTTAGTCACAATAGGCTTGGGAACCCAATGGTGCTTTTCTAGACACCACTTTGAGCTCCCACATACTTGGCAACCACATTGCCAACTCTATCCTTCCTAACAGAATATACATCATCAATTATGATAGGAGAGGAAGAGGTACCGTTAGTGCATGAAGAAGCAAGATGACCTTTGCCGCGGCAAAGGTAGCAACATCGACTCTTTTTCTTCTTAATGGGCTCCTCAACTTGAGGAGCATTGGCTTGAGTCCTCTTGGGAGGTGGCCTTTGTTCAACTCGTGGTTGAGCACGAGATTGAACAAGAGGCCGCTTCCCTAGTTGCTTCTCACTAAGAGGCTTCTTCTTCTTCATTGGGCAATCACGAACGTGGTGCCCTTCTAGCTTGCACTTGAAGCAAATGATGTTGGCCGGATTCTTGATTTGAACTTGGCCCTTCTTCTTCTTCTCAACCTTGGACTTGTTCTTGTTGTTGAGTTGAATCCAAGTCCACTCTTGTCATTGGGGATTGTTGCACACTCAACATGTTGTCAAGTGCACGCTTCCCTTCATGACGCTTTTCCAAGTCCTTCTTCAAAGAAGTGACTTGGGCCTTGAGGTCTTTTATTTCTCTACATGGTTAGTGGCAACAAAAGCACTAGAGGAGTAGAGCTTCATTGTTAGAGCAACAAGGCAAAGAAGTAATTCATCACATGATGTACCAACATTTTTAGTGGATGAACTACTAGGACTAGCACATGGCATTTTAGCATTTTTAGTTGAAGTTGTGCTATTATCCACATGAGGCTCACAAGATTTTACCTTGGTAGTGATTGCCTCATGAGCTAACTTTAGACTAGCATAGGATGCTAGAAGATCATCATTAGAGCTAGATAGCTTTTTATGACTTTCTTCTAACTCCCTATACTTGCTAGTTAGCAACTCAAGTTGAGCCCTTAGCTCAACATTCTCCTTCAAGGTAGATGCTTCACAAGAAATTGAGTTAGTAGCACAAGCATCATTTACATTAGGGATGGAAGAAGAAATCTTAGCAAGCTCTTCATTTAATTTAGCATTTTCATTTTTCGTGACCTTATATTTAGCAATGGCATGGTCACGTTCTTTAATGATTTTAGCAATTATTTCATTATGAGACTCCTCGATAGAATCTAGTTTCTCCTCAAGAGAAGCACGAGTCTCTTGCTCTTCCTCAAGAGCATCTTCTAACGATGCTTTCTCCATAGCATCATCTCTTTCGATCTTACCCTTTTCTTCAAGCTTGCTTCCAAGGCCTCAATAGTTTCCCCACGCTCAATAAGAGTGCTCATAATTTCAAAGAGGTTAGCTTGGGCACTTTTATTGCTAGGAAGGGCTTAAGAATCATTAGACCTTTATTTTGAAGAAGTGCATTAACTTTTTCCATATCATCTTCTTCATCATTATTATCATTATCATTATTATCATCATTGTCATTACTAGAAGAAGATTTAGCCATGAGACAATGAGAGGTGGATGAAGAAGAATAATTAATTTTTGAACTACTCAAGTTCAAATCTTGTAACACAATTAATTGGGTTTCCTCTACATTATATTCATGCAAGAGTTAGAGGGAACACAAGCATTTTTATCATTGGAACAAGATAAAGCAAGCATATCATAGAGAGAATTATCCAAGAAAGTTTTAGATGATATGCAAGGACTATCAACACTAGCATGTAAATCATTTATGGTGCTATGTGTGTTTCGGTCCAAAGATAAAGCATTGCAACAAGATAGAGATACATGATCATCAATAATGAGCTCACTATCAAGGTTGCAAAACCTATCACTACTCACCATCACATTGGTTTGTGGCTTACCACAATTTGGTGAAGTAGACGAAGACGAGAGCTCGTCACGGTCGGAGGTGGAGGGAGAGCAATCATCCTCAAAAGAGTTGGACACTCCATATTTTTCTTGAAGCTTGGTCCAAAGATCATGAGCATCCCGGAGAGGCATGATTGACTCGAAAATTACTACACTCACAAATTTGCAAAACTCATTAGAAGCTAGAGCATCTAGACATAAGTTTTTCTCGTCCTCTAAAGTCTTACTTTCGTAATCCTTTGAGGAGAAAAACCTATATCTAAGATACACTCAATATTGGGGTCCAAGACCCGTAAGTGATTAAGCATACGAGTTTTCCAAACATTAAAATTTGTGCCATTAAATCTAAACAAGGAATTGTGCACTAAATCCCTAGACGACATCTTTACTCTCTAGGCGGTAAAGCCAAACAAGAGAGACGAGGCTCTGATACCAATTGAAAGAACAACTATGCCCGAGATGTCGCCTAGAGGGGGGGGGTGAATAGGCGATTAAAACCTTTTCTATTTAGGGGCTTGATAATTGCGAAATAAAACTAGGTGTTTAAATTAACAAGCCAACAACCTAAAATTCTAGGTTTACCTAAAGTGCACCAACAACTTATGCTAAACAAGGCAAGCAACAAGGTGATAGCTAGATATAAACTTCAAGCACGAAGGCTATCACAATGTAAAGTGCATAAGTAAAAGCTCGGGTATAGAAATAACCGAGGCACGTGGAGACAAGATGTATTCCCGAGTTCCTCCTTGTTAGGGAGTATGTCTCGTTGGAGGGGTGTGAGCTCGCCACAAAAGGCCTACTCAAGATGCCACAAAGGCCTCACCCTATTCTCCGATGAACCGCACCCAAGGGATTGGTTCACCTTCCACTATCGGAATCCTTCGAGGCGGATTCCGGAGCCCTTTACAACTTCTTCTTGGGGCACACACCCACAACTCAATTGGGGGCTCCCAAACTCGGCCGAAGCTTCACAACTCGAAGACTTCGCGGCACCTCCAAACCGTCTAGGGTACACGATGCACCCAAGAGGCAACAAGCTCTTGGGAACACAATGCACCCAAGAGTAACAAGCTTCTCAACGTCGATCTTCACGTATCACCGTCGGAGAGAGCAACCCGATGCAACAAATGCAAGAGGCAAGAACACACGAAGTGGTCAAATCCTTCACTCTCAAATTCCAACCAAAGCAACTAATGCTATGGAGGGAATAAGAGAGGAAGAACAAGGGGAAGAACACAAAGCAAACCCCAAATCTAGATCCACTAGGTTCCCCTCACTTAGAGGAGATTTTGATTGGTGAAAAGGTAGATCTAGATCTCTTCTCTTCAAACCCTAAATTTGGGCAAGAATCATTGGAGGGGAAGAGAGGAATCAAGCTCACAAGGATTAGAAGAAAGGGGAAGAGTAAGAACAAGTGAGCAAGGTGTGTCACCAGGTTTTAGGGGGGAAGGAGGCTTTTTATAGCCTCCCCCAAAAACTAGCCGTTGGAGCCTGTCCAGGCCGGAGACTCTGGAGTAAGTGACCGGAGACTCCGGCCTGCTGGGTCATCGGGGAGGCCGGAGATTCCGGTCATTGGGGCCGGAGACTCCGGCCAGGCCAGAGACTCCGGGCACCCTCCGGGGGAGCTCCGGACCCCTATCCAGAGGCGCACCACATAGATGCAAATGGGCTGAGAAAGAAAGAGGGCCGGAGATTCCGGGTCCTCGGGCCGGAGATTCCGGGTCCTCGGGCCGGAGACTCCGGTGGGCCGGAGACTCCGGTCCTTCTCCGGGGGAACTCCGGACCCCTATGCAGTGGCGCACCACAGCAAACACAAAATGGCAGTGAAAACAGAGGGGCCGGAGATTCCGGGTCACAGGGCCGGAGATTCCGGTGGCCGGAGATTCCGGGCCCTCTCCGGGGTAGTTCCAGCAGTAAAAACAGAAACCCATATCTTTTGCAAATGGACTCCGTTTTTGATAATCTTGGACTCGTTGGAATCGTCACAAGGAGCACAACAAGATTATGCAGAGAAACATCATGGTCCAACAATATATTGTAAAACCAAATGGGGAGCGTTTAAATGCACTTTTTCGCAAACCGAAAAACGTCTCTTTTGCAAATGAAGTCCGAATTGAGTAAAACCAATTTTGTTGGAAAGAGGACGACAAAAGCAACCTTTGAGAATGGCAAACAAGCAAAGAAGATTTTGCAAAGGGTTGGAATGGTGAAACTTTCCACACGGATGAACCGGCAAGAACTCTAATACCGAAAACGCAATTGAAGACGCATAAGCAAACCGTTTTCAATGAACTTAGTCTTGTCATGACAAGCACGACAAGCACCAAGACCACACCACGATAAGAGACAAATAATAACCAATAAATATGATTTCAAGGATGCAAGGATGCAAAGGGTTGAGCTCTCCATGAACGATACGATCAAGTTACTCGGTCGAGAGCCCCTCTTGATAGTACGGCTATCTATCCTATAACCCGGTCTCTCAACTAACATCATGAGACCGGTAAAATAGAAACCCTATCAAGATCATACCTTTGACTTGCGCTTATAATCCACTTGAGGTCGATCTTCATCTCCTCAAGATGAACCATCTTCTTGATTGCGCTTTGCTTGGTGAAGATTCACATGGCTCCCCCATACACCAAGATGGGAGGAGCACCTCTTCGTCATATCTTAATTTGGCCTTTATCTTGATGACGAACACCTTGGACTTGATCAACAAATGATCTTCTTCCCTTAACCTTGAATCCAACACATGGAGAACAAGCAAGACCTTGACTCCAACAAATGGTGACAAGCAAGCAAATGGACACCTACAAATATATCTCAATGCAAATATTAGTCCATAGAGATTGTCATTAATTACCAAAACTATGCATGGGGGCAACCATGCACTTTCAAATACTTCTCGTGCATCCAATCCCAAGCCAAACTATCTTGCCAGCTGAGTCTACCATATCTACCTATGCATGGTATTTTCTACCATTCCAAGTAAATTTGTCATGTGCTACCTTTAAAATGTTCAAAATACTCCTTTTTGTGCCACTGTTTTAAGCTCATGAAGAAGCAGTAGAGAGCTAGATATAACTTGTGACACGCAAGGTCATTTCCCCCCTTTCACCTGGTGTTGATGGTTTACGTCCTCACTTGAATCAACCCGAGAGCAAAACATAAATATAACTCACCATTCTCCTCCGCATAATAAAAATCTGAGAAATCAGCTCAAAACATTGGATAGTGGTGAAACCAAGGAGAAAGAGGAATGTACTCATTCCTCTAAAATAGCTGCTCTCAGAAGTCTAAAAGCCTTGCTTGTTATTGGGGACTAGATAGCTTCTCTGTTGTAAAATCGTTGACGAAAGCATGCATCTCTCAAAATTGTTTTTTTTGTCTCTGTTTTTTTCAAAATAAAAAAGCTCTAGCACATGACTAATCCCTGCTTCCCTCTGCGAAGGGCCTTTCTTTTACTTTTAAATGTTGAGTCAGTTATCCTTTTCCTTGTATCTCCACCAAAGCAAACATACAGCATTGACCCTGGGTATCATTGATCATATTGCATCATCAGATTAAACATGAATCTTTATATTGACTTTATCTATAAGATAAGCCGTTGGAAGTTGATGCTTTTTGCTAATACTTAGATCTTCCTTTGTGTTGATTTTCAAACACTTTTGTCGTGGAACCATTACTTTTGAGAATTAGTCAAATATGTGGGTCACATTGCTTTCATGTCTTTAACGTACTATTTATGAAAGGTTTTTGGTTGAATGATTCAACTTGGTTATTCATTACTTTCTTGCTATCAACTATAGACAATTGTTTTGTATCAACTTTCTCGATCAAGATTATGTTGGTGGCATGTCAAGCTCAAAAATTATTTTGATTATCATTTACCTACTCGAGGACGAGCAGGAATTAAGCTTGGGGATGCTGATACGTGTCAAACGTATCTATAATTTTTTATCGTGCCATGCTTGATTCCCATCATTATTACATGTTTATGATACATTATTATATCATTTTGAGGATTTTTATTGGACTAAACTATTGACAAGATGGCCAGTGCCAGTTCCCTATTTTTGTGTTGTTTTGTTGCAGAAAGTTACTTCTGGAAATATTCTCGGAACTGGACGAAAATTTACAGAGATTTTTTATTGAAGAAATGAGGAAGGGAACCAGAAGGGCGACCCTGGGGGAGGCCCACAGGCTAGAGCGGGCTCCCACCGCGGGTCCAGGTGGGGCCGCGGTCGCCGCCCTCCTGCGCCCCTCGGGAGACCCCTCACGACGCCCTTTGGCCTATAAATTGTCCCCGGCGAAAAAACCCTAACGCCCGAAGGATTTTTCCCAAATACGATACAGAGCTCCGCCATCATCGCTGACAAGTTTCGAGGGTCAGATTGCCTGTTCCAGCACCCTGTCGGGACGGGGATTGGCCCCCGGAGCCATCTTCGCCGCCACCGCTGCCTCCGGGATGAGTTGTGAGTAGTTCCTCCATGGACTACGGATTTGTACCAGTAGCTAGATGGTACTCTCTCCCCCTTGTTGTTCAATACCATGTTCTCGTGAGCTGCCATATATGATCAAGACCAATCTGATGTAATATGCGTTGTGTTTGTTGGGATCCGATGGATTGGCACATTATGTTCAGATTATTTATGTTTATGAATTGTTGATACTGCAATGTTGTTATGCTTAATGCTTGTCACTAGTGCACGAGTGGCATGATCTTAGATTTGGGCGTGTTATGTTTGCATGAATATAATTGATACTTAGATCGTATCTACAAGTTGTATGCACATGTTATTAGTCCGGAACCGGAGACCTCGAGTGACAGAAACGGGGACATCGATGAGAATGGTTAGTAACTTGAGGATTACATGTGTTCATTGTGTGTTAATGTTTGCTCCGATGTTTTATTAAAAGGAACACCTTAATTGCCAATTGTTCCTTAATTGGCCCGGCTGAAACCGGATGACAGGACAAAAGATGTTGTGCGAATTCTCATTGCGAGTAGTTACAACTATATATGGAATACATGCCTACGTATGATTGATAAACTGAATGCTTTGTCATAATTAATTAATTAGTGCAATTTTGTCAATTGCCCAACTGTAATTTGTTCACCCAATGCATGATTATTTGCTTAGGAGAGCCGCCACTAGTGAAACTATTAACCCCGGTCCATATTTCTCCATCATTGCTTTTGTGTTACGATCACTATTGTTCTCAAATCACTGTTGCTTTCACCTCTCTCATGTTACTTGTGCTTCTCCAGGTGTGGCTGAATTAACAACTCAGCTGCAAAGACCTCTAAGTATTTTTTGGCTCCCCTTGAAGACCTCTAACTGAATGCTTGAGTCGAATCAATAAATTGGGTTATACTACCCGCGAAGACTGTTGCGATCCCCTACACTTGTGGGTTATCAATGGTTCATCTTGAGGAGATGAAGATCGTCATCGTCGACCTCAAGTGGATTATGTGCAAGGCAAAGGTATGATCTTGATAGGCTTTCTATTTTACCGGTCTCATGATGTTAGTTGAGAGACTGGGTTATAGGATAGATAGCCGTACTATCAAGAGGGACTCTCGACCGATTATCTTGATCGTATCGTTTGTGGAGAGCTCAAACCTTTGCATCCTTGCGATCATCTTTATTGGTTCTTATTTGGCTCTTATCGTGGTGTGGTTTTGGTGCTTGTCGTGCTTGTCATGACAAGGCCAAGTTCACGGAAAATGGTTTTCAAATGGTTTTCTTATTTGGCTCTTTCGGTATTGGAGATGTTGTCGGTTCATCCTTGTGGGAGGTCTCACTCTTCCAATTATTTGCAAAATCTACATTGCTTGTTTAATATATTTCCAAGGGTATCTTTTGTCATCCTTTTTCCAACAAAATTGGTTTCACGTCATTCGGACTTCATTGCAAAAGATATGGTGTTTCCGGTTTTCAATTGAAAGGTTGTACCTTTCATCATTTGGTTTTATCTTCCCTTGTTGAACAATGATGTTTCTCTGCATAATCTTGTGGTGATTCCAACGAGTCCAAGATTATCGAAAACGGAGTTCGTTTGCAAAAGTTATTGCGTTTTCGGGTGTCGGATGTTTTTTAAAAAGAAAGAAAAAAAGGAAAAAGGGTGCCCTGGCCTACCGGACTTGCCGGGCTTAGGCTGGCCCCAGGCTGGAGCTTCGGCCGCCCCGCCGGCCTCCCACGGGCCCGATGCCAGCCTAGGCCGGGGGCTTCAGGTGGTGCCCCGGCCTCCTTCCTCGTGCGTGGCCGGCCCAGGCTGGGGCCCAGCCGGCTCCTTCTGCCGCTTGCCCGGCCGGCCCAAGGCCGGGTGCGGGCCAGCTCTCTTGCGGCTCCCCAGCGTCCCTGCTCGCTGCTTCTCGTTGTGGTTGTTTCCCGGCTGGCCTGGCCGGGCTGCCGGCCGGCCCCAGGCCGAGCTATCGGTTGGGAAACTTTTTGCCCCAACGGCCACATTTTTTGGCCCCCTTTAAAAGGGGCTTCTTCCCCATTTTTTCAGAGTAGCTTTTATTTCTCTCTCTGCTCCATTGTTGCAAATTTGAGAGCTTGATTCCTACTCTTCCCTCCAATGATTCTTGCCCATTTTTAGGGAAACAAGAGAAGAGATCTAGATCTACAATTCCACCAATCCGTTCATCCTATAAGTGAGGGGGGCCTAGTAGATCTTGATTTTGGAGTTCTTGGTGATTCTCCTCTTGTTCTTCCTCTTAAATCCCTCCATAGCATTAGTTGCTTTGGTTGGATTTTGGAGAGAAGGACTTGACCACTTAGTGTGTTCTTACCATTACATTTGGTGCATCGGTTTGTGCTCTCCACAAAGATTCATGAGATTGAAGTTCGAGAAGCTTGTTACTCTTGGGTGCATTGTGTTCCCGAGAGCTTGTGCCTCTTGGGTGTATTGTGTACCCTAGACGGTTGGTGGTGTCGCGAAGGCTTCGAGTTGTGAAGCTTCGGCAAAGATTTGGGAGCCCCCGATTGAGTTGTGGGTGTGTGCCACAAGATCGTTGTAAAGGCTCCGGATTCTGCCTTGAAGGATTCTGATAGTGGAAGGTGAACCTAACCCTTGGGGTGAGGTCCATCGGAGAATAGGGTGAGGCCTTTGTGGCATCTTGAGTAGGCCTTTTGTGGCGAGCTCACACCCCTCCAACAAGACGTACTCCCTTAGCAACGAGGAACTCGGGAATACATCCTCGTCTCCGCATGCCTCGGTTATTTCTATACCCGAGCCTTTACTTATGCAATTTACATTGTGATAGCCTTCATGCTTGAAGTTTATATATTGCTATCACCTTGTTGTTATATTGCTTAGCATAAGTTGTTGGTGCACATAAGTGAACCTATTATATTTAGGTTGTTGGCTTGTTAATTTAAACACCTAGTTTTATTCCGCAATTATCAAGCCTTAAACCGTTAAAAGTTTAAATCACCTATTCACCCCCCCCCCCCCCTCTAGGCGACATCGTTTGTCCTTTCAATTGGTATCAGAGCCTCGGCTCTCTTTATGGGCTTTACCGCCTAGAGAGTAAAGATGTCGTTTAGAGAATTAGTGCACGATCCCACTTTTCTATTCGATGGCACAATTATGATGTATGGAAATTCGCATGCTTAAGGTTTTTAGGGACATAAACCCAATTTTAAATAGTATGTAGATATGGGTTTTTATCCTCCAAAGGATTTCCAAAATTTATCTTTAGAGGATGAGAAAAATTCTTATCTCGATACTCTAGCATCTAATGGTCTTATATGTGTTTTGAGCGATGTAGTGCTTGAGTCAATCATGCCTTTCCGGAACGCTCATGAGCTTTGGACCAAGCTTCAAGATAAATATGAAGTGTCCAACACTATTGAGGATGATTGTTCTCCCTCCACCTCTGGCCGTGATGAGTTCTCATCTTCGTCTACTTCACCAAAATGTGGTAAGCCACAAACTAATGTGATGGTGAGTAGTGATGGGTTTTGCAATTTGGATAGTGAGCTCATTGTTGATAATTCCTTCATCTCTATCTCATTGAAATGCCTCATCTTTGTACTTAAACACACATAGCACTATAAATGTCATACATGCCAGTGTTTATAGTCCTTGCATATCATACAAAAATTGCTTGGATAAATATCATGATGATATGCTTGCTTTATCTTGTTCCCATGATAAAAATGTTTGTGCTCCCTCTAATCCTTGTAGCATTAATAATATAGAGGAAACCCAACTATCTATTGAACAAGATGTGAGCTTGAGTAGTAGTTCCTTATTTAATTGTTCTCTTCATCAACCATCTTTTGCCTTATGGCTAAATCCTCAAGTAGTAATAATAATGATAATGATAATGATAATAATGATGAAGAAGATGATGAGGATGAATCCTTTCATAATAAAGGTCTAATGATTCTTAATGCCCTTTCTAAAAATAAAAATGCTCATGATATCCTCTTTGAAATTATGTAAACCCTAATTGAGCGTGGGCCTTACTATTAAGGCTTTGGAAGCAAGCCTTGTAGGAAAAGGAAGGATTGAAAGAGAGGATGCGGATGAAAAGGCATCCTTTGAGTATGCCTTTGAGGAAGAGCATGAGACTCGGCTTCTCTTGAGGAGAAACTCGAATCTATTGAGGAGTCTCACAATGAAATAATTGCTACACTCATTAAAGAACATGACCATGCAATTGCTAAATATAAACTCACAAACAAGGAAAATGCTAGCTTTAAGGAAGAGCTTGCCAAGTTCTCTTCTTCCATTCCTAATGTTAATGATGCTTGTGTCACTAACTCGATTACTTGTGAAGCATCTATTTTGAAGGAGAATGTTGAGCTAAGGGCTCAACTAGAGTTGCTAACTAGCAGTATGGGAAATTGGAAGAAAGTCATGAAAAGCTCTCTAGCTCTAATGATGATCTTCTAGCATCCCATGCTAGGCTAAAGTTAGCTCATGAGCCTGATACGTCTCAACGTATCTATAATTTTTGAGTGATCCATGCTAGTTTGTGATATTGTCACATGTTTTTACTGTCATTTATATCATTTTTATGCATTTTGTCGGACTAACCTATTGACAAGACGCCAAGTGCCAGTTCCCTGTTTTTGCTGTCTTTTTGTTTCAGAAATTTACTTCTGGAAATATTCTCGGAATTGGACGAAAATTTACGGGATTATTTTTACGCCGACGGAAGACGGAGTCCGAAGGGCAGCCTGGAGGCACCCACAGGGCCACGCCGGTGCCAGCCGGCCTGGGGGACCCGCGGGTGGGCCCGCCCCTACCCTGGGGCACCTCCTCGGCCCCTCCGACCTATAAAATCACATTAACCTAAAAACTGGAGGCGGCCATTATTTTCCAGAAACTCGACCCCGCGCCGTCACCGAAAACCCTAGTTCGGGGTCCAATCTGAAGCTGATCCCGGCACTCTGCCGGAGGGGAGATCGATCCCGGAGGGCTCTTCATCGTCATGCCTTCCTCCGGGATGATTTGTGAGTAGTCTCACCTTGGACTACGGGTCCATGGCAGTAGCTAGTTGGTAGTCTCTCTCTTGTGCTTCATGTCTTATGATCTTGTGAGCTGCCTAACATGATCAAGATCGATTATTGTAATGCTATGTGATGTGTTTGCTGGGATCCGATGGATTATGAAGTTATGTTCAGATTGTGCATGATTCTTATATGAGTAATTTATGTTCTTGCATGCTCTGATGTGCGTAGTTACTTTGGCCAAGTGATTGTGTGTATCTCCAAGA
>QRDG01002462.1:175172-266265 GCA_012064385.1 Puccinellia tenuiflora | reverse complement strand
AGATGTGTGGTAAACAATAAATATATCATATAATGAACCAAATTCCTATATATGAGTAGTTTAGCAAAAATACATATTCCCTCAAACAATTTAGAACAATAATGCGTGCATATATCCTACCGAGCAAGCATGAAATAGGACATCTGCAGAAAAGGTTAATCCATGAGTTTACCAGTTCTCTATGACTACTATTTAAGTTTCGTATGTGTTTCACTTGCCGCACGACTCGGGCTGAAACATAGACGGCACGAAATTCCCCATGTTTTCCGAGTGAACGGACCACATAAAGTCTCACATATATGAGCGAACCTTGTGTTCTTGAGCACTGCCTATATATCTAGTATACCTAGCAATTAACTACACTGCTATACCAAAGTTGATTGTGCATACAATATTTTTGTAAGGTGTACAACATATATAGAACTGTACATGTTCTCCCGGTTAAATAGTCCATCTATCACAAATTAAGTTCATTCCGTTTGAACGAAATGAACATAAGAAAACAAAGGTGTGTAGTCAGACCTTATCTCAACTAGCATCTGGAGATGTAATGGAAAATAAAACCTTTTAACTTCGTGCCCAATTTTTTTTGCAAAGAATTCAATCTGGTAGCTACGTCTATGTAACACTAGAAACAAAATAGTTGCGAATGTGGCATCAAATCAAACAGAAATAATGTGCCACCACCATCATTTCCGCTTGTTTGTTCACAATTCAAAATGATAGCAACGAGGCCTTAACATGGCCGTCGGCCGCCATCTTATGCGTAGACATGACCGTCTAATATGATAGACATGAAAATCACAAATGAACTAGAGCAACCTAAAACCTCTCTCACACGCCAAACCCTACCAAACGACAAACGACGAGTAGTAACACCGAAAATTTCATCTACCTGATTTGGAGGTGGAGACTAATGCACCGCCTTTACGCGTTTGTGAGCCGGATCCTTGTTGTCACTGGAACCGATCTCCTCAGCCTCCACCTTCATGACGCCCGCCGACGGTGTATGCTGGCCGGCGTGCCACTTCTTGGGCTTGGCCGGCGGATGCACCATGGGGATCTCTCACAACAATCGTATCACTCAAAGAAGGAGGTGGAGGCGAGATCCGATTGGATCAAGCATATCGATGGGAGGAGCTCTCAAGGAGGCGTGACAGCAGCGAGGGGTTTGGGCGGCCCGTGTGGGAAGATTTGTTCTCGTATAGCTGGGACGGACGCAGGGCTCATGGAGGGAGCCCCCGTTGGTGGGTGGGGACAAATTTCAGTGGAAAGAGCTTTTTTTTCCAGGCCTTCCGTCTCATCGCGTGTGTGCATGATCGGTGGCTGGCGTCAATCGCAGCGGTTCTTGCTTGTACCATATCGCATGACAGCACTTTGCAATGATGCACACACATTGTTTGTTGGTTGCAATGCACACAGCACACCTCAGATCCTACGTTAGTTATCTTTTTTGTGTGTCCGGTTGCCACGATGTTAAGTTGTTGGCGTTTGCACAAAATATTTCGAAAAAAGAAAAAAATTGCGTGAACCAACCTATGGTTTGATGATTAGGAGGATGGTTCTCCATCTCCGAGGGTCCAAGGCCAAAGTGAAGAAACCGTATTTGTTTCAAGGTACCCCCCTTTCCTCGACCTCATGTAATGAACTAAATCTATGTAGTGAGCATATTATCAATAGCAGAATTCCAAACCATGACATCTGTGTGTCGCATAAAGTCGGAATATTCTTTTAGTAGGAGTTGATATTTCCGTCGATAGGAATCATTTGTGGTGAATTCATTAATACTTAGCCTGGTGTTCAAAGAAGTAGGATGTGTGTGTGTGAGTGCTCAACTACCATCATTGCACTAAGGTGTTCACCGGGATATTGGTGGTCTAAATGAGCAGCTAGAGGAGGACTCCCGAGTGCTGGAGCTTCTGCAAAAGCAACTCGCGGATGAGTGAAGGAAGCGGACAGAGATCGAGAAGGAGAATTCTATGCTCCAAGAGCAGGTGTCCATGCTGATGAACATGATTGATGAAAATGAAGCCTTTGACGATGAAGGAGAAGAGGCACCGCCACCCGATTCCTTCGATTAAACATTTCTAATAACTGCAGCTTCGCCCTTTTAAGAAAAGGCATACACACCATGTTCATCTATGGGTACCAATTTCAAAGTACCCTAGAGGTTTATATTGATCTTTCGTGTAGAATTCAATATATCTTATTTTGTTTTATGGTTTGCTTTGTGTAGAAAAGGGTGCATGTTTTATCGTTCCCGTGTCTAGCTGTGTTGCAGATGTATGGAGACATTTGTGACCCATTTTATTTGAAATGGAAGTGTGTGTATAGTATTATGATTATTTGTCTACCATTGGGAAAATTTTGTTCAAATTTCAAATCCTTCGTACTATCTGTAACATCTGATCTGCAATTATAATGCACTAGCCTTATTAACAATTAGCATGAAGTGTAAAAGATGCATGCCAATATATGGACGAATGCATGGAAGAATAGTACGAGACAATATTGTAACACCTTTGAAATGATTGTTCCCAAATGAGGGTTCTCTGTCAAACGGTCTACAATAGGCCAGAAAAATCTTTTGAAGCAATCTAATGTCCCATTGTTAAGTGAAAGAAAGAAGAAAAAACTACTGATTGTTACCGATGATTCACTTTCTACAAAGAATGTTTTAGTCCATGGAGGGCAAACTAGAGTTCTCCAAATCCTCTGATATATCGAATAAGAACTGTGAAACAGATGATACGCGGGGGAGGTTCTCCAGCAGATCCGCATATGAATCCCATTTTCAAGATGACATGTGGCACTGCACCATCGTAATTTCCCATCAAAGTCATATGAACCTACCTCGGCTACATCAGTAGCGCCGTTGTGCTTAGAAATGGATATGGTGGCCGGCTCACCATTTTCCTCAAGCAAACAACAAAGGGATTCAACCCCGCGCATCACAAATTTCTCATCTTTGAATGGAGGAGCATGTGTGTCGCTAAAAAGTCTCTCTGCAATCTCAGATAATTGCCCAATACCAAGGAATTATCTGAGATTGCTGAGAGACTTTTGAGCGACACACATGCTCCTCCATTTGAAGATGAGAAATTTGTGATGGCGGGCGGGTGGACTCCCTTTGTTGTTTGCTTGAGTAAAGATGGTGAGCCAGCCACCGTATCCATTCTGAGCACAACGACACTACTTGATGTAGCCGAAGTAGGTTCAGATGACTTCGATGGGAGAAATTAAGATGGTGCAGTGCAACCTGTCATCTTGAAAACAGATTCATATGCAGATCTGCTGCAGAACCTCCCCCGCGTATCATATGTTTCACAGTCTTATTCGCTATATCAAAGGATTTGGAGAACTCTAGTTCGCCCTCCATGGACTAAAACATTCTCTATAGAAATGGAATCATCGGTAACAATCAACAGTTTTTTCTTCTTTCTTTTACTTAACAATGAGACATTAGATTGCTTACAAGATTATTCTGGCCTATTAATGGACCATTTGACAGAGAAACCCTCATTTGGGAACAATCATTTCAAAGGTGTTACAATATTGTCTCGTACTATTCTTCCATGCATTCGTCCATAATATTGGCATGCATCTTTACACTTCATGCTAATTGTTAATAAGGCTAGTGAATTATAGTTGTAGATCAGATGTTACAGATAGTACGAAGGCTTGAAATTTGAAAGAAATTTGCCCAATGGCTGGCAAATAATCATAATACCATACACGCACTTCGTTTTAAATAAAATGCGTCACAAATGTGTTCATACATCTGCAACACAGTTAGACACGGGAACGTATAAACATGCACCCTTGTCTACACAAAACAAACCATAAAACAAAATAAGATAAATTGAATTCTACACGAAAGACCAATAGAAAGATCTAGGCTACTCTGAAATTGGTACCCAGAGATGAATATGTTGTCTATGCATTTTTCTTAAAAGGCGAAGCTGCAGTTCTCAGAAATGCTTAATTGAAAGAATCGGGTGGCGGCACCTCTTCTCCTCATCGTCAAAGGCTTCATTTTCGTCAAGCATGTTTCATCAGCATGGACACCTGCTCTTGGAGCATAGAGTTCTCCTTCTTGATCTCCGTCCGCTTCCTGCGCTCATCCGCGAGTTGCTTTGCAGAAGCTCCAGCACTCGGGAGTCCTCCTCTAGGTGCTCATTGAGACCACCAATCTCTCGGTCTGCCATGCCATTTCACAAGATATTTAATAACTAAGGATTTCACTAAGATATTTAAAATCAGGTATTTTTTCTATTGCAGCATCGTTGCACCATTTCTGTCCACGGTGGGTTAAATCTTACAAAGACATCACACATTTCGAAAACACCAATGTAGTGAAAACAAATGCGTATGCAATTCGATTGGTCATAGCAAATCTCGTCCGTCGCAACGAAACTCTGAAAAAAAGTCAACACACATATGCAGCATGGGAGGATAAAACTTGTAGCTGCTCACGAAAACATTAGCTACACTTAGAACATTTGCATCAAATGTTCAAAAATCACAGCATGTCGCTAGCGCGTTCACATCAAACACCACACTTTTGAAGCATTTGAAAACACTCGTGCAACATAAAAATTCATACAAACTAACCTTATGTTGGACCATCAATTTTGTCGGACATGACTCATCGGTGATGAAAATTCGGCTCACCGGAGCACCATCGATGCTAGATCCGGCGACCCTAACCTATTCCTTGCAATCCCAACCCGAACATCTTCCCAGAACTCCGACCCCACCATGGGCATCAATTGTGTTTTGGATCTCCACCTCTTGAGTTCATCCATGACGTCCTAGCAGCTCATGAAGCAAGTATACGGAAAAATGATTTTTTGTAAACATATGGTGAATTTGAAATACATAGATAAATATATTTAGTGTTTCATAGGTGCATGATAAAGAGAACATGGCATATGAGAATTTCCACACAAGCTAAGATTCCACACTTAGAACAACAAAAAAATACATAGATAAATATATTGACGTTTCGTGGGTGTATGATAAATATGGCATGTGAGAATTTCTACGCAAGCTAAGATTCCAGTATTTTTTTCTAAAAATGGGCCTTGGGCCGAACTAACGAATGACCTCTTCGAAAAACTAATTTTAAATCTGGCCTCTGAGCTCGGCGCCAAATAGACTGCGTTGAAGTTGGGCTGCTCGACGCCAGGATGGGCCATCGCCAAACCTAGGTCGGCGCCGAATCCTTAGGCCCATCTGGTGACAAAATTGGTTGGCACCGAGTAGTGCAACTTTGACGCCGGGCCCAGAGGCCAGATTTGAAATTAATTTTACAAACAGCCACATGTGTTGTTAGTTTGGTTTTGGTCCAAAGGCCATTTGTTTTGAAAATACAAGATTCCACAGCTTTTTTGAAGAATAAAAATGAACGTCGACAGCAGGGATCGAACCTGCGCGGGCGTAGCCCAACAGATTTCAAGTCTGTCTCCTTAACCACTCGGACATATCGACCGTTTTGTCTGGTTCACCACTGGAAGCTATATATTTATTAGCGGCATAGAACCTGGGCCGCGTCAGGCCCAATGCCCACAATATACCGCGGAAAATGGGCCTCATAACCACTGAGCCAACACCGACTAGTTTCTTTGGATTTTGCTTTGAAGCCTGGTTAATTCCGTCCGCGAGAGACTGAGCGGCACCATGGAAGCTACACGACCACATCATGACCATTGCTCCCCTACCAGCCGGCAAGGCTGGTCAGCCGTTTAAAATGTCTAACAAAAAATGACCATTGCTCCCCTAAAAACACATCATGACCATCGAATAGGATTTTTCTTCAAGAGATCAAGTTCATCCATGCATGAAGCAAGGGCAACGAAGAAAGAGCGCATGATCTAGCAAAAGAAAAGAGAGAGAGCGCGCACGATCAAGTTCATCCATGTCGATCCGCCACTACTGCTAGAAAGTCCGAAACGGATACTCCCCTCCTCATATTCTAAGAAAGAAACAAAAGAATATACTGGTAAATTCGTTTGGAGCTCTGACTACGGGTAGCCAATTTAAAAAAAAAATCGAAAATGTATATGACTCGAAAATTCTGATAAAATTAGATGTATGTGAATATGTATTCTACAAGTGTGTAAGGTTCCAATATGAGATTTCTTCTACCCTGGACTAATTTTTCTTACAGAGTTTAGGGTTTTGAAAATGTAGTATTGTTCGGGAGCAGCGTTTTGGCTTCCCGGTGCATATGTATACTTTATTGAAAATACATTTTAAATGTATTTCGAAACATTAAAAATTATAGCACAAGTCCGCGTGCACATCTTCACATCATATATGCTCCAAAAGCCGTTTCATGAAAACTGATATTTTTGTGACAGTAGAAACGACAAAATTTGATGGTAAGATAAGGTTTTTCATTAGATATAATGTTGGTTTTTCTCCGAACTTAGGTGCGCATGCAGAATATTGAGTTGTATGCGCGATTTATTTTAACATTTGAATGTGTTTTTAGGTAAAAGCATATGCATCCGGGACCAAAGTGAATTTCTTATATCGATCTATACTTTTGTCATCTATACTTTACACGCATGTACTATGATCATTAAACTACTTCCAGGGTGCTTTTTAATATTTTTGAAACTTTTAAATATACTGTTATCAAAAATTTCAAATGTAGCCTGAGCTCACAAACGCAGTACGCACTCGCCTACTCCTTGGACAACAGTTACTCACATCCTTCTGCTTCTTCCTCTTTCGCAATAGTATGATCCATCCCATCATTCTCCAGACGCCACCGCTTCGTTCTCCTGCCGTGCTAGCTAGCTAGCTTGCTTAGCTTCCACGCACACGCATGCAGCCATGTCGATCGCCGGCCGGCCGGCTCCATCCATCTTTTAACTGCACGTCGCTTCCATTTCCATCCCCTTTGTGCCACCGGACGCTACCGCTACTACAGTTCATGCTACTGCATTCAATATCCGTAACCAACTAACCGCCGGCCCAACTGCCGCCGGACGGCCGGCCCTCCTGTTCCCGAGGCGATAGCTACAGATTCAGAGCAGAGGCGGCAGAATGTAGGGGAGGGCGGTGCATGCGCCGGATGGTCAGAGAGAGGAGGTTTTACATGCTACTACTCCTACCGTGAGCATATATTATCTATGGAGCCGTGGCATGGAGTGCTGTATACTCGTGCTCTCAAGCAACAACATGATTGTGCCAGAATTGAAGCTCAAGCAGAATCTGGTGGACTGCAAGAATTGAATCATGTACAAATTCAGTTCACAATCGATAAACAGAGCTACAGAGAGCAGAGATTAATCCATACGTGAAGAGCGCCGGCTTCAAATCCAGACGTGGAAACATGATATCTTCTATTCATGACTGGATTTTACCCCTTTTCGTTTCTCAACGTGTGAGCTGAAATCTGAGTTCAAACCGTGTAGATGTTAGCCTACCAAAACGTCTTATAATTAGGGACGGAGGTAGTACTTATATAAGTACATTGCGATTTTTATCTATTGTCTGCATGTATATGCAAAAGAATCATTTATTACAATCAACACGCACTACGTCTTAATTAGGGTATGGCGTATTTTTAGAAAAAGTTGTATTTGTCAAAATTAACCCATAGTCCACCTCTGAGGAGGTTTCACCGAAAATTTCACAATTCTTTTTGGAATTATGTTTCACTTTCGGTGAAATGTTTGTGAAACATATATATCATGAACTCTCAATGAAACATTAGTAAAACTTTTTGAACCAATATATGTGGAAACCTCACTGAAATATTTATGCAACCTCCCGGGTTGGAGCTTGGTTGTTTTTCATAAATACAATATTATATATGCAAATATATCATCAACAGTCGAATAAAAAGACACAAGCATGTCTTCTTCTTCATCGAAAAATTTTCCAGTTAAAGAAGAAATGTTCACTTTGCAATTTTATACCACTTGAAATAAAGGTTCTACAGGTAATAGGTTTTATATTACTACCCTCTCCGATCCAAAATAAGTGTCGGTGATTTTGTACAAATTTTATACTAGACTAGTACTAAATCTTCGACATTTATTATGGATCGGACGGAGTATTTACTTACACAGGACACGTTGCTTCAAGGATTGCGAGGTCAGTGAATCTTCGAAGTTCACCGTGGCAGGCGCACACACGCAAATTGAAAGAATTTATTTGATTTACTGATATTGCTTGGATGTGCGGAAGATCATTAATGTACGGAGGACCTAGATGTTGCCATCCCCATGTCGAGCTACTTCCTAGCTTGCTTGCATCAAGAATCGGGAGACGGGAAAGATTCACATTTTTCATAACGGCTGTCTCAATCCACAAAGCAATACGCAGCTATGCTAGGTTCTAAGGCCTATGCCAATACAAGTTTTTTTTAGCATGATTTCATATATATTTTGATGAATCGGGAGTAATGAAGAAAAAGAATGTAGTTGTAACTTAGCTAACATACAAGCTTTGTACGTGGCTATAGGCAAAAAATGTTGCTAGCTCAATCATATGGATGCATGAGCACCAAATCATTTAATTTAGATACAACCCATAAGAGACAATGCATTGGACTAATTGTTTCTTAAAATTTTAATACTCCTATACTAACGTGCTAAAATACGATGCATTGGCATAGACCTAATATGCTAACTTATTTTATTCGAGTATTATCCAAGTTATACACAGCTCGAAATAAATATTTTCTGGTCTTGAGTTTGTATTAAGTTTGTATGTATATTTTTACTTCAGAATGTGCAACTATACAATTACACAATATGCATTGTAAATTTTTAAATGATTTTTTAATTTTCACGAGCGACGGATTACAATTACTTTGCCAGATTATAGACGGTATTAAAAGTTGACATTAACGAAGACCCCAAGAAATATAGATTTTTGCTAGACAGATAAAAGATGCTCGACCTACGTCTGATGCTACATTTGCGGAGTTCCAAGTTTTCAAGAAATCATCCATCAACAGAGAGTGTCAAATGAAAGTGGCATTTGGTACTTATACTTGGTTATCTTTATTTTAATAGCCAAAGCATGCATGCATCATCAGCCGTAGTATAAGGACATCAAAAAATAATAATAAATACAAATAAATCTTTGGACCACGAAGTCACGAGTACAATCACTAGAGCAATCTCCGAAGGCGCCCCATTGGCCCCGCCCCTCACTCACCGGAGTCAGTCAAAAACTTATCGTATTAGAGCTTTTTATAGTAGACATGCATGAGGAAAGTCGTCGTGCAAAGACTCCAAAGGATCAACGCACCAGATCATCAACCGTCACCAAAGATGAGAACTGTAGACCAGAAGGGCTAGACCTGCGGCCCCACTAGCGAAGACTAGAACCGACCAGATTCCAGAAGATCAGTCGGACACTCTACTCCACACGCCCTCCGTCGATGCTAAACACACCATCCAAACAAGAACAGGGCGGGGGAAGGAGCTTATTCTGACACGGGGATGTTGTCATTGTCTGACCACCTCAGCAAAGACACAAACACTACCTAAAACAAGGGACAAGAGGGTGACGTCAGGACAGGGTCCGCCACACCTTCATGGTCTAAAAGGACATCAGAGGCGGGACGGGCCGACAGCGTCGCCGGCGGAGGGGACGAAAACCCTAGCCGCCTTGGGATCACCCTTCTTTTCTCTCTTGCCCCTTTTTTCCACCGCAAATTTGCCAAAGCATATTGGCAATACTTAAGTCCGGCTTGGAATAGTTCCAACACGGATTCTTGCTCAGATTGCATTACATCTCACTTTTTTTTCTTCAAAACTATAAATACATACAGTAGAATGTTATAATTTCCCGTGAAAAAAGATGTTAAGATTTCTAGCGATGATTTTCTTACTAGATTTCGAATAAGAGATGAATGAAATTAATGCCATCTAAAAAATGTTACTTAATTTTGTTTTGAGGCTTTAGCTAGTGCTAGATTTCTAGGAAAGTTGGTCTCGCAGATGCATTCTATAAAGTATGACAACTCCAGATAAACTCATCCAGAGAATTCCCTGCAGCAGAAAATGTTGAAATGATTTTAAATCCTCCTGCATCCTCGGACTACTTGGGATTCCTCTCTCATTTCCTGTTTTGAGACAGGTCCAATCGTGTCGACCATTACATGCGAGCAACTGGCCAGATCCGCACTGTTTTGACCTCGCTTATATTAATCACTACCGCCCCAATCACTGTTAACGTGACCCTGCAGGCATTGAAAGCCTCGCATGGCCGTTAGGTGAAAAGTCCAGCGACGCTAACGCAAACAAGAGGTGGCCTTATTTAGGACCATCCCATTCCCATGACAGTTCATCCATTGATAACATGTCCGTGCAGCGATCCGTGCGTAGTACGATCGGAACCCACACTTCCATTAACAAAATTAGGCTTTCTAATTGGTGATCATTAGGCCCCCTGATAACGAGGAATGCCGAAAGTGACTCGATCGGCAGGACACATGCATATGTTCCCATTTTATCAAAGAATGGATAAACAAAATATGATGATGATGATGATGATGATGGGTTATCTGATTGTGTTGTCATCTCAGCAGTAATAAAATTCTGTTTATCTGAATATTTTATTTGATTTGTTCAAAGTGAACACCTACGTCAACTAACATGTGTATGAATGCAAGTGACAGTGGATTTGAACAGCAAGAGTTTACCTTTTTTTTTTTTCATATGTTCCGACTCTATTTTTGTTTACAATCATATAAGTTTGCCACAAGTTACTTTGACTCCCGAGCTCCAGTGACCCATGATTTTGAAAATTCAAAAAACATATTTATAAGTTTTAAAAAAATCTGAAAAAAATCATGCACATTCTTAATGATATATATTACAACCGTGCAAAATTTCAATGCAAAATACTTGGGGGTTTGAGCTACACAAAAATGACAAAAATTGGAGATTTGAAACTATACACTGTTCACTATACTTAGATCTGTACATTTGTCATTTTTGTGGGTCAAACCCCCAAGTATTTTGCATTGAAAATTTGCACGGTTATAGTATATATCATTGAGAACATGTATAATCTTTTTCAGATTTTTTAAAACTTTTAAATATTTCAAAATCGTGGGATCACTGAATCTCGGGAGCATGAAATTAATCTCCACTCATGTCAAACTGACTAACTGAGCAAAAAACTTTGTAGGAGCTATCAGGCGAGTACTGTCGGTCTGTCGCGCAAGCGTCAAGTGTATACAGCGAGGCCGGCAGGAGAGAGCGCGACGGTGTAGACGTGTAGTACTACGTATTAATCGCGGTGCTTTTCATAGCAGCTGGAGGAGAATCCAAAACGAGAGATCTACGACGTCGTTGGCTAGCTCTATCCATCACCCAATTTAGTTGGAGCAGGCGATCGAGTACTGGGCACGTACAACTACTAATGGTGCATGTCTAGATCGAGCTTCCGTGGTCCAAAATATGGGGAATTTATGGCTTATTGGTGGCGTACCGGTGCGACGTGGTGTATGCATGCATGGATCATGGATGGGTTTTCCTGCTCCACCTCCACGTGGGCTAGTTTTTTTTTTTTTTGATTACAAGGCTAGACTATTGCATTGTACCGTCGTCCAGGTCTTCTGAAGCCAGGGTTCTGATGGGCATGGGCAGGTCATCACGCCAGGTCCTATCTTCGACGGAGTATGAAAGCTTCGCGAGTCCATCAGCAACAGCATTGCACACTCTGTGAACAGAGACGACATAGCATTCCTGGAAGGTGTTGATCAGTCTTTTGGCTTCATCGTAGTCAAAGCAAAGGGAGGACCTGTTGGTTTTCTGCAGAACGAAGAGCAGCGGCGGCGGTGTCGCAGTCGGTTTCCAGGATGATCTTGTCATAGCCTTCAGTAGAAGCTAGTCTGAGGCCCAGAATCAGTGCTTTAACTTCAGCCTCCTCAGCATGGCTGCAGTTCAAAATTGAGTTGTGCGCAGCCTGCAGGATTATGCCGTGTTCGTTCCTGATGACCGCCCCGGCACCTCCAGCCATGGTCGACTCGCGGAAGGAGCCATCGGTGTTAACCTTGGTCCAACCTTGTGGCGGAGGAGTCCACTTGGGGCTAGCAGAAGGTTGATTAGCAGCTGGTACGGGTGTGGACAGCCCGTCTACCACAGCTTTCTGCTTGCGATCGCCCGGAGCAGAGGATAGGCCGGAGACGTTCTGCAGAGATAACAGGTAGCTGACAGAGTCTCTAATTGTAGCCGTACCTTTTTGATGAATGATATCATTCCTGACGTGCCATGATCTCCAAAGCAGCAACAGAGTCCAAGCTCGAGATCGATTGTCCCAGTGAGACAGCAGGAGAGTAAGCCAGTCGGAGCCCGTATAACGAAAGGCAGCTTCGTCAGGGAGGTTCCAGTGCTGGCGCATGGCGTGTCGGAGAGCCGCTGCCCTGGTGCAGATCACCGTGGCATGGTGATCATCCTCCATGCCATTCCCGCAGATCTGACATTGGTCAGAATGTTCGAGCGTCCTCCTGCATTTGTTTCTTTGAGTGGCTAGGTTATCCGACGCCGTTCTCCAGCCAAAGATGCGGACTTTAGGAGGGACATCCGCTTGCCAGATGGTGTTCCACAGCGTCCTCTCGCCATTTGGGCTGTTGCTCGGTCCCTCCCTTCCCTGCCCACTGTGCTTTAGATTGTAGGCGAGCTTGTAAGCACTCTTAACAGAGAAGCAGCAATTGCTCTCGTAGTGCCAGGCCCACCGGTCGGTAGTTTGGGTGCTTGGAAGTGGGATGCGGAGGACAGCATCAATGTCAGATTCATGGAGTAGGTCATGCAGTAGAGTATGGTTCCACTCGTTCGTTGCAAGGTTTATGAGTTGGTTGACCCATCTTCGTCTCGAGTTTTTCTTCAGGCCTATGATTTTCAGTCCATCACCCCTTGGGATCCAATTGTCTCTAGTTATCTGTGTGCCTTTGCCATCTCCAATGCGACTGGTCATGCCTTTCTTGAGGAGTTCAAGTCCAAACTCAATCCCTTTCCAGACCGGGGATGGGTCAGATGCGAAGACCGTATCCAGAAGGGAGCCGCTGGGGTAGTATCTGGCTTTTAGGACTTTTGCACAGAGGCTGTCAGGTCTTTGGATCAGGCGCCTGGCTTGCCTGGCAAGCAAGGCTTGGTTGAACAGGGCCATGTCGCGGAAGCCAAGCCCACCCTTGCCTTTGGGTTTCGTGAGGTTCTCCCAAGCGGACCAGTGAACCTTCTTCTTGTTTTCGTCGTCTCCCCACCAGAAATCCCGAACAGCTTTCTCATACTGGTCACAGAAGCCAATGGAAATCTTGAGAACACCCATGGCATAACCCGGGAGCGCCTGGGCAACAGATTTGATCAGCGTATCCTTAGCGCCATGGGACATGTGCTTATCGGCGTAGTTAGTAAAGCGCTTGGTGAATCTGCACATGATGGGTTGAAAATGTTCATCCTTCATTCTTCCTTCCGGGGTAGGGAGGCCCAGGTACTTCTCTTCAAAGGTTGATCTCGAGATGTTGAGGATGGATTTGATCTCATTTTGTGTAGATGATGGACATGCTCGGCTGAAGAGCATAGAGCATTTGTTGGGGCTGAGCATCTGTCCGGTGCAGGCTTGGAATCTGGTTAATGCAAGGCTGACCGCATGGGCTTCGTTGGAAGTAGCTTTCAGGAAAAGGAGGCTGTCATCCGCAAACAACAGGTGGGGGATGCCCGGAGCTTTCCTCGCAATTTTGATAGGAGTGATGCTATTCCTGTCGGTCTCAGCCTTTATAGAGCAGGTGAGAGCTTCTCCCACAAAGAGGAAAAGGTATGGGCTCAGGGGATCGGATCACCTTGTCTGAGGCCACGTGTGGGTGTAAATTGGGTCAATGTAGAGCCATTGATCTTCATGGCATACCTTACCGATCGGACACAGGCCATGACCCACGTGATCCACCTTTTGCAGAAGCCAAGCTTACAGAGAGCTTGTTCTAAAAAGACCCAATCAACGCGGTCATAGGCTTTAGAGAGGTCTAGCTTCAGAGCACAGTGAGTATTCCAAGGGTTTTTCTGTCTTTGGATGTGGTGGAAGCATTCAAAAGCGATGGCAGCATTATCCGTGATCAATCTTCCCGGGACAAAGGCGCTTTGGGACTCCGATATGATGCCATCCAGGTGAGGCCGCAATCGGTTTACAAGACATTTGGAAACAATCTTATAGGCGACATTGCAAAGGCTTATTGGTCTGAAATCTGCGAGGCTTTCAGGAGTGGCACCTTTTGGAATTAGAACGATAACAGTATCATTTAATCCATCAGCCATGTGACCGGTGGCGAAGAAATTCTTGACCGCCTTGGTCACGTCCACCTTCAGCTCGGCCCAGTTTCTCTGGAAGAAGTGGGCAGGCAACCCATCCGGTCCCGGAGCTTTGATCGGCCCAATTTGGAAGAGAGCATCGCCGATTTCTTCATCGGAGAACTCTCTGCAGAGATCACTGTTTATATCCTCCGTGATTAAGCACTGAAGCAGATCGACCAGCTCTCTTGGGTTCACATCCTTGTCTTTGGTATAAAGATCCTTGAAAAAGTTGGTGGCTAGAGCTTCAATTTCTGCCGGGTCATCAGTCCAGGTGCCGTTCATGCCTCTAATCTTGGTGATTCTGTTTTTAGACTGTCTCCAGGAGGCTTTTTTGTGGAAGAAACTGGTGTTACGGTCTCCTTCCTTTAGCCAGTCCACGCGAGAACGCTGTCGCCACATGAGCTCTTCCCTATGTAAGATTTCATCTAATTCAGTTCTGGTTTTGATGATCTCCTCTTCCCGGTCTGTCGTCTTAGGTTTCTTCCACAATCTGCTGAGCTTAGACCGCAGCTGTTTTGCTTTTTTGGTGACACTCCCAAAGTTTTTGCTGCTCCATTCTTGCAGGTGGCTACATGTTCTGTTGATTTTCCTCACAAGGCCGTCCAGCGAGTGACAGGGAGGGCCTCCATTCCAAGCTTCAGAGATGGCTTCGGGCAGGGATGGATTCCTCTCCCACATTGTTTCAAATCTGAAATCTTTCTTCTTCCAAACTTGCTTCTGTTTTTCATACTCAATCAACAGCGGAAGGTGGTCTGATCTGGAGGTGGTCAGGTGTGTAACTTTGGTCTCAGGACCCTGCCACAACCGACGTCCTAGGTGGCACGCTGGATCAGAACACCAGCAACAAGCACAAGGCGGACGCGGGACAGGACGTCAAGACCGACTCCGCCAACACTGCAACTGACAACAACATGAAGACCACCAGCCCAACTACAACTGCTGCCAGGGCTGCACCAACAATGAAGCTGTGGAGGAGGATGCCGAGAGAGGAAAAAGAAAACCAGGGCAAACAGAACCACCACGCACATCAAACCATTGATCTCCTAGTGGGTGTCCTGTGTTCGTCTGGTGATGGCTCGTCCCTGGGCAAGCGCACGCACAGGCCTAGTGATGCAGAGCTCACCGGGGACAACAGCACGGACGGCAGCACAGCAGAAAGGAAAAAAGCACAGAGGGGGACACCTCGATCACGAGGGGTGAGGAAGGAGGACGGAACTAAAGAGAAACTGGAAGCAACCAGCCCTGGGGATGCTGGTCAACTGGCAGGCGCGATCGAGCGTGCCTGCCAGGAGCAATGAGTCTCCTAGGCTGGAACCTCCGGGGAGCCGGGCAACCCGGGACGGTTCAGGAACTGGTGCATCTCGTTCGCACCTACAAGCCCAAAATCGTGTTCATTAGCGAGACTAGGCAATTTGATGACAAAATAAAAAACCTTAGATGGAGGCTTGGCCTCAAACACTGTAAAACGCAGCATGGCGTAGGCAAGAGTGCCGGCATCGCTTTGTTCTGGGATGAGCATGTAGAAATAAAGTTTCTGTCCTGTGGTTGGAGGTACTTTGATGTGTTGGTCAGAGAACACCCCAATGACCTCCAATGGCGGGGTACCTTTGTGTAGGGGGAGCCCAAAGCAGCAGACAGACATCATATGTGGACCTTGCTTCGCAGAATCAAACCCTGTGCCTCTGAACCTTGGATTATGCTAGGTGATTTCAATGAAACTATGTGGCAATGTGAGCACCAATCTGAAACAAAAAGATCTGAAAGGAGGATGCAAGAATTCAGACATGTTTTATCCTTCTGTAACCTGCATGACCTTGGTTTCGTTGGACCTCCTTGGACCTTCGATAACAGGCAGAAGGGCCGTAGGAATGTCAAGGCGCGGCTGGACAGGGCCGTGGCCTCTGACAGCTGGTTTGCTCGTTTCCCTGAGACACGTGGGCTAGTTTTTGAAACATCGAATCTAGTATCTACTCACAATATATATTAGTACCGGTGTACCACATGGTGAAGTGGAAAACTTTGAGGCCACTCTTTGATTCATACTGATACCGGAGGAAAAACTTATGTTTGTCTTTTTTTTCCTTATTTGGTGGTAATGAAGTATAGAAAAAGGGGGGTAGATTTTTCTTTTCTTTAGTTTTCAAAGGGAAAACAAAGAAATTTTACAATCCACTCAAACCTCTTTTTTTTTACATTATGCACAAAGAACAAGTCAAATGCCATAAATTCCATAATTATGGAGTGCGGTGTTTTGGAGCACGGGCTCCATGGAGCCCGTTTTTTGAAAAATTCGAAAACCACATTTTCAAGTTTCAAAAAAATGTGAAAAAAATTCCTAGAGGTAGACAATGATTGTTTCTACTAGTGTGGAAAATAACAATCCAAAATATTCTGTATTTTGGCCTGTGTAAAAATGACAAATTTCTGAATCTGAGGTCGTGAACAGTGCCAGATTCGAAAATGTTAGATTTGTCAGAATTTGTCATTTTTATGTAGGCTTTAATACAAACTATTTCGGGTTGAAAATTTGCAGGACTATAGAACACGTCATTGGCAACATCTAGAATTTTTCTCGGAATTTTTTGAAACTTTAAAATATCAATTGTAAAAAAATTCAAAAAAGGGCTACATGTAGCCCGTGCACTAAAGCGATTTTTCGATAATTATGGCCTTATCTCAACTTTACATTTGTTTTAATCTTGATTTGATTAGGCTTTAGGATTCATGTGCTTTTCCTATTCCTACAAATCAAATGTCCACTCGTGAAATTACTTTGTTTTCGCAATCCTGTGTTTTGCACATGCAATTCTATCCTATTTCTACGTTTTTGGAACCCTGCGAATCAAAGAGGCTTGGCGGTTTGAGCATTGCTGACCAACACTAGAAATCTTTGCTTAGAGACCAAATGGATCTATAAAGCTAGAACCCATGACTGGTACTGTCAAGCTCTTATTATGTATATGTGGGGATTATATCAATAGGATAACTCTAGGGGTTCTCAATTACAAAAAGCGTATGCAAGATTAATTAATGGTTTAAATTGGGGATTGACTACTGTCTGGGCAATGGCAAGAAAACCATGTTTTCCATGAAATGCAGCTATGTGATACGTAAGGAGGATGGCTTACATCTTACTTTCCAAAGGTCTTTTAGGCCCGAGGAGGTGAGTGAATGGGGGTAGTTTGCGAGGACTAGTTGATAATGTTTCTTTGTCAGCTTATAAGGACACTGTGAGGTGGCCTCTTGAAGCTAAGATGAAGTTTAGCTTTAAATCCTTATATTTGTTGATGAAAAACTCTAGGATTAGGGATGCTAGGATGATCGATAAGTGGAAGTCCAATTTCTCTTCGAAAGAATTTTTTATTTGGACATTTTTCATAGGGCAGATGTAACATGTTGCGCAGCTTGCTGCCAGGAATTCGTCGGGTTCTAAATTAGAAATTTGTTGTGGGATTCCTCAAGATAGGATCACATCATCTTTAGTTGTCCGAATGATTTTTTTCGTGTGGTGTCTGATCTCGGACTGCTTTGGTGTAAGTTCAGTTCCTTGTTCCAAGGAAGAGTTTATTGATCCTTTTCATAAGCAGGGAGGTGCCAAATGTGACCGTGTTACGTGGTTTTGGAGATCGGAATTGCTTTGCGTACGACAAAACCTGTCCGATCTCTGTACGAAACTCTCCACATCCCTAATTAATCCCATTTGCGCGCATCTCCCGGTTGCTGCCTCGCGTGTGGGACGTTCGCTGCCAGCGTGGCACCTAGCGTCGGACGCATATCGTACGTAACTTGTCGTACGTATAGCAGCGCTCTTTTGAGATAGTTCCTGAGTGTTGGCCACGCCAATATCGAGCGTTTGTTCCTCTCCAAAAGGTGCCTTTGATTAAGTTTCATTGGCTACATCTTGTGTACCCTGCGCTAAATTAATTTTCGTTGTCGTCGTCTTGGTTGTGGTGCATTAGATAATAATCCCTATACACAACAAACGGAGTAACATCATTATACCAAATATCGGTAAATACATAATATTCTTAATGCAAATGAAGGATGTGAGACTTAAGGTTTAATCCTGAATTCTTGGATATATTTGTACGACATAAACGGTAAGAATTGTTGGATTCTCTAAGGTAATGAGTATGAAAGATAAGAAAAAAATCTACAAGGCATGCTAGAAACTTTTATGCACAGAAATCATATCCGTAAATTAAATATAGGACTATCAAAATTGTACATATGTACAGCTCTCATGTTTATTTCGACGTGTTTATCCACTGTTCAGAGGCATGATACTTACACACCCAAACATATCTCTAATGAAAGTTTGGGGAAAAATGTTTCCCCACATAAGTATTATTACATGTTAGAAAAGTGTACTTCATGATATATCTAACTAATAATATTAGGTTGATCTTCTTGATGTTAGTTAGGAACCAATTATTGTCTTACACATGGTTGAACATGAAATTGTTTTACCAATTAAAGTTTAAAATGACACATGTATTTTGGATCAGATAAGTTATTGATTAATTGCCTGGCGCAACTTATAATTCAAAATCATTCCGAAGGAAAATATAAGATCACATGTATTGTTATTTTAAGTGTTACTTAATTGTTTTTTACTCCAGTTTCGACCACCTAGTAGTTTCTAATTTTGGTAGACAATTTAAACTCTTACGAGTATCATAGTATTGTAGATCTCTATTCTATGTATCGGTTTTACATTAAACTCAAACTATTTTCAAATTTTAATCAATCTTTTGGCAAAATAATCATTAAAATAACCTCCATTTTGTGGGATGTTGTAGTGAGTCTTATAACATTTATGTTTTTTTATTTGTGTAACATTGCTCACACCTAAGAATTGATGTTATGCAAGATAGTCATATAATTACTAGTTTGAACCTCGTAAACATGTATGGGCCTTTTCGGTTCAAAGTAAATTTATAGAAACTTCGGAGTGTTATATTTTCTTTCCTATAGATCTCATTTTGTAGGATTGAAAACCATATGGATTTTCTTTATTGGATACATCTTATGAAATTCCATAGTAAACCTCACGAAAAAATTGTTTGTCAAAATGGGAACTATTGAATGCACGTATTACTCCTTACGAAATCCTAGGTTTATCCTATGGTGCAACCGAAATCATCTATTATCCATGCCCATAGTTTTAGTTCTTGTAGGATCGAACATACCATGAAATTCAATCCCTACATTTTTTCTATAAATGCGTTTTCAAAATCATACGAACTGAAAAGGCCCCGAGAGTCCATTTATGCACACACAAAGAAACATGGCTCCTCTTAGATACTTCATTTTTGTAGATTTTTTTAGAATTGCGTAGACATCTCGATTTTCCTACAAATATCAAGATATTTTACGAGTCATATGCTCTTGGTTATTCGAGAAATGTGCACCGGTGCACCTTGATTATTCATTAATCTCTAAAAAACTAAATTGGCTGAGATTTCTCACGTCTACATTAATTTCTAAAAAGCACATTTTAGTTTAGAAAAGCGAAATGCATACTTGTAATTAAATAAGACAAGGTTTCAAGCAAAATATGCTCTCTTAGCGTGTAGTTTATGTGACAGAAATCACAATAATAATTAAGATGTAGCTATGATTCCCGTGACACCGATTTACATAATTGTATACCGATGGAGTAACTATTGGTCAAAACCTTGTCTTAACCATTAAAATACTGATAGTTTTCTAGGTTTTTGTCATATATGAGTCGACCGTGGAATACCAAGTCGACGCTGACAACCATCAATATTAAGATCGAGATTCACACAAATATATAATATAAGCATTTATCAAATGGTTGTGATTACGAGAAACAATTACTTCTAAATCAAGCAAGAAACAGAAAGAACCCTCTAAAAAGAAATAAAAATAACTTAAAGAGTATTAAGACTGAGTATGGAACAATTACTAAGTCGACGCTAACAACCATCAATATTAAGACTGAGGTTCATGCAAATATATAATATAAACTTTATCGAATGGTTGTGATCAACTGATCATCGACCGGGAATGATTATTTCTAAACCAATCAAGAAATAGATAAGAAACAAAAATAACTTGAAGAGTATGAATCTAAACTATAATCCTGATTAGCCATTTAGCCTGTGGATCCTAACGGTGTAAAGTCAAAGGTCACCCTCTACTTCACTGGATCTGGACAGCCGGGCAGTAACAAAAATAATCAGCCGAACAGCAACGGGAGACGTGCAAACGGCCAGCACGGTTCCATCGTTAAATACACCCTGCTGCCGACGAGCATAAAACCCCACACTAGCTCGCTCGCTGCTGCTGCGAATCTCAGTGTTCACCTCCTCCTCTGCAACTTGCAAGAAGAGCAGAGACGCGTCCGTCCATCCATGGCGGCCACCCTCGGCAAGGTGATGAAGGAGGAGGCGGCGGGGATCCAGCCGAGGGAGGGGAGCGGCAAGGTGTTCTCGGTGTCCAGGCTGCTGACGCGGGACAGCACCGCCGCCGCCGCGCCGTCCTTCAGGGTATACTACGGCGTGGCCGCCGCCGGGTCCGTGCCGTTCCTGTGGGAGTCGCAGCCGGGCACGCCCAAGAATGACGCCGCCTGCGACGCCGCCATGCCGCCCCTCACGCCGCCGCCGTCCTACTACGCCGCTGCCAAGGTGGGCTCCCGCGGCGGCAAGGCCGGCAGGAAGGCCGGCATCCTCGGCTTCATCCTGCCGAGGTTCTCCCTGGCGCGGCGGCGGACGAGAAAGGCGTCGGGATCGCCCACGTCGTCCTTCTCCCCCTCCGCGTCGTCCTCGTCTTCGTCGTCCTCGTCCACTTTTTCGTCTTTCCGCGTCACGCAGTCGCTGGCGTGCTCGTCGATGCGGGGCGGCGGAAGCAGCAGGATACACGCGCCGCCGTCGTCGTGCTCGTCGATGCGTGCAGGCGGAAGCAACAGGATGAACGCGTCGTCGTCGGGGTCGACGTTCTCGGACGAGGATGACACGGCGGCGGCGTCGGTGGCGTGCTTCGGGGTTCGGCACGAGAGCTTCAGGGCTATCAAGGGCTGCCGCGTCGCCGTGACGGTGAGGAGCGCGCTGGCGTCCGTCGGTGGTGGCCATGCCGCCGCCGCACTGCAGACACAGAAGGTCTAAGCTAATTACCCAATCTCGCAGTCTGCAAAGACGCGCGTTGTTAATTATTTTCAAGTGTGTTTTGGTTGAGCTTTGTAATAATTCTAGTGTATATGGAAAATAATCAGTGAGCATGTATCTGTATGGAGATGTATGCGTCTACGAAGTTCAGATCAGATCTCATGTCATGTCATGTGCCATTTGACCAATTTCCTATGAACAAATAAATGTAGTACTGTACTACTTGTGGTTTTTCCACTTTATATTATATTTAAAAGATAAGTTGCAAATGATGAGGAGACCCACTTAACTGAACTTGAGTGTTATTCGTGGAACGTCGATTTCTCCCTACTCGTTCGTTGGGAAATAAATGCTCCCGCGTGATAGAAGTAGACACATCCTGATTGCATGGAATATAAGTCAAGAATTTTGGAAGATTAAAAATAAAATGCCCGCAGTTTGTTGCTTCCACGTGTCGATTACTCCATTTCTACACTTTTTTCGTAAAATTGTGCGCATGAAAATATAAAAGAAGTCACATGCATGCTTCTAGTAGAACTTCTGGGTTTCTTTCTTCTAGTTGTGGCTGCAGAGAACAGGTTCCCCCACTGCATCCTCACAGACTCACAGTGCTGCCATTTATGTTTGGATCATAGTACGTCTACTGTGTCCTCCAGGACGTCGGTACTGTGGAGACACATGAGCACAGCACTGTGGCATATGAGTGAGGGGTAGCTAGTCGGCGCATTTTTGCGTACTCGGTCCTAGATTGCCCATACGAATTGAATGGCATCATGAAAGCATCAAGCATGGAGGAGACGCATCGAGACGCTCTCTGATCGATCCCAACCACATTTCATTCCCAAATGCGTATATATATCTAGGAAGGTTCCTTGTTTATTTAAATGTTTTCCTGACCTGACCTCCATCTTAGCAACCGATCAACGGCCCACTGCAAACGGACATGTGAGTATGAGGGCCTCTTTGATTCGCAGGATTCTAAAAACGTAGGAATAGGAAAAATGCAGGATTGTAATGTCATGCACACTTCAATCCTACAGGAATTCATATGCATGAAAGTTTGTTTGATTAGGTCACAGGAAAAGTAAAGGATTTAAAAAAAGAGGTATGAGTGGATGTTAGATTTCCTATAGGATCTAGTGTAAAGGATTCCTTAGGAAAAAATCCTTTAAGATTTAATCCTACAAATCAAACAATCACCATAGGGAAAAATCCTAAGGATTTCAATCCTCCAGAATTCCTATACAAATCCTTTGAATCAAAGAGGCCCTGAACATGTCTGTTTCGCTTCAAATTTGGTCAGGGTTTGGGACGAAACGGACAGTGTTCGATCCTACGTCGAGCTAGCCTGGTTCGTACAGACTGATTATTAGCTGAGCATTGCTGCAAGCTCATTCGTGCGATCTACTACTAGTATATGCAACTGACCGTGCAAAACCATATGCAACACTGCAGCTGATCGTACTCGAGATCTAACTTACGCCAGCAAGATCGAGCACCGGCCGAATCAGGCATTTGCGCGCTGATCACTCCGTCTGCGCCGCTATCTATCTGCATAATTAATGAAACAAAGCGAAAGCGTAGTGGCCAGCCAGGTTTGCCTGCCTGAAGGGTGCATGAACTTAACACATGGCTGGAATGGATCAAGGCTAGCTAGCTAAGCCTTAATTTGACGTCAGCAAGAGGAGGGGGATCACCGCGGCCGCACACTGCACATAGCGTACCTGAACTGAACTGAACTCGATCATAAGCAAACTAACTGTCACTCGCAGATGCATACGTGCGTGATTTCACACTTAGAAACATGCCAAGATGGCGGCGTGAATCCTGTCGCCGGTACGTAATCGCGTCACGACCTAGCTTTGGCGACCTAACTTGGTGGCCTAACCTGATGCATAATGCATTTTATGTAGTAAGACAAGAATAAAAAAATCTTGGACCCCGACGCATGTGCATCAGGGTGAGCCCAAGCAGCCCCGCCCCTACGCAGTATGTACGGTTGATGACTTGTCTTGTCTGTTTCGTTCTGAACCTAAATCTTGTCATCATTTGTTTTTTAACTGCTTTCTGGCTAAATTAATCTGGTCTATTATCTCTGATCTGTTAGAGGTCAATGTAGGTATAGATTTTGAATGCGTGGCTCGTTGTTGGCTGAGTAATAATAGAAACACTGCTCCGAATATGGTTTGTACTGGGCCATTTAAAGATTGCGTAATGAGTTGTGTTTTCAGGGGAAGACGTGGCCAGGAGTGCAAGACATTTGGAAAAGGGTAGCTACGGATCTCATTTTATGAAAAATTCTCTCAAAAAATGCAGTCTCCGAGCTTCTGGCAAGAAATGTTGTCATCCTTAACAAGAAGAGGGGGGAACTTCTTCGCATTGCTTGGGTATGATGACCAAGCTCTCCAAGGTGGTAACTTCAGAGGAGACCGATGCTGAGAGAGCAGACTTTGACGCCAAGCAAGCTGAGACATGCCGTCTGCTGATCATGAAGATGTATGGCGCGTGAGCTGCTGGTCGTTCGGTTATGATCTTCTGAACTTGTGATGTATGTTACAAAGGTCCTCCTTGTGTTGTTGTTCGCCAGAATTTAAACCCCGATATCTAATTAACATGAAACATTATTTTAATAGGACGCGTGTATGTGAACTCCTACGTTAATACTATGTTTTGCAACAAAAAAAGGAGAATTCGGTGAACCGAGGCTCAGTCTGAATTGTTACGAGGTGCTGATACCTACGAAACTCAGCCGCTCGAGTTCGAGTGTCAGCGCCCGCTCACGGCTGCGTACACACCAAAATTCTTCTAAATAATTGCTTGGTGGTCTGTCTAAACCCTCGCATTTAAAAAAAACGGAGGACACGCTTCCACATCTAAACCCTGAATCGCATTTCTTTAAAAAGGACACGTGTCCACAGAGTGATGCTAGCTAGGGACCGACGTAGGCTGCACGGATATACATGCAACAGTGTTGTTCATCTGACTTGTACAGAGGCCGGGTTGTGCATCGTGTAGTCCAGGCTAGCTTATCGTAAAAACAATAACGGTACATTTTTCTTACGAAATTTATTTAGATCCATTCATCACAGCTACTTCCTTCGTATTATAATATAAGATGTTTTAGCTGTTTTCGGCCGTAGATTAGTTATGCGAATTGAAAATGGCGTCATGAAAGCATCAAGCATGGACGAGACGAGACGCGTGGAGACGATCTCTGACCCCAACCACATCTCATCCCCAAATGCGTATAGCTAGGAAGGCTCCCTATTTCTGTTCAGAAAAAAAGAAGGCTCCCTGTTTAATTAAATTAAAGAACGCGACTAGGTATAGGGCGCCCTAGATTTGGCATAACCATAGGCCATTAGGATAAATTTTGTCTTAATTATCCACCAAATCACCCGATATCATCCCGTATCAACACATATTTGCATACACTAACTGACGAAATTGCTGACATCCTGTATTAAACGCACAATTCGAAAATTTAAAATGTTTTGTAGCTCAAACCATTTATCTGATTTATTATCCGTTTTCACTGTTAGACTAGTTGTGTCGGGATCTTTAAAACTAGATCCCATATTGATAGGTTGCGACGATATTTTTTTGACCCAAAAGTTACCAACCCCATAACAAGTAAGTTACCAAGCTTTAATACGTAAGTTACCCCAAGCAACGATTAATTTTTTTGTTTGAAACTATATCCCACTTTTGGTTTTATTTTCGATTTTTCTGAGTTTTGTAGTTACCACCTAGGATAACTCCATCAGTTTAGGGTAATTAACTTTATCAATACTGAATGATAACTCCATCAGTTCATCACTATTGGGTGGGTAACTCCATCACTCTAGGTGGATAACTCTACCAGTCTAGGGTGGATAACTCTATCACTACTGGGTGGGTAACTTCATCACTACGGGGTGGTAACTCTATCAGTCCATCACTACTGGATGGGTAACTCCATCACTACTGGGTGGTTAACTCCATCACTCTAGGGTGGGTAACTCCATCACTATTGCGTGGTAATTCCATTAGTTTAGGGTGAGCAACTCCATCATTACTGGGTGGGTAACTCCATCAGTCTAGTATGGATAACTCCATTACTACTGGGTGAGTAACTCAATCAGTTTAGGGTGGGTAACTCCATGAGTCTACGGTGGGTAACTATTTCAGTCTAAGATGGGTAACTCCATCATTATTGGGTGGATAACTACATTAGACTAGGGTGGGTAACTTAATCAGTATTGGATGGGTAACTCCATTAGTTTAGGGTTAGTAACTCCATTAGTGTAGACTAGGTAACTTTATCAGTCTATGATGGGTAACATCATCAGTAGTAGGTGGGTAATTTCATCACCGCAGGGTTCCTAAATTATGTAACTTACTTGTTATGGAGTGGGTAACTTTTAAGTTTGAAAAAATTAATTAAAACATATCAATATGGGATCTAGTTTCGAAGATCTCGACGCGACGAGTTTAACGGTGAAAACGGATCATAAATCGGATAAACGGTTTGAGCTACAAAACTTTTTGAATTTTCGAATTTAGCATTTAATGCAGATGACGTTAGCACTTTTGTCTTTTTTCTTTATACATGCTGAAGAGTCTCCACATAGACTTTTTTTTAGGGTTGGTAACTTACATATTAAAGCCTGGTAACTTAGGTTAGTAAATTTTGGGTCCGAATTTCGTTTCATCGAAACATATCAACATGTGATCTGGTTTCAAAGATCTCGACGCGGGGTTGGTAACTTACGTAAATCGGATAAACGGTTTGAGCTATAAAACTTTTTAAATTTTTGAATTTAACATTTTTGAGTTTAACGGTGAAAACGGGTCGTAAATCGGATAAATAGTTTGAGGTACAAAACTTTTTGAATTTTCAAATTTAGCATTTAATGTGGGATGACGTTAGTACTTTTGTATTTTTCTGCATACATGCTGAAGAGTCTCCATACAGAATTTTTAGGGTTGGTAACTTACATATTAAAGCTTGGTAACTTACTTGTTATGGGGTTGGTAACTTTTGGGTCCGAATTTGTTTTCATCGAAACATATCAATATGGGATCTAGTTTCGAAAATCTCAACGCGACGAATCCAACGGTGAAAACGGATCGTATCGGATAAACGTTTTGAGTTATAAAACTTTTTAATTTAACATTTAATGCGGAATAACATCATCAACTTTGTCTTTTTCAAACACCGAAACGTGAGAAACCTGCATTAAATTGGTATATATAGATCTCAACCGTAGATTTATTTATCTACGATCCACGTTGTGTCTATAGATTTGCCAACCCTATGACGCCCTACGATTAGATTTACCGAAATTAAATGGTCTCCTGCCCTGACCTGCATCCTAACCACCGAACGACCAGGTTACTCTGCTAGCGATTAGCAACCCGGACGAAGCTTCGGCGACGACGACGAAGATGACCTCTGATTAATTAACTAGGCAGGAGCCGATCGATATTCTCGGCCGCGCCACCGACCGGTCATGTGATCCAGCGCTAGCTCCCGGCCGGCCGTTTGGTTCTGCGACGACATCCATCGGTCGTCCGTACGTGGAGCTTTGTTTGTACAACTTGTCGCTAGCTGTTGACTCTGGACAGGCTAAATTAGTTAAGCATTGCTTATTTTGTGAGATCTACTACATTCAATTAACTGACCGAGAGTACTAGTACTACCACTAGCAGCTAGCTAGCGCAATAATGCAACTGGTCATCGTACGTAGTAACTGAGATTAAACGTATTACGTCAACTAATCGAGTACTGAATCATCGCATTACACTAATCACCTGTTCTCTGCGAAGGTAGCTGCATAACTAACCAAAGCGAAAGCGTAGTGTGTTGTGTACACATATGGCTGGATCAAGGCTAGCTTAGCTAGTCTTAATTTGACGTCAACAAGAGGAATCACCGTGCGCATAAGCTAACTGTCACCTGCATACGCACGACTCTGCAGATCGAAAACTTATTTGCGACGCCGCTCATGCGTGCGTGTGTGCTTTACACACGAAGAAACATGCCAAGTGGCGGCGTGAATTCAGTTGCAGGTTAGCTTATCACAAGGACAATGGCAGTAAATTTTTCCAACGACAAGATTTATTTCGATTCATATATTCATCACAAGCTAGCTAGGGGTTGTGGCAGCACAGTCGTAGTGGCAGGGGGTTGCCGTGAATTGGTTTGCGGGAATAGTTCTCAGCTGTCGGAGTAATTTACATAAAACTACCACATTTGCGGCTAGGTGGACAGGTCAGTACCACTCTTGGTAATTTTTTCAAAAATGTACCGTGTCTGGGACTAATGACAACACATCGCGCTGACCTACCGATTTAACCGTGCTGACAGGCCGGGCCCCATGTCAGAGCCGACGTGGCACGGACGGCCGTTAACGGCGCCGTTTCACGCACGCGCGCGTCAAGACCCCGTCCCCGACCGGTCGGAACCAGACAGTCCTCCACTCGAGCTTCACTCTTCCTTCTCTTCCCGCGCAATGGACCCGCCGAATCCGGGCGGCGGCGGTGGGAGTGCCGGCTGTGACGGCGGCGGGAGTGGGAGTGGTGCCGGTGGAGGCGACGCGAACACTGGATCTGCTAGCGTGGTCGACCTGGTCGACGAGCTGGATGAGCTGTGGCCCTCGCGGCCGCCCTCGTCGGCGGCGGACATGCTTGCCGCCATTTGGGTGGCCAATCCGGCGACGAGCGACCAGTGGACTCACGGGTTGGGTGCAGTCGAGTAAGTAACACTATCATCTCTGCCGATTTAGGGTTAGGGTTTTGAGATTGGGGATTTAGGGTTAGGGTTTACTGAAATTTGGTATTTCCATTGCTTTGTAGTGAGCTGGATTTAGGATTGCGGATTGGGGATCCTGAAATATGGGAGGTCAGAATTCATTTCGATGGACTAGACAATGTTGAGAGGAAATTAGGCCGAGATGATATCACCTACATGAATATACTTGCACTGATTGAGACAAAGGGATATGGCATTAGAGATTCAGTTTACTGCAGAAAGGGGGAGGGAATGGATCTTGTTGAAAACAATGCAAAGATATATGAACTGCTAGACCATTTTAATGCAACCAAAGTACTGAACTTGACTGTTAAGAGGGGCAGAGCTGCTGTTCCTGAGAAGATTAACAAACCTGTCCACCTACCAGCAGCTGGAAGAGCCATAGTCAGATATGCAGACCAAGTGGTGTATGATTTAAGTCCTGCTCCTGTCTATGTTGTTGATGATGATGGTGCAGTTATTCAAAGTCAGGTTAGCAGTGTAGGCAGCCAGAGTCAGTACCAGGGAAACAATCCTTATGTTGCCACCTAGGAAAGCATCAATGTGGCAGTTGATAAGGGGAAATCAATAGAGATAGAAGAAGATGTGGGATCAGAGGAGGAAGATGGATATTTTTCCATGGGAGAGGAAGATTTTGCTGCCATGGAAGAAATGAGGTCAAAGGAAGAAATAGAACTTGCTGAGAGGATTGAGGAGATGAGGAGGATTAGAGAGGATCCCTTGCTGCACTGTGAAGGTGACACTGACATTGAAGACTTGTTTGTAACTGAACAAGATACATCCCCTGTGGAAGCCCATGTGGAAGCCCCTGTTATTGAGAAGAAAAAGAGGAAGAAGTCTGTTAGAAAAGGGCCAACGGTGAGGTCTCATTCCAGTATGCAGGTTGAAGATGTATGTGACTACATACCATCATCAGATGAAGATAAATATGCTGGCTGGCTAGAAGACAGTGATGATGATGGATTTCAGCCTCTATCAATGGTGCCACCAAAGGGAAGAAAAAGTAGAGCAAAGAAATTGCCACTTAGGAAGTGGTATGATGAGAAGAGGCTCAATCCACATGAGCAACTGTGCTTGAAGATGTGTTTCACAAATGTGAAACAGTTTAGAAATGCATTGATTAATTTGCATATTGCACAAAGTAGAAATTATGAATACTGGAGGAACTCCAATGTGAGAGTCATTGTTCACTGCAAGAAGCCTACATGTCCTTTCTATATGGTTGCATCTGAGATAAAAGGGGAGAAAACTTTTTGCATTAGGAAGATGAGGTTGCAGCATACTTGTGAGACAAGCACTGAAACTACAAGGGTCAGTGCCAAATGGTTGGCTCAAAACTATGAAGGTATGTTCAGGTCAGATCCTAATACCAGTATTCACTCTCTTATTGACAGTGCTAGGCAACAGTTTGGTGTTGAGGTGCCTAGGATGATGGCCTACAGGGCAAAAAATATAGCTCTTGAGGCTGTGTTAGGTGATCACAGGCAACAGTACTTCAGGCTTACAGATTTTGCACAGACAGTGATTGATACCAACCCTGGAAGCAGGGTCATTGTGCAAACAGTTACTCCAGCACCTACTGCTGAGAACCCACATCCTGGCCCCCATTTCCATGGTTTATTCTTCTGTGTCAATGGACCAAGAGAGGGCTTTCTACAAGGATGCAGGCCTTTCATAGGTGAGAGAGATTTTCTGTGTTCACTTAATTTTCTGTACAAAATAGTTGTATTGAAATAACTCAATTGCTTTTGCAGGATTGGATGGATGCTTCATCAAGCTTTGCACTGGTGCTCAGATTCTAGCTGCAACAGGCAGAGATGGGAATAACAACATGTACCCCATTGCCTTTGCAGTTGTACCCAAAGAGGACACAGCCAACTGGTGCTGGTTCTTAACCCAACTGAAGTATGCATTGGGTGGAACAGAAGGACAGTTTGGTGCATACACTATTATGTCTGACAGACAGAAGGTTAGTAACTATCTCTCCACCTAGGTCTTCCAAAGAGTTGTCGTCGACATGTCCACGACATGTCGACGACAACTCTTTTGTTATTTATTAAAGAGTTGCCGTCGTCGACTCGACGACGACTCGACGACGACAACTCTTTTGTTATTTATTAAAGAGTTGTCGTCGTCGACTCGACGACGACTCGACGACGACAACTCCTATGCAAACATGCTTCTTATGTACTATATGAATATTTATGTATCAGGGACTAATCAAAGCTGTCAGCCAAGTCTTTCCTAATAGCCCTGTTAGATTCTGCTTAAGGCATATATATGCCAATTTCCAAACTGCTGGGTTCAGAGGGGAAGACCTGAAAAAGTGCATGGATGCTGCTAGCTATGCTTTTCATAGGGCTCAGTTTGAGGTTGCAATGGAAAATTTGAAGGCAGAGAGTGAGGATGCTTGGAAGTGGCTGAGTGCCATCCCTGTTCATACTTGGGCTAGGCATGCATTTGACACCAACTCAAAGACTGACTTGGTTGTCAACAACCTTAGTGAGGTTTTTAACAGCTACATCCTGGATGTTAGGAAGAAACCTATTCAAACCATGATTGAGGGCATAAAGAACAAGTTGATGACCAGAGGTTTTGAGAAGAGGGAAGGTGGACAGAAAGCAAGATGGGAGATCACTCCTCACTACAGTGAGAAGTTAGAATTGGCAAAGAAGTATTCTAGGTTCTGCACACCCAGGATTTCAGGCACAAATTTGTGGCAAGTGACTAATGGAAAGGGTGACCAGACTCATGCAGTTGACTTGGCAGCAAGAACATGTGGTTGTAGGAGATGGGATGTGACTGGGTTACCTTGCTCCCATGCTTGTAGTGCAATCATCAAAGCTAGGCAAGCTCCAGAAGATTATGTTAGCCATTTCTTCAAAAAGGATATGTACATTGCAGCTTACAAGCCTCTGGTTTACCCTGTGCCTGGAAAGCATGACTGGGCTAAGACAGGTGGTCCTGACATAGTACCACCTTTCTTCAAAATCAATAAAGGCAGAAAACAAGAGCAGAGAAGGAAAGGAAAGTTTGAGGTTCCTAAGCCTAAAGACACTTCAAGAATGGGAACCATTACTTGCTCTAACTGTCACCTACAGGGGCACAAATATACCAGCTGCACAACACAACTGAGGCCTGACCTGCAGATGAGGAAGAATAAGCATGTGGTTGGTGTCTTCATCCATTACTCCTTCTATTTCTCTCTAATTTACTTGTTGTCCATTACTGATGCTTACCTTTGTTCACAGTCCAACAGAGCACCTCCAACAGATGCAGCTGCATCCACTGAAGCTCCCCCTGCACCTGCTTCTGCCGCAGCAACACCAACTCCACCTCCACCACCAGAACCTGCTTCTGCTGCACCAACACCAACTCCACCTCCTCCTAGAAGGCAAAGAGCTGCAAGACAAGGAGCAGCACCAGCAGCAGCAGCAGCTGCTGCTGCTGCAAGCCAAGGAGCACCACCAGCTGCTGCTGCTGCAAGACAAGGAGGACCACCACCTGCTGCTGCTGCAAGACAAGGAGCACCACCAGCTGCTGCTGCAAGATCAGCATTTGCTGCCCCAAGAACAACTGCTGCACCCAGCTATGATGGAGATGGAGATGGACCAGATGAGCCCAGGTATAAGAGAAGCAAGACATGGGGGTACTTCAACTGTGGTTACAAACCTCCAACAGATGAGGGAGAGGATGGCCCTTCAAACAACTAATCTTATGATGCATATGTTGTGCTGTAAAACCAGAACTTCCTGGTTCTTTTGGTGATGTGAAATGGCTGTGTTGTAATTTCAGAACATGCTGGTTACCACAGCTGCTTTTGGTGATGCAATAGTTGTAAGTCCAGAACTTGCTGGTACAACAATTGCTTAGTTTGCTGAACTGATACTGAGATGGAACTGAAATGAGATGAGATGAGATGGATTATGTGATATAATGTGTGCCAAATTCTGTTGAGATGTTGTTAATTTTTTTTTGTAATTGAGATGGTGCTAAATTATGTGATATAATGTGTGCTAAATTCTGTGGTTGTCGTCGACGAACGTCGTGAACGTTCGTCTACGGCAACTTCAGTTTACACACTTGTGGTTGTGACATGTCTTGCATAATAAAATGTAACAGTCAATAATAGTCAGTAAAATAACAGTAAAATGCCACATAATTATAACACACATAATTCAGATTAGGACATAATAAAATCTGATACAAACCATAGATCCATTACAAGACATAAACTGATACAAATCCATAGTCTTGCAGCTACACATATTTCCTTGATTCTCTTCTAGTCTATTACATCTAATCTGATACAAACCATAGATCCATTACAAGACATAAACTGATACAAATCCATAGTTCTAACTCACATAAGTAAATCTAGTCTATTACATCTCATTGCCCTCATCACATATTTCCTTGATTCTCTTCAGCCTTTCTTTATTCAAATTGTTTGCTTTGAACAGATCAAATAAAGAGAACTCCAGTTTTTTCTTCTCCTCCTTCAGTGCTTGCTTTTCAGCTTCACATGCCTTCTCCATTTTCTCCTTCATTTGTCTATCATTTTTTTGCATCTCCTTCAACACAAACAGTTCATGCTTCAGGGTTTGGTAACTGTCATCTCTGTCCTCTTTCAGTTTTCCATAGATTTCCTTATTCACCTTCTGGACTGTGTGATCCAGCATCTTGTTCACTTCAGCCATTAAACCAGTATACTTCTTCTCAATTTTTTTCTTCTCTTCATCTAAATCCTTCACCAGCATGTAATTATCTAACTTTTCTAACATCCTAGCAGAATTGGTCTCCTCTAGTTTGCTCCACAGACTGCCTAATGCATGCTGCAGTGATAGTGGCCATTCAGGATCAATCCACTCAACAAATCCACAATTTTGAGCCTCCTACAACAGAAATATTGGCTTATATTCTTACTGTGACATTAATAAAAAATACAAAAGGCTAGTCAAGTGGATATATATTGTTACAGTACATAATTAAATCACTAGCAGTACATAATCCTGTATAGTGGTTATACAGACAAATACATAATTAAATCACTAGCAATAACTACAATTAAATCGTATAGACAAGTTAGCTCAAATACTTACATTCTTCACTGCACAGGCCAGAAATCGTCGCCCTGTGTTAGTCCCTTCAAAGGCAACAAATCTCTCTGCCAGTTCATTGTGGCCGCGGCAACGAAAAGGTGAATCAGTTGCAATCCCCTCAAATGATGGATCCTCAATGGTGTCAGGAGTATAGCCACCCTCTGGAAACTACAAATGGACGAACAGAAGAACAAATCGATTCTTAACGGTGGCCCATTCCACAAATCTACGAAAATCCCCAAATCGAAACCCTAACCCTAACCCTTACCTCCGAACTATCCTCTGAACCGAGTAGTGGGTCGTCGCTCGAGGTCTCTCCGTCGTTCCAGCTCGGCATCCTCGCTCGGCGGCGGCGGCGGCGGCGGCGGCCCAGTCGGAGCAGCGCGGGAAGAGAGCGAAGAAGAGTTAGGTCTGGCCTTGTGTTCGGTTCCGACCGGTCGGGGACGGGGTCTTGACGCGCGCGTGCGTGAAACGGCGCCGTTAACGGCCGTCCGTGCCACGTCGGCTCTGACATGGGGCCCGGCCTGTCAGCACGGTTAAATCGGTAGGTCAGCGCGATGTGTTGTCATTAGTCCCAGACACGGTACATTTTTGAAAAAAATTACCAAGAGTGGTACTGACCTGTCCACCTCGCCGCAAATGTGGTAGTTTTATGTAATTTACTCCAGCTGTCGCGATGGAGTATCTACTAGTAACATGGTCGCCGCTCGATGCGGTGTTGCCACTACTGTCCATAGGTTAGACTTCGAAATCGGCGTCGACATAGCCATGAACCGATGGCTGCAAACTTAAGATAGGTGCCCGAAATAGTGAGAGAGAAGACTAAGGAATAAGGGCCTTCTTTTCCTCTACTAGGCTCTAGCCGCCAAATGGCACAAGAAAGAAAATGAGTGAACCAGACCAAGCGGAATCTTCAGGTAATGCCAACATGCCATCATGAAACGAAGAAGAAGATAACTTGACCCTGAGCCAGCAATAGAAACTGATAAAAATAAATGAAAACATGCATGATGCCTCTTGTCCCTGCTAGTACCAGATTATATCTCTAGACTAGACTAGGAGCAACACATCTGCAGAGACAGACAAAGCCATCATTGCTCATACCCTCCCGGTCTCTGGTCGACGTCGACACTGACCAGGACCCGGCCGGCCGTGTGTCGGTCGGATGGATCCACGGCGGCGTCGGTGGCAGAAAAGGCAGTGTTTTGTTCAATCCAGATTTCTGAATGTAGTTATAGGGATGCAAACTAATTAAATGATGATTTGTATAGCTCATCTCATGATGATGGAGATAATGATGTGCATGGTTGGAATGATGATGGTGGCCTCTGAAGAGTTCTTTGGAAAAAAGAGCCACTGGCAAGGACAGATCTCCATCTCTACATCTTGAGATCCACTGCGGTTGTTGGCCTGCTTATGGATCGATGGACGTGCAGTCTACTGCCTAGCAAAACGGCTAGTACTAGAGTATTCAGCATTAATGTTCTTCTTCTTCTTACTGTACTAGCATCATTAACTTAATGCAGCTGCGGCCTGCAGGTCCGGGCGTGTGGTTTTGTCAACCCCAGATGATTTGTTTTCTAGTATATTTTTCACATTTGCCCAAGGAAAAACAAGAGGAGATAACCGGTGCAGCAGATGGGACCGCATGCAAGTGGCCAAAAGATTTAATTTTTTTGAAAGGTCACCGGGGGGGATAAAATCCCCACCTGAATATATTTTAAAGTTGCCTTGAGGCTTTGCAGGCTCTACAAGATGGGTTCAAATGAACCAGAGTACACGGGGATTACAAGGGAGAGACAAAGGAAAAAACACACACGATTAGAGGGAGCGGCAAGAACCACCACGAGGCACCAGAAGATGAGGGGTGTTGTCGGGGATCACAATACCAAGATTCAACAAATAGCCGAGCGCGCCACACCGGCGAGCATATCGAATCCCACGGCACAACTCAGGAGCATCCACAACCAACGAGTGCTAAAGCCTAGCACCTAGCACGAACCCTGACCGGGAGCTCCGCCACGAGAAAACGAGACGACAAGCAGGGGGGAGGCATCAATTGCATCGTCATTGAGCAAAGGTGAACCGAGACGCCACCGAGAGCCCGAAGCTCGCCACACTGCACGGCCACCATGGGAGGGTCTTGGGCAAGCAACCAAGTGACCGAGATCACGCGAAGACCTGCCAAAGAGGGACAACAAGCCACCATCGGCCCCAAGCTGGCCGCAGAAACACCACCACAACACCGCCGCAACCGAAACCATACTCAGGGTCTCCAAGATAACGCCTCCAAGGAGGGAGTGCTGCAGAGACAACACCATCATCCGAGCCGGCAAGCCGGCTCTAAGGTTTTCACCCGTAGACCACATGAGTACTGTAGGTGCCGGAGCTCCACAGCGGCACCTCCAACGAGGAAACGGTGTCCATGAACACCGCTGCCACCGGCATCGACAAGTCGATGCAGGATTTTCACCCGGAATCCAAGTCATTTCCTGCCGATTGAAAGAACCAGTACACGGAGGGAAAAAACGACCCTCGCGTCGTCCTGCTCGGGCGACTCGGGGGAGCAAACCGAGCGCCGCCGCCGGCCCCCACATCGATGCCTCCCCTCCTCCGACGCTGCCGCTGGCCTCGCCGCGGTGGCGGCGGCCCCCGTCGCCAAAGGCGGCTGGGGGGAGCCCGCGGTGGACGCGAGGCGGGGCGGCCCGGCGTCCTGCGTCGTCTTCCCCGGCGCGATGCGGCGGTTTGGTGGCGGGAAGACGGTGCGGGCTGGGCGTCGGAGCTGTGGCCGGCGGTGGTGTAGATGGTGCCGAGCGGCGGCCAACGTCGCTGCGCGTGGCGGCGGACACGGCCAGTGCCCGCTCTGGGCCCAGATGGGCTTGGGCAGGCCGCGGCTGGCGGGGCCTCTCCTTGCAGCGCGGTGGTGCTGCTCTGCCGGGGCGGCGGCGGCAGGGTGGTGGCGACTCCAGCCGCGGTGGCTGGGCGGCTCCCACCGGCAAGTCGCTAGGCCGTCGGTGGTGGATGCGTGGCGGCCCTCCTCACTGGCCGGCGCGGTGCCGGGTGGTGGCGTGGCCGCTCGCGAGGGGTGACAACGCGGGCGGCGGCCCGTGGTGGTTGGCGGCGGCGGTCGGCGTGGCTGCGGAGGGCGGCGCGACGGCCGGAGTCTGGAGGTGGTTCTGCTGCTCTTCGAGTGGTGCTTCTGCAGGCGAGGTGCTTGGAGAGTCCGTTCGCCAAAAGATTTAATTATCAGCAGACATACGTTACAATGTGCAGAACATGAAATTATTCCCATGTAGGAACTGAAGAACGGGAGGGTACATTGTTTTGGATCTTCACTGGACAGACAGAACTACACATGTGGCCAGACCAGAGTTACAAGTGGGCCGGTCAAGCTTCTGCAGCTACGAATGATTAGAGCCCAGGTGGTACTCATAAAATTCTGCACTTAATAGTTTATCTTCAGTTAGTTGTGATGAAACTGAACATCCTGCTGTCTATTGGTTAGCGAAGTCTTCAGGGTCTCCGTGTGCTATTCTGGACTCCGGAGCACCATCTTGATCAACATGTTTACACAAAGCGTCTGGCCGAAGAACTACGGAAGGGTAAATGCTGTCGGAGTTTGTGAATGCACAAAGAGCTTTCCAGACTGGGATCAACGTTTTGAGTGGTGGATGGAGTTTCTGCAAATATGAAGCTCCTTCAGACCATAGGTTCATCAGAGTGCACTTCAGAATCAATTGAAAGCAGGTGAGAAGAGTTACCTCAAAAACAAGCATGAGCTCGTCTTCATCGCGTAGAAGCAATGCCAAGCTCCAGTAACATGTAGCAGGGGTTACACACTCATTCAGCACCGGCTTTAGGATCTTGCTGATCGGCACAAACTGGCGATGGACTCTTCCACTACACAAAAGTTACATAGATGTCAATCAAAGAGATAAAAAGAGGAAGAAGCATCTATTTTTGTACCTTATACAATATACAATTTTTTTTCCTGGAAAGCACAAGCATGCGATGGCCATTTCTAGTTAACACGAAACAGCTTATCCATTGCAAATCTTAGTCATAAACACGTACTAACAAGAAAAGTCTGCTAAAATGCGAAGTACTTATTTTGTTAGGTAACCAAAGCCGTTAGTTCCATCTGTCTGTTTCCAACTAATACCGTGCTCTTGCACAAAGTTGTAATGTCATATAAATTTGAAGAGTGCCAATACTGATAAGAGTGGAAACTTGACGCACCCATGTAAAATCTAGATTGGTTCTTTCGTACTACCTCCCATAGTGTTGTTCTAGCTGAACCCCAAAAGCTGGCATGATCATCAATGATTCTGCAGAAAATTAAACATAGTACTGAATAATGAGCATGTGATTCCACTTTTATATAAGCTTTTCAAACATGGATGGTGATAAACAAGAGTATCCTCTCTTTTATGCAACTTTAAGGTGAAAGTTTCTACAATCTACAAAAATAGAGATAATGCAGAACAACATCAGTGCCCACCTTTCTTCACACGCTTGTATTGCAACCATTTAGCAATGATAGCAGAAAATGGAACACTCCAAAAGGAACTGAGGCATAAAGTCTCCTGAAACATTTAATCATGGCAAGTCACTAAAGTAGGACAATAACAAGCGTAAAGGTTATGCTTTCCTTCACTGCCTGAATCTAAAACAATACAGTAGCATAAAACATCTTCAACATGGCATGCATAATAGTTCCTTCCCTCTTCAGGAACCTAACATATATTCCTCCTCATCTGAAGCTACATTGCTAAGGGCCTAAGAAACCCATGAAAAAGATTGGCATCTAGCAACCGAGCACCTAAGCGAAATTATGGAAACTCGGTCATAGTTGGATTTCAAGAATGAACTTCTGAGAGAAGTACCTTAGACAGGAAGGCATGACAAACAGTCGCAAGAAGGAGTGCTACACCGATGCATGAGAATAGCACCCTGAACACGCTCTTTTCGACCAATACATCATGGATATCGGCTCCTCCCTCGCGCCGATGCGTGTACCTGTACACGCCGGTAGAAACCCCCAGCGCTTGCTGCTTCATGGTATGAGCTTGTGAAAAACAATCCAAGATTCTCACAGAGACCGCGCCACCTTCAGTGTCTGAATCTACACTGACAAAAATAACATATCAGTCCAAATTTCTTATGAGATAATAGGCTCTCATAGTGCCAAGAAAAGTACTGTAAATGTGTGCCACCTAGCGCAACCAAAACGGTGAGGAGGCAGTCCCCTACAACATGCTCTTTCCTAACATAGGCATCAGTTATCATCGGCAAAATGGCTGCCTAAGGAGAGGTTTAATTTGCCATTGATCCTTTTTTTACTTCCTGATCATATAAACTTGTAAATTAATTAAGTCATTTTCGAATTTGCCAGATCAGTATTTTTTTCCGAAATGCGCGAGATCAGTATTATCACGCGAAATGACGGTCTTGCCCCTGTGGCAATTTTGGAAATCTAGCCCGGCGGACCACGTTCCTCTCACCGGCGGCAGCTAGCGGAGTTTCTAGGGGGGCTCTGTTTCACCTAGCGGGCAGTCGGGCACAAGCGAGATGAACTGGGGAGGTGGGCTGGTGTGGGGATAGAGGGGGCAGGAGAGACGGGCGGGGCTGAGGAGCGGATCACCTGGCGGCCCGTTGGTGCTCGCCGGAATCGCGTCGCGCCGCCCTGGCTTCTCGCCGGAGAACTGCTGTCGACGAAGTAGGGGCCCAGGCCCCAGGCGCCGGTCGCCGCTTCTGCGGCCTGCACTCCACTCGAACGAGACGGACAGGGGGGTGGGTTCGCCCTCGGTCGGTCGATGCTGGATTCGGCACACAGCGGGGTAAGAGGGTCATTCGCGCCGAGAAAAAGGCTCAGAAAATCAATAATAAAACTAAAGCCGTATTGTCCATTGCAAAACTATGGCAACCAGACACTGTGTTATAGAGATTAGAGGCTTGCAACAATCCAAAGGAAAAAATGGCTGCATCCCCAGTTGAAGCCTACACTACACCACCCAGTGCTTTCTGCTTCACTCTACTGTCTCTACAACTACAACAGCCGTTACAACAAGAAATTGTGGAGGTACAGAGTACTCATTTTACACAGGCGAATCTATTGTTCTCGTCTGGAAAATCTCGGGGCACAAATCAAACATGCTCTTCTAGATCACCATTTCCTCGCGCGCTTCTCTTTCCTCCATTCCCATGGCTTCTCGGGGTTTGGCAGCGCCCACAGGCCCAGACCGCTCGCTTGCGCCTGGCTCTCCCACTGACACAATTTCAGTTTGTCAAGGTCTTTACATGTATGTATATGGTTGAAGAAATGTTCAGAGGGTGGCACTGCTCTTCAGTCAATCAAGTGAACTGAGGCTTAGGCTGTCAGGTGTGCTTACCTTGGCGAGCTCCGGCCGTCGATCGTACGCAGTGTAGTGCCATGTGAGCCCTTTCTTAAGCATGTGTTCCTGTTTCAAAAGCAGAAGACCACTTATTTGTTTCTTGGTCGAAGTACCGCAGAGTAGTTAACAAGGCCATAAAGTAAGCAAGTAGCTATCATCAACTGAGGCAATTTAGGATTTTCTTGCAGAATTTAATAGTATCTAAAGCCTTGTTGCGCTGATTCATATGCATCTTTCACAATCCTGCATACATTGTACTAGTATCAGTTGCAAGACTTAAGATCTTTTGTTTTACAAAGCCAAAGAGCACATGGATCAAAAGAGAATTCAGTACTTCCATTGGTTATTTCCAGTATACAGACATCCAAAAGCACTGATTCATACGCATCTTTCACAATCTTGAATACATTCTACTAGGATTAATTTTACCGTAAATATGAAGTTGCAAGACTAAAGAGCTTTTGTTTTACAAAGCCAAAGAGCACATGGATCAACAGAGAAACTTCCAATTGTTATTTCTAGTACACAGACCTCGAAATGGACAGTCCAAAGTGATAATACTATGACTTCCAAGAGAACAAAAAATAAGTATCGAATTCATACCTGAACGAAGACCCCATTGCAGTCAACGTCTCCAACCAGTCGACCGTACTGGTCAGTGTCATATACGGAAATCTTCAAGGTTCTTCCTTGCACCAGCTTCACTAGCTCCTCTTTTGCCTCTTTACCGTAAGGCATCGACTTCTCTGGTGCATCAATGCCCCTGCATCGCATTTCATTTGATCCATTAACATCTCAACTGCACTCCAGCTAGAGCAAAGTCCTCAATTATTGGTCAAGACCAAGATGTGCCATAAACCTTAGCCTGATCCGGTATTTCTTCATGAGAACCTGATCGCCTCTCAAGTTAGGAATTTGCCTGCGCACAGAAGTTTCAGGAGGGGCCACATGCCGACAACACACACATATACACAACTGTTTGATGTTAACTTGAAGTGACCTATATCCGGCATCCACTATGATCTTCAGAAGTGCGTCAGCCTTCAGGTAGTTCTTGGCCTCCCGCGCCTTGATCCGTCCCGCAGCGGCTTCCTGAACTTCATGGGGCACGTTTCCGAACTCACGAGGGTCAGCCGTGTCAACATACACGGTGATCGTGTCACCGTCGGCCACAGCCTTCGCGTCCACCTAGGAAACTAGCATATGGACTTGTCAGCCATTCACCGTCGTGGACAGTGGTAGAGGACATAGTATCGAGATAGCAAGGCCTCACGGGGAGCGTGTGCAGCTCGTACTTCACACCTTGAGGTCTGCGCGTGGGAGTGCTCCAAAGGGAACCAAGAAACGACCCCTGCAATCACCAAACAAGACATTGAAACAGGGGAGGATTCAGTCAGTACAGTGCGATTCTTCACATGCTGAATCTGCAGAAATGCTGCTTGCAACCTCTGGAAAGGATCAGCAACCAATCAAGGCACGCAGAAATAAGGCAGATTTCACCGCATGTGCCGAATCTAATCTAGCGAGAAGATCGCGAGTCCAGACATCCGCACTAACCGTTGCTTATTTCAGTAGTGATGACTAATCTAGCACTAGTTAAGATGCAGCTTCCGAAAAGGAGTAACCAATACCTTGGGGAACAGGGCGTGGCGAGCGTTCGCGAGGAGGACAAAGGCTCCGATGAAGGAAAGCAGCACCCACGGCGGCGACAGCGACGCGCGCTTCCGGGCGACGCCGCCATGGGCATGGACTCCCCTCTCGCGGCGACGCCGGTGGCTGTGAGTGGCGTGCATGCCTCCGGGCACTTGAGGGGACGGAACACTCGGGGCTCGGGCGCAGAGCCGCGGGGGGCCTGGGGGACGCCGCGGCTGTCCACAGCGGCGCGGAGGCGGCACAGGAGGCTCGTCGCGACGGGGAAGGCTAGGTCAGCAGCGTGCGGATGCTGCGGCGCGGCGGCGGCGTTCGAGCCGAACTGGGTGTGTCGGGCCGTCTGCGCTCTCCGTTGGGCCTGTGCACTCGCTCCCTTTGCTAGCCATTCGGCTCGTTATCATCTTTGACCGTCTACAACTTTTTTTATGTTAGGAATGTGATGCCAATGTGGAACTAAACTTTAAGTTAAGTACTCCTAAATTTAAGTTAATGTACTTTTAACTATATATTAGAAGGTTTATACGATCCTGACATCAACATATCCATCATCAGATGATGCGAGCAAAGTACTTAATTGGTGCTCCATATGTGTGAGCGAAAATCTCGCACTCCCGAACTCACCTACTTTTCTCTGTTTTCGAAATTTATTTTAAATAAAACATTTCAAAAAAATCTGAAAAAAAGGATAACAAACATATACTACATTTTTAAATATGTGCAAAGTTTCGTGGTGCAATGATAGTTGTGATGTTCAATGTGAAAAAATAAAACAAAACAAAATCAGTGCTTATTTGTGGCAACAAACATATCACAAAATGAGCATTGTTTTTTTTTTTGCGCAGAGAACTACACATATCATTTCACCATGAAACTTTACACATACTTAGAACACTAATATATGTTTGTTGGCCCTTTTTTAGATTCTATTAAAGTGTTTTCATAATTTTTTTGAATTTAAAAAACAAACAATGTGTGCTCGGGAGTCAAAATGTTGTACTAGTCACTTGTTGGACTCTTTATCTCAACAAATGCAAATTATGGCTCAATCATTGAGAAAACGAGTTTGAGACTTTATCACGAGTTCAGTAGCTTCAAAGGTTTAAGTTACATTTGTCAAGTCCTAACCTAGGTGCTTTTCTATAACAAATATGATACGGATGGGTTACATATGGCGTCACCTCGTTGGAGGCATCGCTTTAGGACCTTGATCCTTGACGGTTTACCTTGTTCTACACATCTGATGGTTTCTACGTGGTGATGGTAATAGCTCGAGCCCGACACGACCCGGTATTTCTGGACCAGGCCCGGGTCGGTTGCCCATGCCCAGGACTAAATGAGGGGTGATCTTGAATGAGCTCTTGTTGTTTTATCTGCGCTTTAATTTGTTTCAGTTTTAGCTTCTGCACAGCCAAAATCTAGTTCAAAGTTCCCGCTCAAGAGAAGATAATGGCCACCACCATCCCCAATGGGGTTAAATCAAAATCTCAATAAGAAAAATTGTGAACTACCACCGTGTTAAAACGTCTGACCAACAGCGGTGGTGAAACACGCGAGAGGCGTAGGGTTCATGTAACACTCACCATGCCAAATTGACAGTACCGCACCACGGGATAGACACAAGATCACGCCGCCGATGATCCTCCTCTCCCGTCCCCTCTCACCATGGCCACCCCTCGGACGGGTCGATCCACGGGTCCGCATCATCCATGCTCCTCCATCACTTCTCACATGAACCAAGATACCGATCCCGCAACTATATGCATCTTCCTGCCGGACCGCTCGCCGCTGACAAGGGAGATTTAAGCGTTAGAGATCGAGGAGGAGAGGGATGCAGGGGAGAGATGGGCTCGATTCTACTACCAAAATTTGACAATCTCGGCAAGATTTGGACGCTAGCGCCGCTACCTCCAGGCCGCGTGAGCCGCACGATCTCAATCCAACGCACGCCAAACGTGAGCACTTTTTAAGACAAAAGGTGTGTAGGCAAGAATTAGATTTTGGTAAACACTACACATAGTCCATCCGCTGCAGCACATGCTTTCAGTTTATCAACACTCAACGTCCCCGGACACCATATATAGCCGCATCAATCCATATCAACAGCCCATGAATCAGTTTCTGCTTTACAGCAACATCCATAATCCAATGCAAGTAAGCGTACAACACAGTTACACAAATCACTAGGTACAACAAAACAACAGCACCAACCAATCAACGTGTCCCTCCTGCTTCACGACCCTGAGGTAGCTAGTTCTTTTCACTACACCCTAATTGTACAGAGATGCAAGTGCTGCTGCTCTGGGCTACGAATCTGCAGTGCAGGCTATGAATCAATCAGCCGTCCATGGTTACAACATACACACACAATTAACAGTACACCATCTGGAGGAGCTCTGTATGGATCGATCAGGCACCGCCATTGCGCTTCGCCTTCCTGTACTCCCACGGGCTCCTGTGGGTTCTTCGACGCCCACAGGCCCTTGCGAGCGGCCTGCGCCTGACTCTGCCACTGCAGATAGATCAAAGAGAGTGATTTATTTCAGTAACTTCTTAATTTGCATACATGATTTATTACTCCATCATCTCAGCTTGTTTCTTCGCCAAGTTAATGATCAGTTAATGCGTAGTAGTAGTACATGTGTAGCTGTATATGGATTTACCTTGGCAAGTTCCTGGCGTTTATCGTAGGCAGCGTAGTGCCATGCGAAGCCTTTCTTCAACATTTGCTCCTGCGTATATAGGAAGCAAGAGGGAATTATTACCATCTTTAATTTGTATCGACTTTCAAGAAAAGCATAACTGCTTCAGTACGTGTTCCTAGCAGAATGCTGAAGCATCAGTCTGCTAATTTACTTCTGCTTAGCTGCTAAGTAACACTGCCATTAAACTACTATAAGAACACAGTTGCAAGCTAACATGTCGTAACCTGCACGAGCAACTGAATTGTTTTCTCAGGAAGGCAGGGCACATGGCGTGAAAAGTCAAAACTGTTTGAGTTTCAACTTTTCTTCCTAAGTCGCTTCAACCTATGCTAAACTCTACAGAATACTCTGTGCCGCATTTGTCAGTCTGTATGCAGAGGCTGAGGTTATTCGCTTTCTGAAAAGACAATTCGTCAGTTTGTCACTTCATAACTAATCTTCTTTACCTGAACGAACACCCCGCCGACGTGGAGATCGCCGACGGACCTGCCGTAGCGGTCGGTGTCGTAGACGTGCACCGTCAGGCACTTGCCCTCCACCATCTTCAGCAGCGCATCCTTGGACTCCTTGCCGTACGGCATCGCGCTCTCCGGCGCGTCGATCCCACTGCATTTCATTTCAGTTCAGTTCAGTTCAGTTCAGTTCAGTTCAGTTCAATTCAGTTCAATTCACACTTCACCAGATCAACAAAATTCACACAAGCCATTCGATCTTGATCATCGAATCAATTAGTCTACATAGTGTGGCACAAAACCAAACTAACCTTAGCCTGATCCTGTACTTCCTCGCGAGCACCTCCTGGCCCTTGGCGTTCGGGACTTGCCTGCAAAACAATCATTCAGAGAGTTTCAGAACTGTCACAACCCTGAACTCAATTACTGATCGGCGGAGGATGTCAATCTGAATCCTGACCTGTATCCCGCGTCGGCGAGGGTCTTCTGGATCGCGTCGGCCTTGGGGTAGTCCCTGGCGGCCCGCAACTTGGTCCGCTCCGCCGCGGCCTTCTTGATGTCGGCGGGGACGCTGCCGGACTCGGCGCCGACGGACACGTCCACGTACACCGTCACCGTGTCGCCGTCGGCCACCGCCTTGGCGTCCACCGGGAGCGTGTGCAGCTCGGCCTTGACCGGCTTGTGCGTGGGGCAGGGGGGCGACCCGCCGGGGCATGTGATGGTGCCGGTGCTGATGATGGTGCTGATGCTGCCGCCGCGTCTGGGTGTGGGAGGCCGTAGTAGGCGAGGAAGCCCTGGACGAACAGGCATGGATCGATCGATGAGCAGGGAAGGGATGGCCGGTTGGCGGCGCAGAGTGTGAATTGTGATGGAACAACTGACATGAGCGTTGTACTATACCTCGACGTCTGCTTTCTGATGGTTCTTGAGCGTGAGCACGACGAGCTGCGCGGCGTCCTCCGGCGTCGTCGGGGTCGGCCTGGCCTTCTTCCATGCCACCTGCAGCTTCTTGTACCTTGCATCACCAACACCAAAGGACGTACGGAATTCAGAAACAAATAGTCATCCCAACATTCTGCGATCACAACCTTTTCTGCTACTGAGTTCTGATGAGTATTAATTCCAGGAAACCTCCCTGAACCTCCTACCGTTGTTTACCCGAGGCATTAGCAGCTATTGGTTTCACTGGATTCTTCAGTACATGGTTTAATTACCAGTAACTATATATGTCCATTGTGTCCTCTAACATGTCAACAACCGATATTACCAAGTTCTACTTCTAATTTTGTACGACTTGACTGAAGTGCTGTGTTTAATTTCCCCAACAAAAATTCCCTCTAAAATTTCCCCAACAAAATTCAGCAAATTCCACTATTTTTCATGTATGCTTATTTCGTTTTCTCCAATTCTTCTTCCGTTGGAGGTCGCTTTCACAGTTTCACACGCGGAAGCTAGCCCTGGCATGCACGGCAGGTAGCTGTTTCTCCGGATCTTCGACAAACGCGTCACCAGCTTTACCAACTCAAACTACTCCATCCACGGAAATTCGGAACAAGAATTGCTGAAACTCAGGAAGGAAGGAAGAACAGGACGAAAGTGGGAAGGGAAATGGAGTCCATACCAGTTGGCCTGCGCGTTCTGTGAGGAGACGACATGCCGGCCGAGCCCTTGGGGGACCTGCTTGGTGCGCTGGAAGTTGAGGATGTCGCGTCCGAGCTTGGCGACGGAGTCGTGCGCGCCGTGCGGGGTGAAGGCGGCCTCGGAGAGGTCGGAGCAGACGCCGCAGAGGAACCGGTAGATGCTGTTCCCCATGGCCGGCTTCTCCTACTTCTTCTTCTTCTTCTCCCGGAGGCGGCGCCGGAGAGTTGTTGGGTTTGTTGTGTGTGGGAAATCCGCTCCGGGATTTGAAAAGAACTCAGGTGGTTCTTGTGCGTGTGGATCTGTGTGTGAGTGTCGATTTGACAGTGTGCAAAGGCGTCAGAGCCGTTTAATTTGGAATGGAATGGATCGGGGCTCGGTTCACGAGGAAGGGAAGGAGGACAAGTAGGAGGGAGGAGCGGGGAGGAAGGAAGGAACAAAGCTGTTCAGCTGTCGAGTCGAAGCGAGATCTGTTCTGTTCTGCCAAGTGGAGGGCGGCGATTGGCCGGGTGCGGAACTGCGTAGGATTCATTGTGCAGCCGAGCTGGGTTTGCCTGCCTGATTAGGACTCCATGTCGGCATGCTCGAAGGTCGCTGTTGCCGACTAGTTTCTTCCGGGTGCTTTATTAGGCGAGATTTGTTCTCCAATAATGTTAGTATATCCTCCAAGCTAGGAGGTGGCACGCTGATGATGCTGGTGTGCGGTTGCTGATGCCAATTTGGATGGGCGCTCTCGCGCCACCTAGGATGGCTGGTGATGCACACGGTAGAGTAGATAGGAAACGCATTATTGGGGATGCTGAAACGGCCGTGGTTTTCAACATCTGCTGCGACAACGAGTTTTTATACCTGGTTGCCTTGCCATGACGATAAGGTCAGATCGATCGACCGACAGGTATGGACTACGGAAGGTTCTCCGCTATTTAGTTATTCCCAGCGTACCAGCACACACACACGCCATCACCCATGCACCTGACCGACTCACGAGTGTAAGTAAAGCTGCCGCGCGTTTGCATTTGAGTAAGAATGCACCGTTAACCATTAAATCTGTCCATATAATTCGGTTTCATCACCGTACTCTGTACTGTAAACTGCGATTTACGATCATAACAGACGCATGCCTTGGAAGCACATCTCTAATTGTACTCATGATAGAGTTGGGTATTTATGGGTCCCAACAGATGCATACGAAGGTCGGTTACAAGGTCCGTGCTCTCTCGGAAGGACACGACGTTTGGACAAAGTAACTGTCAAGATAGCTAAGGATCTAAACTAATCTCTAACTGTTTGGTTAGCTTAATGTCTAAGCTAATATATTCCTAGCACCCCCCCCTTGGACAACGCAATTTCTTGAAAATCTCTTGTATAATCTTCGTATCTTTTTTGCATAGTCTTTAGAGTGTTTTTGTGTATCCATGAGGATATGCTTGTAAAAACAATGTCCTTTGTAGATTATATCATTTTTTAAAATTCTTCATCTTTAGAATGTCTCCCCCAAAAGCCCCGTGGGAAAAATATGAGGAGAGTTGTATTTGGTATGTTGTTAAAACTCCTTTAAACCTGTGGGGAGAAATAAGGAGAAAATAATACAACATATAATGATTATTGTCTCTTTGATAACTCATATGAGGAAAACCTTGATAATAAAATCTCATTAGTGAATTTAGAGATCAAGAAATAGGCATTATATACTTCCTTTAAAAACCCGATGGAAAAATAGAAATTATGACATATGATAATGACAAGATATTGCCCCATTTAACATCTGATATGAGAACTTTGAGAGTAAACTCATAAACAGAAAAGAGTGTAATACGAATGTGCCACTAAAAATCTTCTATAAAACCCAGTGGTGAAAAAAGGAGAAAGCAAAATGGCATATCAGAACACTTGTATTTATATTGTCTCATTAAAAACCCTTTATGAGAAACCATTAGGGAAAAACTCCTTAAGGGAAAAGAGTATAGATCATCGAAGGGTTATGATATGGAAGTTTACTCCCCCTGAACTTTGCAAATCTCAACAATTTTCTTTGCAATATTGTTTTCTATATAACCCATATGCGTTTGAGAAATTAATACAAGTGGTCTTATCTTGATAGATAATGGCAGGTGATTCTATTGAATCTTATCCACATAATTTTGAATGTGGTTAATCATTCTATGAAACCATGCATAGTTTATGATGCTTCGTATAAAGTAATTATATCAAAATGATTAATAATAATAAACATTAGAGTGTGTTAGTAGATATCCTTTAAAAGGATCTTTGTTGAATTCAATATGTGATATGGCATTTTTGGGATCAAATTATTATAGCCAATCTTTGTATATCACACATTAATGAAATCTTGATGTCCCTGATAGAATTAAGATATTTTGTGTCTTGGAGATATCGAAGGATATTACTTACACCAACCATTTTGCTGGGGTTTGCACTTTAAATAAATTGGCAACAAATTAGAGTACAATAAAAAACATGGAGATAGTAGCGGGAAAGTTTAGAATAAAATAAATAGAAAACATGGTAAAAATTAAAAGATCTAACTACACGGCGCCAGTCATATAGCATACACAGTAGTCATTTTCAGACATACCATTTTATTTAAAGCGACAGATTCCTGATTATCGCCTACTCACTGTGCTCGCCTAATACGTTCAATCCGTGAACGCTAAACCGATATTTCCACACAAATAGATACATCCATTCCCAAACCAACATTTCCACATAGCAAGATCTTTCTTGGGCGAAAAAAGCCTTGCAAGATCCGTGAGTGTGTTAACAAAATAAATTTTGTTGTGTGCAAGACTACGTCCAACATATAGCATAAAAGACTTTTAGCATCAATTTTTTTGTTTTGTTTTGAAGACAACATCTAGCATCAGGTAAAAAAGTAGGTACTCCATCCAATTTCCTTTGCCACGGGCCCACTGTTGGTTCTCGCTGAAGGCCCAGCGATTTGTACGCATCAATTGCGCTTGCCACGGCCAGAAGTCTAGCCCAGGCCCCGTTCATCCGCCGCCCGTCATGCCATGACCACCCTTCGCCCCTTGAGCCAGCAACTGTGCTGCTGGCGCATAGTGGCAGCGAGCGCGGACGCCGCCTCCGTTGTAATGCCATCTTCAACGCGCCGATCCAAACGGAGCTGTTTTTCGTCCGTTTTTTATCCGTTTGGGCCGCGAAACGGACAGGGATCCGTCCCGTTCGGACTTTTCTGGCCAATGCACCCAACGGGTCGACCCATTTGGTCCGCCCCTTCCTTTGTTTTAAAAGTTAAAATTATATTTTATATTACTCCACACATTACATAGTTTTGAGGATACATTCTACGATTTCTTCTACTAGATTAACTACAGGAAGACTTCCGTTACCGGCGATGGATGACCCAACAGTTTTAACAAAATTCGCCGCTTGTGGCGGCACGGTCTTGCTGGCTCTTCCTGCCAGGATACCGGCGTCGGGGTTTGTCCTGGCGACTCCCCTAGCGCCGGCTATTTTTAACAATATTCGCCGATGGAGGTCTTCAACGGCTGCTCCCGGTGGCCTCCTCGCGGTCGCGTTTGCGGCCGCTCGCACGGGCCTCGGCAAGCGACGCGCGGGTCGCCCGCGCCAAGTCGGCGTCTTCCATCCTCTGTCGGGCAAGCTCGGCCTGGAACGAGTCCAGCGAGCGTGCCATGGCCTCCTGCAGGTCCGGGCCGCTCGAGTCCTCCGAGTCCAGGTGGATCACCTCGACCATGTTGGGAAGCTCGCGGCAGGGGCGGGGCGCTCGCAGCGGAGCGAGCGCGGCGGGGGGGGGGGGGGGGGGGGGGGGGGGAGGGGCTGGCAGTGGTGTCGTCGGAGTATGCCGCCGCCATGGTCCTCCTCACGTCCTCCGGCAGCCTTTCTGGAGCCCGGTAATGGGGCATGCCGATCCACGCCGGGCTCGTGGGAGTGCGTCGAGAGAAGCTGCCACGGTAGCGCCCTAGCGCGCTCCGGTGGGCTTTCTCGATCTGGTCGTGGAGGTGCTGCGGCGGCGGCGGCGGTGGCGGATCCATACAGGTGGCCGGGGGTGGTGAAGAGTTGTGGCCTAACGCATCCGGAGCGAAACGGACCGTTCCGAATAAAATGGGTCAACGCGTTGGAGGTGGCCTAACGCATGTATGGTGAGGAGCATGCGTACGTACGAGAGACCACCACGATGCCCGTCTCAGCGGAGTGTGACTATGGCAAGGCGTACCGCGCCGGCGCATCCGGCCCGCTCGACCGGCCGTCCGTGCCATGCATGTCTCGATCGGTGCCTGGCCGGAAATATGCTCGCGCGCCCGGGCGCCCAGATTCTTGCGAGCTCGCGGCCGGACAGGGCAACTATGGACGTCAGGTCCCGCATCCCAAACGTAGGCTGGTGGGTGAGAGCCGAACTCGATCTAGTATAGACAGACGACGATGGCGGGCTCCTTTGCGCCAACCTTTTACGATCAAAGGTACAGTAGTATCATACTACTCAAGTAAAGATCTCCACTTGGGAAGCAACTAACTCCGCAGATGGTTTGCAAGAGCTGCGCAGCCCCATGGCAGCTTACGGCCTAATGACTATTGTCATAAAATAGCTTCTACTGAAATTTACGACGCACGCATGTGTGCCTATTTTTTTTCATGGGAACTAGCTTACATGGGAGTGGGACTACCCCTGTCACTCATAATCAATTTACACTCCTGACAAAAGAGATGAATTTGAAGAAACGGTTGTTATTTGATATGTATTTTAAATTATGTTCATCAATCAATCCGTGCATTGCACGTGAACTCGATTACTAGTTGGGTGGAAGGTGACAAAAATATTGGATTACTAGTTGGGTATGGAGTTTCATAGACGGTCACCGCTTCAATCCGAGCAGAGTATTGGGTGACGTGGCGACTTGCGGGACCCACTGTCAGCGGCACAGGACGACCATGTTGCCGGAAGAGCAGAACAATTCACGAAAAAACCCTTCGGACATTGTCGATGCGCAATCAAAGCCAGGTATTTTCGCCTTAACTCCCCTGTCCTGTCTCGCGATCAGTTGGAAGGGAGAGGTAACGCCGCAACGACGACGGCACGAGCTCCGTGGGGGTGGCAGCGCTGTTCATCGACGGCAAGGTGGAGAGGGGGTGACGCAGACCAGCTGTCGTGGTGTTTCTAGGCGGAAATGTCGCCGCGCCGGCGGCCGGAAGGCACACCCGCTCCCGTTTACGGTTAGTACCCTGTTTCGAGTTCTCCGCCCCCAAAATTCGGCCTAAAATTCATGGACTTTCCTCCAGATTTAGTGTTATGGAGGCCTATTTCTGCTTGGCGATGGTATTGGCTGGGTGTTGCTAGGGTTTGAGCAGGGGATTTCAGGGCCGTCAGGGGTAGGGTTTGGGGTAGGGGTTTGCGGTAGGGTTTAGTAAAAGTTAGATTTTTAACTGAAATTGCTTAGATGGAGCTGTTTGGGATGGTTCAGATGGGTTTTGGGTGTGGTTTGGGATGGATATTTGTTGATTTGAAGGTACCTGTGATTTGTTGATCTGTGGTCTGATGAACTGTTAAATTCTTCAGTACTTTAATGTATCACTGTAATTGATTGGCTTTTGGTTGTTTATACTCCGCTTATGATATATTGTTCAATTGGTAGGACCTCGGAGCACATATTTCATAGTTGAAATCAATCATGGTGGATTTTTGTGGGCACTGGTGCAAACAGGGGTTATGTTGATGGCCACACAATATGCTATGATCAAGTGGATTCTCTAACTTGGTCTCCTCTGATGGTTGAGAAGATAGTGGAGGAAATAGGGTATGAGATGGCTGGTAGAATGAAGATATGGTACTGTAATCCTTTGCTTACTCTCAGCACTGGTTTGAGGGAGATAAGAGATGATCATGACACACAAATGATGATCAGTTTGGTTGATATTGGAAAGCATTTTTTCAGTCTATATATTGATCATGATCAGGCCATGAGCTCCAACAACTTGGATGATGTAGTACATCATCCAGTCGCTTCTTTGCCCACTGTTATCAGCCCTTGTAAGCCTAGTAGCAGCAAACAGCCTGAGGTGTTAACTACTGAAGTTGTGGATTCAGTTTATGAGGCTGTTGCAGTACCAATACAAGTGGTCTATGCAGCAAGTGAAGAACATAATTCAGACTTCGTTGGTACTAGAACAAGGCAGAGCAAGAGGAAGAGAAGCAACACTGAACCTGTAATTGAAGTAACTGACAATGATGATGCAGATGACTTGGACTTTGACTGTGTGGATTCAGATAATGATGTAAGTGATGGTGATGATGATCTATATGCAGATAATATAGATGATGAGGAAGATGATGTCAAGGGCAAAAATTCCAATGTTGACAATCAAGCATCTGGAAACAATGTCCATATTCCTTGTGAAAGTTCAAAAGACAAAGATAAAGGGAAGGTGGAGATCAAAGATGAGAATCAGAGGGAGAGGACCTGTGGGCACCTGACTCTGATGATGAATAGGTTAACATGAAATTCAAAACATTCAGAGAGGATGATGTGAATGATCCTAAGTTTCATGTAGGCCAAGTATTTGGATCAGTGGAGTTGCTTAGGAAAGCAATCAGGTCTTACAGTTGCATACACAGGAAGGACATTAAACTACCAATTAATGACAAGCAGAGGGTTAGAGCAGAGTGTACAAAATCATGTTCTTGGTATATGTGGGCTAGCTATGACTCGAGGACAAAAAGCTTCATGATCAAGAAGTATGTGCCTGAGCACAGATGCAGTGGAAAGTGGAAGGTTTATGCTTTCACTGCCAAGTTTATTGCTAACAAGTACTTGGAGACCTTCAGAGCTGACCAAATGATGAACCTGAAGAATTTTTCAAGGTTGGTTCAGCAGAAGTGGAGCATGACACCAAGTAGGAGTAAATTACAAAGGGCAAGGAGATATGCAATGAAGATCATATATGGAGATGAAGAAAAACAGTACAATATGCTATGGGATTATGCAAATGAGATCAGGAGGAGTAATCCAGGTAGTACTTTCTTTGTATCAGTTGATGAAAATGCAAGATTCAAGCAATGTTACATGAGTCTAGAAGCTTGCAAAAGGGGTTTCCTAAGTGGGTGCAGGCCAGTGATATTCATTGATGGCTGCCACATCAAAACAAGGTATAGAGGGCAGTTGTTGACAGTAGTTGGGATGGATCCAAATGACTGTATTTTCCCAATAGCTATGGCAGCAGTTGAAGTTGAAGATACATCATCTTGGACATGGTTCCTAGATACATTGAAGGCTGATCTAAGAATAATAAACACTGAACCACTACTAGGAAAAGGCTTATAGGTGCATTACTTAGCCGTGGCGCACCACTATTTTGGTGTGCCACGAGTATATAGCCGTGGCGCACCAGACACAGATGCGCCACGCGTAGGACATTACCCGTGGTGCATTAAAATAGTGGTACGCCACGGCTAAGTGCAGGCTAGGCTGACGGAGGGGCACCCTCCTTAGCCGTGGCGCACCACTATTTCGGTGCGCCACGGGTAAGAGTATAGCCGTGGCGCACCTTATTCCAATGCGCCACCAAAATAATGGTCTCGGGGCCAAATTTTGACCCCACATAGCCGTGGCGCACCAAAATAGTGGTGCGCCATGGGTAACCTCTTACCCGTGGCGCACCGAAATAGTGGTGCGCCACGGGTAAGTTTCCTATTTTGTGCTCCCATGCACCCCCCCCCCCCCCTGTGATCGCCTTTTCAGTTTTGGAGAAGCTAAAAGAAAATGTTAAAAAATTCAAAAAATAAAATCCTTTGAGATGTGGTTATGTTACGTAAACTAGGTGTTAGGAAAAATTTGAAACATGAATTTCGATGTATTTTGCAAAAAATCATTATGGAATAGTAAAACGGCAATAACTTTTGCATACGAACTCGGATTTCGACGTTTAATACCTTAAAAAAACTAGAGAAAAAACCACATCCAATCCAAATGGCCTACGGCCTTTTGAGCCGTTTTTTGCCCACAGAATCCCCAAATTCGAAAGGGAACACCTCTTTTTTGAAGTTTAAGTTTTTCTGCCAGAAAAAATAAATAAAACTTACCCGTGGCGCATGGAAAGAGTGGTGCGCCACGGATAGTTAACTACCCGTGGCGCACCACATAGTCCATGCGCCATGGGTAACCTGGGGGCACAATCCATGTGCTTCACGATCCGACGGCTCACAGCGATTTAAACAAGCACACAATCCGTGTGCTTGTTCGTTCTTGTCTCTGATTGGTCCAGAGGGGGGCATGTCCTCAACCCTATCTCCTTCTCTCCCTCCTCCTCTTTCTTGTCCCCTTCTCCTCCATCTCCCTCCAAGCCTCTCCCCTTATCCTCTCCAAGCCTCTCCCCTTCTCCTCCATCCTCCTCACAGTGGCGGCCGAGGACGGCCGGCTAGCATCTCCACGGCGGCCGGCGACCTCCTCCACGATGGCGAGCATCTCCACGGCGGCCGGCGACCTCCTCCACGATGGCGAGCATCTCCATGGCGGCCGGCGACCTCCTCCCCGATGGCGACATCCTCCACGACGGCGCCTCCTCCATGGACGGTGAGCTCCTCCACGACGGCGCCTCCTCCATGACGGCAAGCTCCTCCACGTCGGCGACCTCGACGGCGACATCCTCCACAACGGCGACGTCCTCCACGACGGTGACCTCCTCCATCATAGCGACCTCCTCCACCATGGCGACCTCCTCCACCACGGCGACCTCCTCCACCACGGCGACCTCCTCCACGGCGACCACCAACACGACGGCCGGTGAGCTGTCGGACACGCCGACGTGGGCGGTGGCCGGTGGCTCTTTTTTTTTAGATTCAGAAATTCATAGCCGTGGCGCACCAAAACGAGATGCGCCACGGGTATGTGCCGATAGCCGTGGCGCATCAAAACGAGGTGCGCCACGGGTATATAAACATACCCGTGGCGCACCTAATTTTGGTGCGCCACGGCTATGTATATACCCATGGCGCACATGGACACCTGCGCCACGGCTATTTTCTTACCCGTGGCGTGGCAATCCGTGGCGCAGGCCCCTGCGCCACGGGTAACCAAAACTGGTGCGCCACGGGTAACCTTTTTCCTAGTAGTGAACCTTGGACGATTATGTCAGACAAACAAAAGGGACTCATAAATGTTGTTATAGATGTGTTTCCACAATCAGAGCACGGGTTTTGTGTGAGACATATGTGGCAGAATTTCCAACAATTGTTCAAAGGAGATGTCCTCAAGAATCAACTATGGAAGATAGCTAGGAGCAATACAGTTACACGATTTGACAAGCACATGGAACAAATGAGAGTTCTTAATGCATATGCACATGCTTGGTTGAATAATTTGGATCCTAAAACTTGGGTCAAAGCATTTCAGAGTGACCTACCAAAATGTGACATTCTTCTCAACAATAATTGTGAGGTTTTCAACAAGTAAGTGAAAGTGCATGGTTGCCCCCATGCATGGTTTTGGTAATTAATGACAATCTCTATGGACTAATATTTGCATTGAGCTATATTTGTAGGTGTCCATTAGCTTGCTTGTCTCCATTTGTTGGAGTCAAGATTGGAGTCAAGGTTTAGGGAAGAAGATCATTTGTTGATCAAGGCCAAGGTGTTCGTCATCAAGACAAAGGCCAAGTGAAGATATGCCGAAGAGGTGCTTCTCCCATCTTGGTGTATGGGGGAGCCACATGTGAATCTTCACCAAGCAAAGCGCAATCAAGAAGATGGTTCGTCTTGAGGAGATGAAGATCGTCTCCATCGACCTCAAGTGGATTAATGCGCAAGGCAAAGGTATGATCTTGATAGGGTTTCTATTTTACCGGTCTCATGATGTTAGTTGAGAGACCGGGTTATAGGTTAGATAGCCGTACTATCAAGAGGGGCTCTCGACCGAATATCGTGATCGTATCATCGTAGAGAGCACAAACCTTTGCCTCCATGCAATCATCTCTATTGGTTCTTATTTGCCTCTTATCATGGTGTGATCTTGGTGCTTGTCGTGCTCGTCATGACAAAGCTAAGTTCACCGAAAACGGTTTGCTTATGCGTCTTCTTTTTGCGGTTTCGGTATTGGAGATTTTGCTGGTTCATCCGTGCGGAAGATTTATCTCTTCCATTTCTTTGCAAAATCTCCATTGCTTGTTTTCCATCTCCAAGGGTAGCTTTTGTCGTCCTCTTTCCAACAAAATTGGTTTCACTTCTTTCGGACGTCAATTGCAAAATATATGGCTTTTCGGTTTGCGAAACGGAGCTTTTACCTTTCCCCATTTGCTTTTATAATATCATGATGGACAATTATGTTTCTCTGCATGATCTTGTAGAGCTTTTCGTTGCGAGTCTAACGAGCCCAAGATCATCGAAAACGGAGTCCGGATGCAAAAGATATGCCCGTTTTCATATTGCAATTTCTGTTGTTTTCTGTGGGGCGGAAATTCCGGCCCCCGGAAGTTCCGGCCGTTGCACCGGAATATCCGGCCCATTTTTTCATCTGAGCTTTTTTTGGCTAAGTCTTTTTGGCTTTTCTCTCTGGAGGGGGACCGGAATTTTGCCTCGGAAGTTTCCTCGGAAATTTCCGGGGGTCCGGAATTTCCGGTCTTTGGTCCGGAATATCCGGCCCAAGGAAAATTTGGCTAAGTCTTTTTCGCATTTTCTCTCGGGTGGGGGTCCGGAACTTTGCACCGGAGGTTTGCTCCGGAAATTTCCGGGGCACCGGAAATTCCGGTGTAAGCCCCGGAATATCCGGCCCCCGGCCGGAAGTTCCGGCCCCTTTAACCCGGAATTTCCGGCCCCTCGTTTTCCAACGGCTAGTTTTTGGGGGAGGCTATAAATAGCCCCCTTCTTCCCCCAAGTGCTGGTTTCTCACCTTGCTCAGCTCACTCACTCTCTCTCCTCCATTGTTGCAAACTTGTGAGCTTGATTCCTCTCAATCCCTCCGATGATTCTTGCCCAAATTTAGGGATTCAAGAGAGGAGATCTAGATCTACCATTCCACCAATCAAAATCTCCTCTAAGTGAGGGGAACCTAGTGGATCTAGATTTGGGGTTGCTTTGTGTTCATCCCATTTATTCTTCCTCTCTTATTCCCTCCATAGCATTAGTTGCTTTGGTTGGAATTTGGGAGTGAAGAATTTGACCACTTTGTGTGCTCTTGCCTTTTGCATTAGTTGCATCGGGTTGCTCTCTCCATGGTGATACATGAAGTTGAAGGTTGAGAAGCTTGTTACTCTTGGGTGCATTGTGTTCCCAAGAGCTTGTTGCCTCTTGGGTGCATCGTGTACCCTATACGGTTTGGAGGTGCCGTGAAGACTTCGGTTGTGAAGCTTCGGCACGAATTTGGGAGCCCCCAATTGAGTTGTGAGTGTTTGCCCAAGAGAAGTTGTAAAAGCGCTCCGGAATCCGCCTCGAAGGATTCCGATAGGGGAAGGTGAACCAATCCCTTGGGTGAGGTTCATCGGAGAATAGGGTAAGGCCTTTGTGGCATCTTGAGTAGGCCTCTTGTGGCGAGCTCACACCCCTCCAATGAGACGTACTCCCTTAACAAGGAGGAACTCGGGAATACATCCTCGTCTCCGCGTGCCTCGGTTATCTCTATACCCGAGCTTTTACTTATGCAATTTACATTGTGATAGCCATCGTGCTTGAAGTTCTTATCTAGCTATCACCTTGTCGCTTAAATTGCTTAGCATAAGTTGTTGGTGCACATAGGTGAGCCTAGTAATTAGGTTGTTGGCTTGTTAATTTAAACACATAGTTTTATTCCGCAATTATCAAGCCCCTAATTAGAAAAAGTTTTAACCGCCTATTCACCCCTCCTCTAGGCGACATCCGGGACATCGTTTGTTCTTTCAATTGGTATCAGAGCCTCGTCTCTCTTGTTTGGCTTTACCGCCTAGAGAGTAAACATGTCGTCTAGGGTTTTAGTGCACAATTCCTTGTTTAGATTTAATGGCACAAATTTTAATGTATCTTAGATATAGGTTTTTCTCCTCCAAAGGATTACGAAAGTACGACTTTAGAGGATGAGAAAAACTTATATCTAGATGCTCTAGCTTCTAATGAGTTTTGCAAATTTGTGAGTGTTGTAGTTTTCGAGTCAATCATGCCTCTCCGGGATACTCATGAATTATGGACCAAGCTTCAAGAAAAATACGGAGTGTCCAACTCTATTGAGGATGATTGCTCTCCCTCCACCTCCGGCCGTGACGAGCTCTCGTCTTCGTCTACTTCACCAAAATGTGGTAAGCCACAATCCAATGTAATGGTGAGTAGTGATGGGTTATGCAATATGGATAGTGAGCTCATTGTTGATGATCATTCATCTCTATCTTGTTGCATTGCTTCATCTTTGGACCTAAACACACATAGCACTATAAATGATTTACATGATAGTGTTGATAGTCCTTGCATATCATCTAAAACTTGCTTGGATGAATCTCTTTATGATATGCTTGCCTTATCTTGTTGCCTTGATAAAAATGCTTGTGTTCCCTCTAACTCTTGTATTAATATTAATGTAGAGGAAACTCAATTAATTGTGGAACAAGATTTGAACTTGAGTAGTTCAAAAACTAATTTTTCTTCTTCATCCATCACTCATTGTCTTATGGCTAAATCTTATTCTAGCAATGATAATAATAATGATGATGATAATAATGATGAAGAAGATGATATTGAAAAAGTTAATGCTAGGCTTCAAAATAAAGGTCTAATGATTCTTAAAGCCCTTCCTAGCAATAAAAGTGCCCAAGCTAATCTCTTTGAAATCATGAGCACCCTAATTGAGCGTGGGGAAACTATTGAGTCTTTGGAAGCAAGCCTTGAAGAAAAGGGTAAGATTGAAAGAGATGATGCTATGGAGAAAGCATCATTAGAAGATGCTCTTGTGGAAGAGCAAGAGACTCATGCTTCTCTAGAGGAGAAACTAGAATCTATCGAGGAGTCTCATAATGATATAATTGCTAAAAACATTAAAGAACGTGACCATGCTCATGCTAAATATAAAGTCACGAAAAATGAAAATGCTAGATTAAATGATGTCCTTGCCAAGTTATCTTCTTCTATTCCTAAAGTTAATGATGCTTGTGCTACTAACTCCACTTCTTGTGAAGCATTTATTATGAAGGAGAATGTTGAGCTAAGGGCTCAACTTGAGTTGCTAACTAGCAAATATGAGAAGTTGGAAGCAAGTCATGAAAAGCTATCTAGCTCTAATGATAATCTTCTAGCATCCTATGGGAAGTTGGAAGAAAATCATGAAAAGCTATCTAGCTCTAATGATGAACTTCTAGCATCCTATGCTTGTCTCAAGTTGGCTCATGAGGCCATCACTACAAAGGTAACATCTTATGAGCCTCATGTGGATAATAGCACAACCATAACTAAAAATGCTAAAATGCCATGTGCTAGTCCTAGTAGTTCATCCACTAAAAATATTGGTACATCATGTGATGAATTACTTGCTTTGCCTTGTTGCTCTACCAATGATGCATCTACCTCCTCTAGTTCTTGTGTTATCACTAACCATGTAGAGAAAAGAGGAGAGCTCAAGGCCCAAGCCACTTCTATGAAGAAAGGCTTGGAAAAGCGTCATGAAGGGAAGCGTGCACTTGACAACATGTTGAGTGTGCAACAATTCCCCAATGACAAGAGTGTACTTGGATTCAACTCCAACCTCAAGATCAAGTCCAAGGTTGACAACAAGAAGAAGGGCCAAGTTCAAGTCAAGAATCCGGCCAAGATCACTTGCTTCAAGTGCAAGGTTGAAGGGCACCACGTTCGGGATTGCCCAATGAAGAAGAAGCCTCTTAGTGAGAAGAAACTAGGGAAGCGGCCTCTTGTTCAAACTCGTGCTCAACCACGTGTTGAACAAAGTCGCACGAGTTTGAACAAAGTCCACCTCCCAAGAAGACTCAAGCTATTGCTCCTCAAGTTGAGGAGCCTATTAGAAGAAGAAGAAGAAGGGTCGGTGTTGCTACCTTTGCCGTGGCAAAGGTCATTTGCTTCTTCTTGCACTAACGGTACCTCATCCAACCCTATCATAATTGATGATGTTTATTCTCTTGGGAAGGATAGAGTTGGCAATGAGTTGTCAAGTATGTGGGAGCTCAAAGTGGTGTCAAGAAAAGCACCATTTGGGTTCCCAAGCCTATTGTGACTAACTTCTTAGGACCCAACTTGGTTGGGACCAACAAGCTTCAACTTGATCAATAGGTGATCATGGAGGACATTGGTGACTTGGCTATTTTTGAAGAATTAAGGGATCTTCATGGTTTTATTTCCCAAGCCAAGTCAATTGGAGGATCACATATCTATCTCATATCCAATGCTTCCTCCTTGCGATAACATGTATTTACTCATATATACATTGAAAGTTGCTTGCTCCCTTGCATGTGTTAGTCTTGTTCCTAGCATGTGCTTGTATGTGATATGCTACCTTCCTACTTGTCTTGTTACTCAAGGTTATGTAAGATAGTTGTGTATCATGTATGTGTAACTTTGTGTGTGAGCTTTATTGAATCTTGTGTGGATTTCATTTGGCTCTTTGAGATATTAATGGACTATCCCATTTTGGGGGAGTGATGTGCTTTGTTCACCTCACAAACCTAAAAATATGTGTACATGAAGCACACCACCTAGTATTGATATTTCAATTATCTAGCTACTATGTGGTATGTCATATTCATGAGAAATTCAAATTCTACAATGTCCATTAATTTCTCTAGTTGGTTTTATTTGCCTCTTGTTTAAAAATAAAATGAATTATCACATTATGGGGGAGTAATAAGCTATGTGCATATTACAATCCCATAAAAATGTGAACATTTGAGGTTTGCCACTTAGATTTGATATTGTAAATTATCTTTCCTATGTGGCATGTTTGCTCAAACAAGTTCCAATTTTCCTTTGTGGTTACCCTTTGGTTCTTGTTTGTGTGAGTTTGCTTGGTGTGGTTTTTCTCTAATATGCATTTCCATATTATGTGAGAAACCATTTGTTTCCTTTTATTTAACCATGGCTTGCCGGTTGGTTCGAATAATTGAAACTACCAACAAACCTTTTAAAATATGGTGTTTTAATTCTTATCTTTTGCCATATGCTATTTGTTGTGAAGTTGGTCTTGTACATCATTCCTTTATACCNAATATCCATTTCCATATATTATATGAGAAACCATTTGTTTCATCTTATTTTAACCATGGCTTTTCCGGTTGGTTCGAATAGTTGAAAACTACCAACAACCTTTTCAAAATATGGCGTGTTAATTCTTATCTCTTGACATATGCTTATTTGTTGTGGAGTTTGGTCTTGAACATCATTCCTATATACCACCGGAGAAATATTCTCTATATACTCCTTGTCCATGACAAGTGATACTAGTAATTGTGGTGGATTTTGTAGATTCATCTTCACTTTGGCTCTTGCATTAAATTGCCCTATTTATTGCCCTCTTTGCCTCTTGCAAGGATCCTAATCTTTCATCGGTAGTTGTTTAGTGTTTTAGATAGGAATATGGAGATAATGATCCCTTGTGTGTGCATTTTGTATTCAAATGCAAATATCTAAGATAATGCATCAATCTTGGGGGAGCATTCCTTTTTATTTAGAAACACTATCCTATATATCAATATTTGATCCTTCAATTGGCATTTGATTCTCTATCTTATGTGTTGGTACCTTCAATTGGTATTAATTGGAATTTAATATCTCCTCCATAGATATTGTTCCAATTGATTTTTATTGTGGGAGTCTTGATACCTTTTTGCCTTATTTTACTTTACTTGATTTCGGTCAAGTATTATCCTCTTCATGGTATCTTTTCTCCTAGTTGGTTTTTTTTTGTTTTAATTGGTATCTTATTTTCAATTGGTGTCTTATCTATCATTGTTTTGTTGATTGATTCCTTTTGATATCACACTTCATGTGTTGATGTATTTTGGAATCAATCATTTGTTGATTTTTTCCTCAATCATGTGTTGATTTGGATTTTGATATAATTTAGACAATCTTTTTGGGTCACACTTTGGTGTGCTCCCTTCTTGGTTTACTTGGTGTTTTTGTCCAAATTGTATCTCGCTTGGTTCTCGTAAGCCTTTGCATGCTCGGTTAATAATTTATATTATTTTGCATGCTAGTCTTCTTGTTCCAATAAATAGGGGATACTCCACCGAATCCTAAATCGGATAAGATGTGCATGAAATTCAATTTCATATCTATATGCACATATTTATGTGGAGTGTTTCCTATATATTGTAGTTTATCTAACTACTATGGGACCCAATGAGTCTGGGAACCATTTTGTACTCTAATTTTGTTTTAGGTACAATGGAGATGCATTGGTTGCTTGCCTCATTCATAAGGAAGGTGTTCTCACCGTGTGATTGTCGGAATCAAGCTTTGATGTCAAACCAACTCTCATCATCTTCATCGTCAATGCATCTCGGTAACAAGTATCTATCCCATGCATACTTTTCTAGTATTCAACCTTGTGTAGGTTGCCTCTTGGCATGAAATCCTTTATGTGCAATTGGTGTGGTTTTGGCTTATTTTCTTCACTTAATATATCTTTGTGATATGTGTGATGAATTTGCAAAAACCTTTTCTTCAATTGATATTATTCCTTTGTGATACTTGTTGCCTATTTCAAAGCATCTCCACTATCTCTTGTTCCCTTAGCGATATGTGTGATGCATTTGATATATTTGAAGTTCATTTATATACAATGAGATAAATTTGAGCTATGTGCTATGCTTTCAAGCAACAATCTCGTTTCTATATTTATGACTTCCTTTTGGATACCTTGTTCTCTTTTTCATTTTGTATGTATATGTTTCTTTGCGGATGTATATCTTCATGGTTTGTCTAATTAGAAACCTATACATATGAGAGAGGTCATCTTTTAGTTGGTATCCTATTTCTTTTTGAGCCACCTTGTGTTTCTTCTATAATTCTTTGGTGGCTCCAAATTTGTCTCATGAGTGCTTGTCTTATTGTTTATTGGTATCTTTACACACTCATGTATTTCTTGAAGATCTTTGACCTCATGCCTACCATGGTGAGCATGTTGATTTTCATTTGAATAAATGCTCTCACTAGATTTTGGCATTTTCAATTGGTTTTAGTTTCCAATTGGTATCCCTAAGCTTGTGAAAATATTTTTCTTTAAAAGATCGTCTTTTATCTCGGTTGGGGCCTATCTTATGATGATTTTTTGAAAATTGGTATCTCCTTATGGCTCAACCACATCTTTGGTGCAAGTGCTATGATTTGCTTTTGCTTTATGCACTTTTGCACTTGTTGCGTGTTTCTACATGATTTTGGGGAGCAAGGATGCCATATTTGTGCACTCCTCAATAGTGCATGAACATTGGGGAGCTTCTCCATTTTATTTAGAACTCTCGCTATGGATCTTTTTGATTGCTTATCTCCTTTGTGGAGATGTTTAAAATGATTTCATCTTTTTGCAATCTTTGGATCCTCAATATAGTTTGATTTCCTCAAATTATTCCTCTAATTATTCGTTAAAAGGGGTTGTCATCTTCTTTATGGAGGAACTCACATTATATTGGCTCTCTAAATTTTTCTTCCCATTTCGGCAATCGATGCCAATGGGGGAGAAGTTTAGAGGGTTTAAGGGAATTTGGGTTTTATGCTTTTGTTGGCATTTGCCACACATGCGCTTGCATCCTTGCTCGTTTGTCTTGCGAGGATGCTTTATTCATTATATAAACCCTCTTAATAAGGGATTGTCATCAATTACCAAAATGGGGGAGATTGAAAGTGCATGGTTGCCCCCATGCATGGTTTTGGTAATTAATGACAATCTCTATGGGACTAATGTTTGCATTGAGCTATATTTGTAGGTGTGTCCATTTGCATTGCTTGATCTCCATACGTCAGAATCAAGGCTAAGGGAAGAAAAAGAAGAAGAGTTTGTGTTGATCAAGGCTAAGTGCAGGTTGATCAACACTCATGTCCAAGTGAAGATATGCCGAAGAGTGCTCTCCCACATTGGTGTATGGGGAGCAACATGTGAATCTTCACCAAGCGAAGCGCAATCAAGAAAGGTGGTGCGTCTTGAGGAGATGAAGATCGTCTTCTCGACCTCAAGTGGATTAATGCGCAAGGCAAAGGTGTAATGCCCGGGGTTTTTCCCCAAATTAGATTTTGCTTGTTTTTCTTTTTGCATCATCATGACATCAGCATCATCGCATCGCATGTTTTGTCCGCAAAAACTATTTTTATTAAACCCTATTTCATTTTTCTAAAATTGTCAGAAAATATTTTACCGAGACGTTCATCTCCGTTTTCTAAAATTATTTGCCAAATTAATTTGCCAGAAAAATAAATGTTTTGAGATGAGAGAGAGTAGCCCAGCTTGTTTGGCCCAAAAGCCCAGCAAGCAAACCCTAATCTCCAAACCCTAATCCTCCCTGCCTTTTTTTCCTTTCCCACCCCCTGACATCCTGCAGCCACCCTCCTCCTTTTTCGTTGTTTCGCGAATCGGCCCCTTCCACCTCTCAACCAAGTCCTTTTCATCTTTATTTCGGGTCCCTCACCCTTTTCCTTTTCTTCTTCTTCTTTTCCTTATTTCTTTCTCCTCTCCCGCACCGTGCGTGCTCCTCCACCCCGTGGTCACCGTCCCCCACCATCTCCACCTCAAGGGCCGCGCCTCCAACCTTCCCTGCTCAATCCCCTCCTCTCCGGCGAGCAGCGCCCCGCTGCCCCTTTCCTCCCTCTGCTCTGCATCGAGGCGGGCCGTGCCTCCCTCGACCTCCGCCAGCTCCGGCCCGTGCTGGCCGTCCTCCTGCCGCGGTCGACCTCGCCCTCGTCCTTGCTAGCCGTCGGCTCCTCTCTCCTCCTGGCGCCTCGCCTCCGGCCAGCTCCCCTCCGTTGACCTCCCGTGGCCGCGCCCCGGCATCCTCCCGCTCCGGCCGCTGCCCCGACCCGCCGCAAGCTCGACTCCCCCTGGTGCTCCCTCGTCCCCGTGCTCCCTCCCGCTGCACATCCTCCGCCCCTCCCCAGCTCACCTCGAGCACGGCCTGAGCTCCATCTTCCCCAGCACCCACACCTCCTCCTCTGCTCCACCCCGCCAGCCAGGCCCGACTCCTTTCCCCGGTGCTGCGTTCCCCGTCTCCGACCATCTCCGTGCTGATGCACGTCTTCGTGTCATGCGTGTGTGTGTTGATGCCGTCCCGCAGCCGTGGTTGCGTGGTGCTGCTGCTGCCTCCTCTTGTGTGTGCTCGTCCCCGGTGCCCGCCACCTGCTCGATGGAATGCCCGCAAGACCGTTTCTGTGCCCGTGATGTTGCTCCTTGTCCCTTGCTCGTCTCCGGTGTGTTTTCCCCGATGCGGTTTCCCGTTCCCGTTCCCGACGTCGTGAAGACCAAGTACGACGACCACCGTGGATACGACGAGATCTTCCCCGACACCGGAAATGCGACAAGTTCTTCGTGTTGTTGCCCGTTTGTGCCGGCCGCCTTCGTGCGCGTCCGTGAAGCCGACCCCCGATGCCGTGGAACCCCGATGACCCCGAAGCCCGGAACGCCAAGGTCCGCCACGACGACGACCCGAGCACGACTACCTCCCCGACGTCGACTACTTCGACTACTTCGACTCCGAACGAACGTCTACCTCGACTACTTCGACTCCGGATGGAACGACTACTTCGACTACTTCGACTACGACGACTACATCGACTACTACCTCTCCGATCCGAAGACGACGGTTCCAAATCCGAAGATCCTCCAATCCGATGTGTGACCCAAACCCTAACCCTATGCCATATATATCCGTATCTTATAAAATCATGCATCCTTAATTAACCTCGCACCTTTATCCATTTAGTTGAATTAAATCAATTTAATTATGGGGTTTGTCCGGTGCATTTATATTATGCACCGATCCCATTTAAAATGTGTTGCCATGTGTTAGGGAATAAAATTGGACAACCTTTAATTTGTCATGCATCATGTCATCAACATGCCGATTCTTCTACCGTAGAATTAAAATGCATCTTTTCCGTTGCCCAGTGTTTGTTGCTTCTTCGGGAATAGGACGTTGAGTTGATGTGAGCAACGACAGGTTCTGCTACCTCTACCGGATTGCAGGCAAGTGATACTCCCTTGCTATCTTTGCTTGTTTTCTGTCTCTTACTCGTCCTATCTTTTGTTCCTTGCTAGCCTTATTTCACGATGCTTGTGTCCCGATCCTATTTGCATGTTTACCTGGCAGCCCTGATATAGCCACACCTCCACATCCTATTACCCTGTTGCTTGTTTACCTTGTTGGCCTTGCGAGTCCTAGTGCATGCTTAGGTGCTTTGCTTAAGTCCTGTTATCTCTTTGTCTAGTCTTGCTTATAACTGGTAGCTAGGCTCAACTAAAATGGTAATCTTTACTTTCTGTTGCGATGGGAATAATATAATAAAGATAAGGCACCGGCGGAAGGCCAATCGTGGTGTTTTGTTCTGCTAGTGTCGCCTAGGACCCGAGTTCTTTTCCGCTGATCCAAGACTGAGCGCACTAACCACATGTGGGAGTTCTATGGGCCTCCCCGCAATCTATTACCGGATCCTCAAACTTGTCCAGGATGCCACAAGTAGTTCGGGTGTTTCTACGGTTACAAGCGCGGATGATATGGTAAGATGGATACGTGGTTACTTACGGTAGGGCTTGCGGTATGATGCGAAGTGACCAACTCATGGTAGTTTGTGTCACCTAGCCGTAGTCGCAAACGGTTAGGCCCACCTCGAAGCTTCGGCCGGACTCTCAAGGTGGATCAGTCCTAGCTAGGTGGCTCCCTGGACTTGTTTGTATTGAAGGGAAGTATTGCGTCGAAACCTCCACCGGTATACCTATAAGCGAGAGTTTCGATGCGTGTGGGTTCATTGGTGCATCCCTGCAGGGTGAAATCTTTTCGAAAAGCCGTGTCCGCGGTTATGGACGACTTGGTGAAATGCGCTGGCTAAAAAGATTATAGACAACTTGCACCTTATGATGATAATAACTTGACTAGTAAGATAGATTACTTGAATAATAACCCATAAAACTTGTCCACCGTGTGAGTGCCCGGACTTCTTCCTCGTGGGTTGAGGATACGAGGGAGTCGTTTTAGGGCGGGTTTGTTTGATGAGTAGTATAGTTGGTTCCTTATGCGCTCTCTTACCTTGTCTCTGGTAGACGAAAGTTGTAGTATGTCTCTATAAGTTGATAGTGCTGCTTGCCGCCGCCTCAATCGCTAACCCTCTTTCCCCGGAATTCCAGCTTTGATATCTTGTGAGTATTACTTGCCAGTACTGTTTATAGTACTGACCCCTTCGGGTCTGCTATTCCACATGCAGCTGACAGGTTTGAAGTGTGACGACGTTAGCTTGGGAATCCCTCCGGCTTGTCCTGGGCAGGGATATGGTGCCTTCGTTTATCTTCAGGACTCTTAGTCCAATTTGTTTCTTGTCCGTAGCCGGACGCTACCCGCTTCCGTTGTTATTTTGGATATTTGTATTGTATCTTTGTTCTTGACTCGGTGAGTCGTTGTTGTATATGTTCTTTTGTGGGTTCCATCGAGAACTGTTGTAATGTTATCACAATTCCACCCGCATAACGTGTGCGTTGCGACCTGCACGTTATGCCTGGTGGGCGTCCTTTAGGATCGTTATTATGCGGATTTGGCTGGAACGCTAAAATCTGCATAGTACCGATCTTGGGGCGTTACAAAGTGGTATCAGAGCTCTGGTTCTTCGATACCCCGCTGGTCCAGTCTGCCTGTAGGATACCCTAGCTAATGGTCGTTGTTATAGAGTGTCCAAACTACTTTACTAAAAGCTATTTGAAAAGATCTCAATAGGACTCTTGTTTATTCCTTATCCCTCTGCTATTGCCCCTCTTACCTTTGTGTGATTTAAATCTTCTCTCTTATCTATCTTCCGGTTATAGCATCTACGTGGGTTGGACGATCTCTTGCCTTTTACCTAATAGGTTCGATCTTGGAAGCAATCGACGAAATGTCATCGTCATCGACGTGAGCAAGAACCTCTTGTTAGTGGTGTCGAGAAGATCAACACGACGAAGAATTCGATAGCTTACCTTGCTCTCCTTCCCCCCTGACGGTAGCGTGGATCTCGGGGCGAGATCCCTTGTTAGTGGTGTCGGTTGTAATGCCCGGGGTTTTTCCCCAAATTAGATTTTGCTTGTTTTTCTTTTTGCATCATCATGACATCAGCATCATCGCATCGCATGTTTTTGTCCGCAAAAACTATTTTTATTAAACCCTATTTCATTTTTCTAAAATTGTCAGAAAATATTTTACCGAGACGTTCATCTCCGTTTTCTAAAATTATTTGCCAAATTAATTTGCCAGAAAAATAAATGTTTTGAGATGAGAGAGAGTAGCCCAGCTTGTTTGGCCAAAAGCCCAGCAAGCAAACCCTAATCTCCAAACCCTAATCCTCCCTGCCTTTTTTTTCCTTTCCCACCCCCTGTCATCCTGCAGCCACCCTCCTCCTTTTTCGTCGTTTCGCGAATCGGCCCTTCCACCTCTCAACCAAGTCCTTTTCATCTTTATTTCGGGTCCCTCACCCTTTTCCTTTTCTTCTTCTTCTTTTCCTTATTTCTTTCTCCTCTCCCGCACCGTGCGTGCTCCTCCACCCCGTGCTCGCCGTCCCCCACCATCTCCACCTCAAGGGCCGCGCCTCCAACCTTCCCTGCTCAATCCCCTCCTCTCCGGCGAGCAGCGCCCCGCTGCCCCTTTCCTCCCTCTGCTCCGCATCGAGGCGGGCCGTGCCTCCCTCGACCTCCGCCAGCTCCGGCCCGTGCTGGCCGTCCTCCTGCCGCGGTCGACCTCGCCCTCGTCCTTGCTAGCCGCCGGCTCCTCTCTCCTCCTGGCGCCCCGCCTCCGGCCAGCTCCCCTCCGTTGACCTCCCGTGGCCGCGCCCCGGCATCCTCCCGCTCCGGCCGCTGCCCCGACCCGCCGCAAGCTCGACTCCCCCTAGTGCTCCCTCGTCCCCGTGCTCCCTCCCGCTGCACATCCTCCGCCCCTCCCCAGCTCACCTCGAGCACGGCCTGAGCTCCATCTTCCCCAGCACCCACACCTACTCCTCTGCTCCACCCCGCCAGCCAGGCCCGACTCCTTTCCCCGGTGCTGCGTTCCCCGTCTCCGACCATCTCCGTGCTGATGCACGTCTTCGTGTCATGCGTGTGTGTGTTGATGCCGTCCCGCAGCCGTGGTTGCGTGGTGCTGCTGCTGCCTCCTCTTTGTGTGCTCGTCCCCGGTGCCCGCCACCTGCTCGATGGAATGCCCGCAAGACCGTTTCTGTGCCCGTGATGTTGCTCCTGTCCCTTGCTCGTCTCCGGTGTGTTTCCCCGATGCGTTTTCCCGTTCCCGTTCCCGACGTCGTGAAGACCAAGTACGACGACCACCGTGGATACGACGAGATCTTCCCCGACACTGGAAATGCGACAAGTTCTTCGTGTTGTTGCCCGTTGTGCCGGCCGCCTTCGTGCGCGTCCGTGAAGCCGACCCCCGATGCCGTGGAACCCCGTCGACCCCGAAGCCCGGAACGCCAAGGTCCGCAACGACGACGACCCGAGCACGACTACCTCCCCGACGTCGACTACTTCGACTACTTCGACTCCGGACGAACGTCTACCTCGACTACTTCGACTCCGGATGGAACGACTACTTCGACTACTTCGACTACTTCGACTACAACGACTACTTCCTCTCCGACCCGAAGACGACGGCTCCAAATCCGAAGATCCCTCTACCCGATGTGTGACCCCAACCCTAAACCCTATATGCCATATATATATGCGTATCTTATAAAATCATGCATCATTAATTAACTTCGCACCTTTATCCATTTAGTTGAATTAAATCAATTTAATTATGGGGTTTGTCCGGTGCATTTATATTATGCACCGATCCCATTTAAAATGTGTTGCCATGTGTTAGGGAATAAAAATTGGACAACCTATAATTTGTCATGCATCATGTCATCAACATGCCGATTCTTCTACCGTAGAATTAAAATGCATCTTTTCCGTTGCCCAGTGTTTGTTGCTTCTTCGGGAATAGGACGTTGAGTTGATGTGAGCAACGACAGGTTCTGCTACCTCTACCGGATTGCAGGCAAGTGATACTCCCTTGCTATCTTTGCTTGTTTTCTGTCTCTTACTCGTCCTATCTTTTGTTCCTTGCTAGCCTTATTTCACGATGCTTGTGTCCCGATCCTATTTGCATGTTTACCTGGCAGCCCTGATATAGCCACACCTCCACATCCTATTACCCTGTTGCTTGTTTACCTTGTTGGCCTTGCGAGTCCTAGTGCATGCTTAGGTGCTTTGCTTAAGTCCTGTTATCTCTTGTCTAGTCTTGCTTATAACTTGGTAGCTAGGCTCAACTAAAATGGTAATCTTTACTTTCTGTTGCGATGGGAATAATATAATAAAGATAAGGCACTGGCGGAAGGCCAATCGTGGTGTTTGTTCTGCTAGTGTCGCCTAGGACCCGAGTTCTTTTCCGCTGATCCAAGACTGAGCGCACTAACCACATGTGGGAGTTCTATGGGCCTCCCTGCAATCTATTACCGGATCCTCAAACTTGTCCAGGATGCCACAAGTAGTTCAGGTGTTTCTACGGTTACAAGCGCGGATGATATGGTAAGATGGATACGTGGTTACTTACGGTAGGGCTTGCGGTATGATGCGAAGTGACCAACTCATGGTAGTTTGTGTCACCTAGCCGTAGTCGCAAACGGTTAGGCCCACCTCGAAGCTTCGGCCGGACTCTCAAGGTGGATCAGTCCTAGCTAGGTGGCTCCCTGGACTTGTTTGTATTGAAGGGAAGTATTGCGTCGAAACCTCCACCGGTATACCTATAAGCGAGAGTTTCGATGCGTGTGGGTTCATTGGTGCATCCCTGCAGGGTGAAATCTTTTCGAAAAGCCGTGTCCGCGGTTATGGACGACTTGGTGAAATGCGCTGGCTAAAAAGATCATAGACAACTTGCACCTTATGATGATAATAACTTGACTAGTAAGATAGATTATTTGAATAATAACCCATAAAACTTGTCCACCGTGTGAGTGCCCGGACTTCTTCCTCGTGGGCTGAGGATACGAGGGAGTCGTTTTAGGGCGGGTTTGTTTGATGAGTAGTATAGTTGGTTCCTTATGCGCTCTCTTACCTTGTCTCTATTAGACGAAAGTTGTAGCGTGTCTCTATAAGTTGATAGTGCTGCTTGCCGCCACCTCAATCGCTAACCCTCTTTCCCCGGAATTCCAGCTTTGATATCTTGTGAGTATTACTTGCCAGTACTGTTTATAGTACTGACCCCTTCGGGTCTGCTATTCCACATGCAGCTGACAGGTTTGAAGTGTGACGACGTTAGCTTGGGAATCCCTCCGGCTTGGCCTGGGCAGGGAAATGGTGCCTTCGTTTATCTTCAGGACTCTTAGTCCAATTTGTATCTTGTCCGTAGCTGGATGCTACCCACTTCCGTTGTTATTTGGATATTTGTATTGTATCTTTGTTCTTGACTCGGTGAGTCGTTGTTGTATATGTTCTTTTGTGGGTTCCGTCGAGAACTATTGTAATGTTATCACAATTCCACCCGCATAACGTGTGTGTTGCGACGTGCACGTTATGCCTGGTGGGCGTCCTTTAGGATCGTTATTATGCGGATTTGGCTGGAACGCTAAAATCTGCATAGTACTGATCTTGGGGCGTTACAAAAGGTATGATCTTGATAGGGTTTTCTATTTTACCGGTCTCATGATGTCAGTTGAGAGACCGGGTTATAGGATAGATAGCCGTACTATCAAGAGGGGCTCTCGACCGAATATCTCGACCGTATTGTCGTAGAGAGCACAAACCTTTACATCATTGCAATCATCTTATTGGTTCTTATTTGGATCTTATCGTGGTGTGGTCTTGGTGCTTGTCGTGCTCGTCATGACAAGGCCAAGGTCACCGAAAACGGTTTTCATATGCGTTTTCTATTGCGGTTTCGGTATTGGAGATTTTGCCAGTTCATCCGTGCGGAAGGTTTATATCTTCCATTTCTTTGCAAAATCTCCATTACTTGTTTGCTATTTCCAAGGGTAGCATTTGTCGTCCTCTTTCCAACAAAATTGGTTTCACTTCATTCGGACTTCATTTGCAAAAGATATAGCATTTCCGGTTTGCGAGAGAAGGTTTTACCTTTCCACATTTGGTTTAATTCTCCCTTGTTGGACTATGATGTTTCTCTGTATATTCTTGTAGAGCTTTTCGTTGCGATTCCAACGAGCCCAAGAACATCGAAAACGGAGTTCGGATTATCAAAATATGTTTGTTTTCGTGTTGGATGTTTTTCTGCAGTTTGGCCAGCCCAGGCCGGGCTCAGGCCGGGCCAAGGCCGGCCGCTTCGGGTTCCTGCCCAGCCAGGCCGGCCCTAGGCCGGGCTGTCGGGGCTGGGAGCTTTTCTGCCCCCAACGGCCACATTTTGAGGCCCCATATAAAAGGGGCTTCTTCCCCATTGTTTCAACTAGTTTTTCCCCTCTCTCTCCTCCATTGTTGCAAAACTTGAGAGCTCGATTCCTCCTAATCACTCCGATGATTCTTGCCCAAATTTAGGGAAACAAGAGAGGAGATCTAGATCCACTACTCCACCAAACAAAATCTCCTCTAAGTGAGGGGAACTTGTTGGATCTAGATTTTGGAGTTCTTGGTGTTTCTCCTTCGTTCTTCCTCCTAAATCCCTCCATAGCATTAGTTTCTTTGGTTGGATTTTGGGGAGAAGGATTTGACCACTTGGTGTGATCTTCCCCTTTTGCATTAGTTGCATCGGGTTGTGCTCCCCACGGTGATTCGTGGGATTGACGGTTGGGAGCTTGTTACTCTTGGGTCATTGGACCCTAGACGGTGTTGTGGTGATTCTTGGGAGCCTCCAATTCGGTTGTGGATGCGTGCCCCAAGCTTTGTGGTGTAAAGGCTCCGGATTCCGCCTCGAAGGATTCTGATAGTGGAAGGTGAACCAAACCTTTGGGTGCGGTTCGTCGGAGAATAGGGTGAGGCCTTTGTGGCATCTTGAGTAGGCCTCTTGTGGCGAGCTCACACCCCTCCAACGAGACGTACTCCCTTAACAAGGAGGAACTCGGGAATAAATCCTCGTCTCCGCGTGCCTCGGTTATTTCTATACCCGAGCTTTTACTTATGCAAATTTACATTGTGATAGCCATCGTACTTGAAGTCTATATCTTGCTATCACCTTGTTGCTTGCCTTGCTTAGCATAAGTTGTTGGTGTACATAGGTAAACCTAGTAATTTAGATTGTTGGCTTGTTAATTTAAACACATAGTTTTATTCCGCAATTATCAAGCCCATAAATAGAAAAAGTGTTATTCGCCTATTCACCCCCCCCCCCTCTATGCGACATCCGGAACATCGTTTGTTCTTTCAATGTGTGACTGGACATTTTTTGCTTTTGTACATATTTGCGTAACGATGTCCTTTTCCGATTTGTGTTGCTACCGCTGCTGGATTGGATCTACGTCCTCTTCTTGTCGTTCATCACTTCAACGGTGTTCTCCACCGAAGAGGAGCCCCTCTTTCTGGTTCCTTCCCTACTTTCTAATTAAATTTCTGTTTCACAGTTCGATTTGGTTGGAGAGGAGATTTTACACCACCGTATGCAGCAGCAAGTGTTGGTGTCAATGGTGTCCTGCTGGAGGTATTCATCCTCCCCACCTCTCTTTCCACTCATTTATCCTATAATACTCTGTTCTGATATGCGAGAAGTAATCTTTTTCTCAAACATGTTGTAGTTGTAGCTGCCACGTATGAAGAAGTGGAGCGGAGCAGCTGAATACCTCCATCGCGTGGGAAGCGATGACTTTGCCCATAGCAAGGTCTGGATTTTTTACTCCACAAGAAAAAGGTAGATTAAGAATTGTTGCTAATGTACATGTTTTGTATTTTCCAAAACAAAAAGAAATATGAATTGAACAGGATTGTCTTCAGCCTGATTATTAGTTTTCTTTGTTGCAACCATCTTTTTGTGGTTCCAACTATTAGATTGTGTGGAACATCTAGCAAATGCACTGATGCTTAATGTTTATCTATTATAGACTCCCAGTTAATTCATGGGTTATACATAAACCTCATTTTCTCACTGCTTGTGGTGTGGATACCGAAAATGCCACCTAACAATATTGTCCATTTAATTTGTGGACTACATACGGGTTTGCCGACCGATCCTATTAGAGTTTTTGAATCTCTTCTCCTCCTGCTCACTGCCATCTTCACTTTTCTAACTACAATTTGGTGTTCTTTATGTTCGTATACACATATTGCTACTCATCTTGCCATTTTTCGATCTTACTTGGCAGCTTGCATACTTGCTGCTTCTACCTGATTAATGAACAAAAAATTGTAGTTTACGATCTGTGGTTTGCTAATTGAAACAATCCCATATTTTGCTGAGGTGACTAAAAAATGGCATTATCTCTCATTAAGATAAAATGAAGTGTTATATTTGACTTTGGAGTGCTTCGTTACATTTGCAATTAAATATAAATGCATATGTTTTTATGTGGAAGAGTTCAATCCATATCTATTTTATTTTTAAACTCTCACTTGTGAAGTGATAGCACTTTCATTTTTGTCTATTAATTACCAGAATAACAATTACAGTGTTTTCTTATTCCTACTAGGAGGTTACTAATTTGTTCTTTTATTTCCGATGAGTTTAGTTCTAAAGATTACATCCTTGTATTCGATCCGTCCCGGTTTGGAGTGATGGTACTGAAGGGATCCGACGCTGGTTGAGGTATGCTACACCTGGATATTCCTCCTTTACTCTACGTACTCCACTTTTTGGGATCCGGCTGATTGAGCGTGGTTTTGGCCTTCGTTTCTCTGCAGTTGGCGCTATGACTTGCTCTTATGTTGGATCCTTCGCCACCATTGGAAGCACTGTTTGAGCCGCGTGCGATTGATCTTTTTTGTTTTCCTATCGGTTGGCTATGAATAGAGGTAGATGCAGTTTCTAGGTTCTTTTGGTTGTCCAGTTTATTTATAGCAGCAATGCGTAGATGTGCTTTCTAGGTTCTTTAGTCTGTCCATTTTATTTTATTTTATTTATAGCAGCGATGCTTGCTGTTCATACCTAGATGCAGTTTCTAGGTTCTTTAGGCTATCCAGTTTATTTGCGTAGATGCGTAGTCAGTACTTGCACCTTGCCTAATGTTTTCTATTTTAAATTTCAGTTTATAAACTAGCCTACACCCTGCACAACCAGAACTCTTCGATGGCAGAATTAACCAAATTGGTGTTCCAAGTTTTCTGATTAGGGAGCCAAAGATCACTAACTGTTGCTGGATAAGAGAAAGGTGGTTGCTGAATTATAAGATTGTCATAAATAGTTTGCCACTAAGAAAACCAGGGAGTACTCCATATGGAGGATGAACCATCTACCAATTGATAAAAGGATGCCGAAATAAGGAGAGGCCTTACCTTTAGAATAGCTTAATGTTTAGGGAATCCGTCCATGGACTAGAAGAAATCGTACTTAGTGACAATGGATTACTGTGTATCTGTCTCTCAAAGACAAGAGGTACATGGTGCGACTAATATTTTACTTTTTTGGCTATGGCAGGTGGGGAAGACAAAATAAATGTACCCTTCTTTTGTTTCATGTATGATACACACTTTTACGTATGTGCATCAACTATTGTAGGCCTTTGCCACTTCAATACCACTGTTTTTGATTGTTTCTCCTGTTATTTCACGACCACTGTTTTTTGATTGTTTCTCCTGTTATTTCCAGGTGGTTTTGCCAAGGGAGACAACCATCATCTGTGCACAGCTTGCCTCTAAGAGGTATTAATCTGCCTAAACTCTTAAATCCGTCCCACGTTCGCATTATCCATGCTTGTGTGAAGCGAGGATTATGATCACAGTAGCAACGCCACTGTACCAGGTGCATTTCAGCTGTGGCTGGCCGAAACAATGATTATTTACGTTTTAAGCTATTTGACTGATTTTCAGTTGTGCATTTGTATTCACACCTGGTAGTTAGCTTGGCAGCACAAAATGTGGTTGCCTATCCTGGGGTTCACTTGATGTATGTTTTTTAGATTTAGATTTCGATTTCACTCATCAATAAGAAGAGGATTCCTTTGCCGCTATAGTAGTTGTTGTGCAAAATAATTGAAAATTTGCTAATTATTAAAACTTAGCCAGTGAATAGGCTGAGCTGTTTATTTCTTTCCTTGGTAGCTTTTGTTGTGTTTATGGCCACTTTGTTAGCGATATTGCACAATTATGATTCTACTTTAGGAACACTCTTGATTAGATAGTATCTCTTTGCTTTCAATGAACTACTTTCATCTGATCATATCAATATCTGATTAGGTCATATTTTGGTTTCCTTTATTCTGTTTCGTTGCGTTTTCAGTAGTGTCAGAGTTGAAGTACTTAGTTACATTTGCTTTGATATTAGAAAGTCACCACATCAGTTTGTCATTTTAAAATGTATTATTCATCATTGCTTTTATGTTCTTGCATACATCTTTTGTGGGCCATCTTAATATTGTTCCCTTTTATTACAGCCTTACATGTCAACTCTTTATTCATGGTAGTTGCTGGATACCTATGTTATTTTTGAGTAAAGTGCCATCCTTAGGCAACCACCTTTAAACTATAACCAGCTCATGTTTCTCATCACATGATGCTTTTGAGTCAACATATCTCTATTTGAACTTATTATCCTATTGTATTGAATATACTTTATGGATCTCACTTAACTACAGAGTGCATATGTAGCCAGTTTGCTCGATCTCTCCAGGCAGTAGAAAGGCACACTATTAGTATATTGGTTTTGCACATGTTGGCACCAGCATTGATACACCATATTCTGAACCTTATTAAGGACATTTCTTTGGTTTTACTTCACGGTCCTGTATCACCTAAAAAATATGATGTGAACACCCAATTTGACAATCCAAGACCTATTATGTATGTGTTTCTCAGATCAAATTAAACCTATGCAAACTGGTTGTTCGATTATGCATGCTCATAAGAAACATGGACTTAGAACCATGTCCACATTAATTAGAAAGAACAATAAACATATGAGGTACCATTCAGCTCTTGACCCTCAGTATATATATCACATTGTGCTAGAATGACTATTATGAACTGAGATGCTCTCTGTGGATTTTGCCTGTGTACCATCGTTAGAATGAACAGAATGGTCACTTCATCACTTTCACCTACAACGCCTTCACATGCCTTAGATAAATCTGAATTATATATCAACTTTTGAATTGTCTAAACATTATGTTACTACCAAATATATACAAGGCTTTTGTTTGACACTTTAATGACTTAGTCCTATTGATGTTATCCCTTTCTAAGCCATTAAGTATGTAAGGTTTATTCTTTAACCAATTCATTCATCTTTGAAAACACATGGTCCGCCATTTTTGACCTACAAAACAATCAGCACAATGAGCCTTCTATCTGGAAGGTAGGTTGCCTACATTTTTTCCCAATCTTCATTAAGCTGTAAAATATATCAGACTATCGTAGGATCTACTGTCCTGCCCGTTGAGCTACAAAAATGCGACAAGATGGTGGCAAGTCAAGCCCTAAATCTATTCTGAAGACTCTTACCGGTGTAAACTTAACGTACTTCGAATTGTGCTTTGCTCTAAAATTATACTACCACCATGTATAGTATCTGTTGAATGCAGTGTCATATTAATGATGCTTACCATATTGTTCTCCAAATTATTACCACTGTCAAAGTCAAGCGGCATGCTGGGATCTCTTGCTATGTTAGCACACGTCGGCTCCTAAAGCCCCGTAGAGCTTAGCCCATTGATTTTCTAATATCTTCATTCTCTTGCTATTTTATTGGAGTTTATAATGACATTTTGTTGCTTCGTCTCTCATGGGAAAACTCGCAGGTGAGCCCGAGCTCACCTGCACCCTCGGATTTCGCAAAATTCAAAAAATAGTAAAACTTTTTGAAAAATTCTGAAAAAAATGGGGTGCATATGTATACAAGTTCTTCACATCCGTGCAAATTTTTAGAATAAAATGACATTCTATGCGCTCTGTGCAAAAAGACAAAATAAGACATTGAAAACATGTGTATTTAAATTTTTTTCTGACAACTCGGGTTGTCTTTTTTGCACAGACCATATGAAATATCATTTGATTATGAGAATTTACACGAGTGTGAAGAACTTGTATACATATGCACCCCATTTTTTTCAGATTTTTTTTTCATGTTTTACTATTTTTTTGATTTTCGCGAAAATAAAGGGTGTAGGTGCACCCGGGCGCTATTCGTCCGCACTCGTCTCTGATGCCCCTTTCTTATCATTGCCCTTTTATCAACTTTGTAGGCCCTTGTCTCTTATCGATATGAGGAGTGTTTCAAAGAATGTATTGAGCTGGTTGTCACACTTTGAATTTCTCTTCAATCTCTGTAACCATAGATATAACAATCTAAATACCTATTGTGAATCGGTCTCTACTGACTTACTTATTCATATATTTAATTTGTATTTTCCTTTGCATGAGCTTGGTTTATTCATTCAACTTTAAGATATTCTGTTTAGACTATAATGTTTGATGTAGTGTGTATACAAAGTAAGAAATTTATGCTTCCTCTGGTGGAAACTGCTTTTTTGCCTGACTTGCTTACCTTTACAGTTTGAAAACAGTAAAGATTATATGCAGGTAGTTATAATTTTCAGCTCATTATTTGATAGACTGCTACAAATATAGTTGTTGACGTCGTTTTTTCTAAGGTTTACTATCGAGTTCTGGTCTATATCAAGTCTTAGTTCTCTTCATTTGTTTCTCTAAAGATGAACATAGAAAAACACACAGTTCTTATCTATCAAAAGCTTTATATGTATGTTAGTTAGGACATTTGGTTTGTTCCTGTTATGCTTTTGTTATTTAGAACTAAACCTACCCCCATGTTGCTCTATATAGGAGATGTCTTATTAAGCTTCAGGATATTTGCTTCCATTCTGTATATACCTGATTGTTACTCTTCTTATTTGTATGTCAGATTGGTAAGGATCTACTCACAACTCCAAGTGCGCTGCTACCCCTCTCCACTGATGGAACATCTATGAAGCAAGATCTGCCATCTGCAAAATCAGCTGCTCCTGGTTCAGCTTCCGAGACCACCGAAAAACTTGACACATCTTCCGATGCACTTCTGGTTGCGCCAACTGCTAAAGCACCAATGGAAGTACCCCCAACAAACAAAGATGCATCTGCTCCCGAAGCAGCAAAAGATAAGAGGTTTGTTTATACTTGCCCTACTGATATTTGAAGTAACCTTTATCTCTTCTATCCCTATTGAGTTGTGGTCTCTTTTTGCCAGACGCAAGTCACCGACGGAGAAAGGGGCGGCTAATGCTGTGGCCAAGAAAAGCAAGATATAGTTTCCCTTCCGACGACTCTGGTTCTTAAGGTACATACGGCACGTGTTTTTTTTATCATTTCAGACTATGCACAAATTATTTCTAGGCTAACCCTGGATTTTGTTATCACAGGTTTCTCTTAGTTCGCATGTATATTGTCCCTCTACACCTACATATGGTTGGCGTTTTGTTAGTTCCACCCTCGTCCAGACCTGCCGTTGTCGAATCATCTCATTGTTAGCGCTACTGGGAGTGGCTAGCTCTGCCTTTCGGTCACGTTCTTGGTTTCATGATTTCCTTACCATGCGCTGAAATCATGTTTCTAATGCCCATCTTAGATTTGTGAACTGAACTCCTTTTTGTGACAATGTTGGTTTCATGAATTTCCTTACCAGCCGAGACTGAGAAAGCTGCTTGAGAAAGCTGCATCTGACCTGAGGAAATTAACACTTCAAACAACTCAGTTTATCTAGCCAGTTGACTCATTTGCTTATGATGCAAACCTTATGATGCAACTTCGTGTATATAGCACTATGTTTCCTTAGTCTTCTGTAAATAATTATCTGATTGAACCCGGATATGTTACCGGTGCTGTAAACATCGTCTCAATGTTTGTATGCCATTATCTTTCTATGTTGCTTATATTCCTGTCTGAGACATTAATTGTATTCCCATTAATCTGTATTAATACATGAGAATTACGGGCAAAATAATTTTTGAATGAAATGGTGGCGGGCGGCAAGCCGCGCTTTTATAGTATTTGACATTCCAACGTCTGTTTTTTCGATCAGCATAGCACATTCGTGGCTGTGAAGCGCGATAACCGTGCGGTGCGGAATGATCACCCGTACTGTGCTTCGGTGATTGTCGCTGCCCTCTAGAACATTCCTCTCATCTAGAAAACCCAAGGTTATCACTTAGCTGATTTATTGGTTAAACTCATTTAGTTAAAATATTAGTAGTAATCACTGTGGTCGGTTATACTAACTCTACCAAAAAAATTCAAAACTATTGTGAATTAAAATGTCATTAAGTTACACAAACACATACGAAAAAACAAATCCCGATCTTTGGGACTGAATGCCTGGGTGTCGTGAAATGTGGCAAGAGCGCACGGAGGAATTTCGTAGGACAGCAGTTTGGTACGTTTTGTTTTACTCGGACGCTGCAGAAGGACTTTCAACATCAATGGATTCAGTCTGTCCAAACTAGCTTCAACAACAGATAGGCGTTTTCAGCGTGGCCACTGGCTCCCTAGTATTACAGAAAACACTCCAGCATACTGATTTTGAGAAGTGGTTCCTCGTTACATAATTCATATCCTTTTATAGTGTCATGCCATTGTCAGGTGGCTGATAAACTAAAAATGTCATGTGAGATCACCTGTTCCCAGTTCTCACTCTTGGTCTAGACCATCTGAGGAGCGCTTGACAGTCGTCCAAGGTGCTGTGAACATGTCATTCCCTGCCTTGCCTTGAATGATTTAGCACATGGTCTGATCTTCGTGATGCATGGTGCTCTGCAGATACAGAACTATATGACTGAACATCAATTGTGAAGTACTTGTGTGGACAAGAACTATTATATATGAGGTAGATCTGTGAAAGTTCTCTACGATGCCTATTAGCCTTTCGTAATGCTAGTATCTTAGCGCGGTATCCTAGAAATTTTGCTTATGTGGCACTGTATTAATGAAGAAAGAGATTGTGGTTGTATCTTATAGCTAGTCACAGTGGGAGTAAGACTAGTCACAATGCAAAGTAACATAAACTAGTATCATGCATATGATACTAGTGTATGTTACTATCTCCATAATGGGTAGTATCATATTTGTGATATCATGAGGCATTGCATTTATTAGGGTGTAGACTCATTGTGTCTTGAAATCCGTTATGTTACGGTATCATATCATGATACTACTACCTCCTCTCTCTTTATTTATTATTGTGCCACATCATCTTTTTGACAACGTGGCATCTATGATACTACTTATGTTACCCCCATTGGGGCTAGTCTAAGTTAGCTAGTAACATAGATGCCATGTAGACAAAAAAGCTGACGTGGCCAGTATTTAATGAGGTGAGAGAGGATTGTGGTAACATAACTAGTTACCGTAACATCACATTTTTTAAAATAGTATGAGTCTACAACCTAATAAATGCATCTTTACATGATACCACATATTTGTTACTACCCACTATGAAGGTAGTAACATAGTCTAGGACAACATGTATGTTACTCTCCATTGTGACTAGCCATAGAATGATATAAGATACAACTTTGCACGGGATCATAGGCAAAAAAAGTTGCTAACCCAATCACATACAAGTATATGGCTAAAATTATTAAATACAAGTACACTTAGATAATGCATTAGGAAAGTTGTATCTTATAATTCACCACTACCTAGGATAGCGCGCTAAGATACAATACATTACCGAAGGCCTTATTCTGTTTGCACACTACAAACAACATATTTATAATCATTCATTCTTGAAAGTAATCCAGCGATTACTATGAAAACCATGGCTTGGGATTGACCAAATGCAAGTTGTGGGCGCTGTTGATTTCCAGGAAAACCATGGCTTGGGATTGACCAAATGCAAGTTGTGGGCGCAGTTGATTTCCAGGACTGACGGCTCAATATTCCCAAGGAAGTTGATTCTAGAGACAGCTAGCAACCATGTACTTTACGAAATATTATTATAGTCATGAACATTGTGCGTTGTGTGGTTGATTCGTTTCTGCCATATCGAAATAAATGTCACGGCAGATATGTGTTTTACTTATCAGTTGGAATCTTGGAGCAAATATATACATTTATATATGAATACTTAGGCTCCCTATTTGACAACCAGGAGGTAGAAAAACTTATTTTGCACCCACCATTTTTTACGTTGTTAAATCAGTCAATTATGTTACGTATGTAAATATTTACGTCATGTTGACCCATAAGAGAAAAAAATCGACATAAAAAATAAAAAATCTGAGTTAAAATTGCGTAAAAGTCATAAAAACAACATAATACATATATTTTTATCGTATTTTTTGCAACGTCACATAAATAATTTTTTTGGTTATTCATATTTTTTCTTACGTTTTTCCTAACTTAGTACATAAGACAAAATTTACGTGACGTAAAAATCATATATGCTTGTGAAGATAGAGGGTGGGTCGTGGGTGTAGAATAAATATTCTACTCCATGAAAGTCAAATAGTGCGTCCCTCATTATACACGTAAATAAACTTAGATATCATCTCACAATGTCTGACAAAACTTAGCAATACATCTCATAATCCAGAAAACCTACATAATAACATCCATTCTCCCTATCACAGATCGAACTATAATTAATGGAGAGGAGAGACATAGACATGCAGAGTTGGAACCGTGACATTGTGTAGAGCTACAAATAACATGTTCCAAAAAGACGGCGAAGTACTTGCATGCCAGATCGCAGGAAGGAACATTGACCAGCAAAGGCTCTACACAACACACACGCACAAAACAAGTATTCTAATAAGACAAGCATCTTTAATGATCCTGCTTATAAAGCAATATTCCACTTATGGATAAGCCAAGTCTGACGAGAGCCTGATTTGAGGCCATCTGATGAGCCAAGAGTGCCTTATCCGTAGAATCCACGTTTGTATTAAGGACAGAACAGCCCACTCTCTTCAAAATTTACCTTAAAACTGAAATTTAATCTAGACTAAACTTGAAGCTATGTAGGTAAATTTGTGAAAACCTAAATCTGAAAATTAAGAACTGTGAAATTGATACTAGAAATTCACTTACTTCTCCTTCGACTGTTCGTTCCGCAAACCCTCTGGTGGTGCCATCCACTCGGGTTAGTATAAGAAGGGAGACGACAACTTTTACTACAGGATCAATTTATGTTTCTCTAACAATTAGTATTCAAAAGTCATCCCACAATCTGACAATAGGTACGTATAGTCCTAGAAGTGGATTTTGAAGTAACAGCTATCCAGAAACATCAAATGAATAAGAGTTCATGCTTTTGTTCCTGGAAGTAGGTAGATACAGTATTAATTCAATTATCATCAACCAGCAAGTTTGGTCATCTTAGATCCGGGTTAAAAATCGTCGGTGTGGCATGAAAACAATTCATGCCTCTGTCCTACAGAGAGACCATAATCATAGTATGGAAATAAGCATGAGAACATAATATCAAAGTTTCACCATTACCACATCAAGGACCTTTTTAATCCTGCATTTCTCATATATCTGGTAATTGGGGCGATGAATAACCTTACATAACTTTCCCTTGAAAGAAAATAACCGTTAGATAAATGTTAATGATAAAATAGGAACAATAAGTGTTGAGCAATTAGGAAATATTTTTATGATTAATTCTAGCATATTAAACATGACGACAATAGCTACTAACATGTTTTTTTTGAAAGAAATACGGTAGGGGATGCCTACAGTGATTTTTGTTTTTGAAATAATAAGGACCCAAATCTGGTGAGGATTTGAATCTGGGTGGCTGGGTTGTACATCCACTTCCCTAACATGTTAATCTTGAACATACTAGATGTATTAACTAACATGAACAACAACATACAAACGGAAAACATGTAAACACTAAACATGTTTAACCAGTAGATCGGAATACGTAGCACATACTAATGGGACGTAGTGTAAGTAGCTGTAGCCGATGCAGAGCCAGTGTTGTTGACGACAACGCTGATGAAGACCAGTCGAATTATACGGCATTGGAGACGGCGACAAACAGCACCGCCCGACTTGGACGGTAGATGACCCGTGATGAAAAACACGAGCAGTCGTGCAGAACGCTTCCCAAAAACCAAATTAGCCCTCTCTCGTAAACAATCTCAAGAGCTAATGGTTCCGGAGACCTTCTCTCCCGTTCGTCGGTGGAGCGCTCAAGATAGAGTAGACTACGGTGGTGGCGCAAGACACGAGAAGTGGCAAAACCTAGATTTGTTTGGTTTGTATTATGGCATGTACCGTGTATGCCTTTATATACCTAGATTGGTTTGCTGCTAACACGAATGCTTAGTCAGCATTCTAGTCTCCAGTTTGATATAGTTGCATACATTTTAGAAATAAAAGGATTTAACACACTTTTTTTACAATTCGGGAACAACGATCAAACTAGTATGCTCATACCCATCCATGAGTGCTCATGAAAGAAATTAAAAAGATCAAAGATGGAAATTAGCGCAAAATATAACAGCTCAGAACAACAAATTTATGAAAGCACCATATTCAGATTCACCAATAGCTGATAAGCTCAGCTCCAAAGCAACATGGAGACATCCATGTATAACTTCATCCAACTACTACTACTGATCGATAGACACTTATGATAACTGACACCAAGACACACAACACCCATCACGTACGGGGCCATGGAGCAGACTGAAGAAGACCATGGAGGTTGGGGCAGCTTAGTCCACCTCCTCGATCTTGGAGCCAGCGCCCTTGTAGCCGGTGAAGTCCCACACTGGAGGGCTCATGTACTTGTTAAGCACAAAGCCCGCCAGCATTCTTCAGTACAGGAGGACCTCCATCAGGGTGCGGGTCCGCTTCCCCTTGCCCGAGAGTCGGTGGCAGTGGTGTGGCCACATGTCCGGAAGGTAGCTCATGGGTTGAGCATCTTCACATCGCCGGCACACCACACAAGATGATGCGCGGGTGCAGCACGATGAGGCCGTGGACAATGCGCCGACCTTCACGATTGTCCAGGTCCAGGAGCTAGCCATTGATGAGGTGAACCCCGATAGCGTTGCGTGAAGCGATCAGGCCGCTAGGATGTTATTCTCATCGTCGTTCATGGGTAACAGCTTGACGTTCTTCAAGATCATCATCGTCTCTGTGTGAAACACCACGAGGAGCTCCTCCATGGTCATCTGCAAACAACCAAACATGATTCGTTATAGATGCCAACGGCAGCGCTCGAGAAACTGAAATACCAATGACGGTGCGGTTCTCACCTCCTTGCGGTCCTCGACGGATGCGAAAATGAAGTCCTTGGTTTTGTTCCTTACGACCTCCTCCTCCTCGGTGTGATCGGCATTGGCTCCGAAGACGACGAAAACATTGGTGTCGTTTCCGACGACCTCCTCCTCGCCAGCCTTGGCCGTCCTCTTGTTCGCTCGAGCATTTGGCGGCTCGCGCCACCACCACCGACGAGAGGACGCCTTTGCTCGCGGCGTGGAGTCCCACTACCGCGGCCTTAGCCCTGTCTCTAGTGGATCCGATGACCAGGAAGTAGCCACCAGTCCTTGCAGCTGCGTTGAGCATGGCGGAGGGAAGACGGCAACCTGGCCGTTCTTTTTAAGTTAGTGGGCCCTTGGGTGACATAAAATAGACAACTCTCATTCATTTATACTAAGCATTTTCACATTCTCTCAAATTATGATTATAACAATTATATTTTTTATTATAGTTAGCAAATTAATAGGTGATAGTGCAACTATATATGAGGGCACAATCTTTTTTATTACGTGATTTTAAGTTTGATATTTAATATTGTGCTTGTGCTAAACTTGAAGCGTATCCAATACAAAAATGCATGTCGTCACAGATTACGTCATGCCAATTAGGTGAATTATAAATATATGTAAATGTCCATGTGTATTTTGTTTTCTTAAATAAGCATCGAAAGTTGGCAGGGGTTTCTCGAATGCATGATTGTCTATTTTAGGTGTAACTAAGAAGAAGATATAACAATCAATGTGTGTAAATATAAAATTTTAGAGTATACAAAATATTTGCGTGGGGTTTTTCTCTATAATTACTAGTACGCTCATGGTCAAGCATGTCTTTCATTTTCTCTGGTCAAACAATTAGTTTGTATTGCATAATTTGCACTTTGTATCGAAATAGCATAAATCTAGTCAAGCCTCATAAAATTCGCTTAGTTCTTTTTTGTGTTTGATCCATAACTTATAAAACTGACAACCTTGTAATTCGTAATATAGTAATCACTTGCCATACATATGCAGATAATTTATCCATTTAGTTGTTTTCGTAAGTTAATTTATTATATATGTGCAATGTATACGATATAAGCCTCGTAGTTTTTCTTAATCGTCTACAAAGGACGCCGCACACGCACTCAACTCAAGATGTTTTACCTCAACTCGGTTAAGTTATGAAAGATTTACTACGCACCAGGTCAGGTACATTCAGGTTGGGCATAAAACCCGATACCCAAAGCCCGAAACCGAATTACCCGAACCCGAACCTGTATAGCCCGAATCCAAAAAACCCGATCATGTTTTTGGGTTGCAACTCTTGAAACCCGAAATTTATTTGGAAAATTCGGGTTCATAGCCACGGAACCCAAATTGCCCGAATGGCCCGAAAATATTAGAAAGCCCACTTGAAAATCTTTTAAACATTTGTACAAAAGACATATAATGGTTTTTTAATGTTCTCTTGGTTTTATAGCATTATTCTTGTATTTTAGCCTATAAAATTAGATATTTGATCATAGTTTACTTCACCTCCTTTTAAACTTTGAAGATTTCCAGAGGCATTCTCACTTTCCGGACGTTCTACCATTGCTGATTTTGCAACATCAATCAATTACTGCATTCATCACCATCTAGTACAACTACATTGGAAGTTATATTTCATCGACGGACTTGATATTCAACATACCAGATGGTGAAGCAGTAAAGGATTGGTAGCTGCTCCAAAAAGGCAGTTTTTACGGTACCCTGGTACTCCCTCGGAGTAGCATGGAGTACCGATTAAATCTGACCACTCATATCGATGGGTATTATCGTCTTTCTTATACAGTTTTAAAAGGTGATTTTGTTTAACCTAATGGCCTGAGAAATTTTGAAGCTGCCGCCGGCTCCGTTACGAGCGAGTTGGCCGTAGCGCATATGCACACGCTGGAAGAATCATCAATCAACAACTGGGGCAAATCTGGTCCGCCATGTATGACCACACTGACACGGCGGATAAATTAATTAACTGATCCCATATACGATGGAACCATTGAGTTAGTCTTTGAATCGATTTCCTTACGTGTAGTGACTGCAGCGATCAATCTTTATTTTTTGAACATTAAACTGCACCGATCAATCAAGCGATTGATAGAACGAGCCGCTGCCAAATATTGTCGATTAATCAGCTGGTTGAGAGCGGAGCCGCCGCGCTCCAATCGAGCGGCCGCGACACCGCCATCGCCCGCAAGCACTCGCAAGCGGTCGTTGTCTTCGTCCTTGTTAGGAGCACGGAGCCGCCATGTCCATGTCTGACCCCCAATATTTTTTCTGGATAATTACAGTTTTACCCTCACTATCTAGGTACTCCATAGTTTTTGGTGGCGGTACTCCTAAAGAACTAAGTTGGAGTACCAGCTAATTTTAACCATTAGATCGGAACAAATGGATGGCTGGTAGTGAGTTCGGGGTACTATAAAGGAACTCAAAAAATATCACTAAAGGAGAACATATGTGGGAACGGGAACACAAACACTTAGCTTTGTCAAAATGTCTAAATTTTGGAGTCGCGGTGAATTACCTCAAGATTGTGAAATGCAGGTATAATGATTACATTGTCACAGTGCAACATCATACATGGTGGCTTGTACTTTGTTCACGACATCAGACAAGGTGCATGGTAGCATCTGGTTTTAACAACTGTACATGTGTTTTCTTGGAACATGACGCAAAGTACCATTTGTTTTCTAGTGTCAAATTCGTGCTAGAATGATCAACTTGTCTATAAATTTTGTGGAAAGTATGGTCATCAATCTGATGAAGGTCCAAACTCCCCATCCAAGAGGCTTCAATGATGTTATGGGGTTCGCACATTTTCTCACTAGCAAGGTGAACTCCTAATCCAATTTTATACTCACACGACTTCAGGAAATAATCTAGTCTTTTATAGGTTCTATATTATAAGAGGACTTATTTTATTCATATTTGCTATATCTTAATCGCATGCTTTTAAAACACCGTCGATTTTCTTTCAATTGTTGGATTTTTCGTGGTACGCGTGACCTAAGCCCTCTTTGCTTAGCGTAGGACCACTAGACTAGATTGTGTTTTGCGTACATATTGTAAAGCAATTTCTATTGTATCTGCAAGCAGAGACGGAGGAAGGGGGGAACGAGCAGAGACAGAGGAAGGGGGAACGAGCAGGGGCTAAGCCACCCCCAACAATCTGATTTTCTATAACTTCCTAACAATCATGCTTAAACTTAGTAATTCTAAGCCATTTTGCCTCCCTCGAACATGATTGTGCCCCCTCTAAGCCTAACCGCTGGCTCCGTAACTGTCTGCAAGGTTTTGATTATCTTACTTATATAGTTTCATTGGTTCACGCATTGTGCATTTGCACTTTGTCTTTTGGATGCAACTGCACCTTTTTTTGTCCAGTTGCAACATGTGCGATTGCTGTGCAGTTGCACCTTTTTTTGTTGATGAACCTTATGCTCGGAACAGAGGCTAAACTTAAACATATGTTTTTTTGTGTGTAATTTCAGATTTAGAAGAAAGTGAAAGGTTTCAATTAAAACTAGTTCGGTTAGCATTTGTGTAGCAAAGTTTATCGCATTATAAGTTTTTATTTATGAGAAACCTGTTAATTATTGCGGGTAATTAGTGGCAGAACTAAGGATATTGTAACTTGATTTTCGATTAATGAAATATGTGATTCTCTAAAAAAAAATCTTGCTAATGATCCAGGGAATTGCTTTGGAAACTGCATACGCCGTGGTTCACTTGTGCATGGAGAAACAAGTCCAACCTTCGGAGCTCACTTTGGAGGAACTGGCACAGATTGATTTCCCCTGCGAGCACGGTCACGTCCTCTTGCATGATAAGGAGAGTGTATTTGGCCGATTCACCCGCTAGAATCGAGATTCGTCCAAAACTGCTGAAACTATTTTCTCACGATACACTATTTATTTCTAGTCGTGCACGATCTGTATAATTTTTTTTAACCGAGATAAAAGCTTTATCTTTTATATTGATATAGGAGAAGCAAACATGACATGACCGAAGCCAAAAGAGAAAAAAAGCGACTAGCTCATCCTACACCGTCCAATCTATTTGAAAGAAAGATCATCATTCCCTTATTTATGCCTTCTAAACAATAATCTCACGTAGAAGCTTATTTTCCGTGAGGATCTAGTTTTTGTCCTCTTCCGTGATCGTTTGCGTTAGCACCGACGGCATTAGCGACTTGTTGTTGAATACGCAAGCGTTCCTTTCCTTCCAGAACTCCCAGGTTAGGAGGACAACCGCCGACCTCAGACCCTTGGGGTGGGCAGCCGGGGTCTTGATGGTGTCTTGTCAATATTGTAGCACGGTGTGACGACTAGAGCCCATGCCATGAATGAAAGATGGGCAAGAAAGTCAGGAGGTCGCAGCAGCCAAATGCGTCGAGAGTATCTGCACTGAAAAAGAATTTGTCTAGCCGTTTCATCTTGGCTTTTGCATAGCTGGCACAGAGGATTGTGAGGCCAACCCCAAACAGCGAGACGATCCAAAGCCCACAATTGGGGGTGCCCATGTTTTCCACACCAGGGCCTTAAAAGAGCACGAGGTAGAGCCTTGGAACCGGGCCTTGTGTGCCGAGTTAGCCGTGTAGCATTCACTGGTAGTGAGGTTCCATAATACTAGTCGATCGTGTCCCAAGTGCAGATTAAATGACTATTCCTAGCGATTTTATTTTTTTCCAAGTTTTCTTATCGAAAAATAAAAGCAAACACAAGCTTCAGAATTCAGATCCTGAAGTGTTGGAGCGCAGAGGTGCCGTCGAGGCCCTTGGCCCTGTAGTGCCGCAGCAGCTCCTCCACCGTCGTGATCCTGTATCGTGCCTCGCCGTCGCCGACGATCGGCGCGAGCACTCTGGTGGACGCGGCCGCGCCGTCCGTCCGGAAGAAGCATGCCACCGACACCCGGGGACCCACGCTGCTGGCCACGACCCGGTGCTCCACGCTCTTGAACCTGTCGTTGGAGACGAGCTGCAGAAAGTCGCCGACGTTCACCACCAGCGCCCCCGCCACCGCCGGCACCTCCACCCACGCCTGCTGCTCCTTGTCTCCGCCGACGAGCACCTGGAGGCCGCCGATGGCGTCCTGGAGGAGCACGGTGAGGAAGCTGGGGTCGGAGTGCCTGGTGGTGCCCAGCGTGAGGCGCGGCTCCGGGCACGCCGGGTAGTAGTGTCCGGCGAAGTTGAGCCCGTCCAGGCACGCGGCGTCCTGCTCCAGGTACCTTCGGTCCAGGCCCAGCGCTTCCGACAGCAGCTCCAGCAGGGCGTGGTACAGCTCCCGGACTAGCCTCGCGTACTCCGGCACGACGCGCCTGCAAGCCGCCGGCATCTCCTCGGTGGTCACCGCCGGCATGTCCATGTACAGGGTGTCGCGCCAGTTGGCCGCGGGCGACTGGAACAGGTCGAAGTTGCTCTGGTACCGAACGCGCCGCCCGAGGTCGCGGGT
>QRDG01002462.1:24469-174435 GCA_012064385.1 Puccinellia tenuiflora | reverse complement strand
TACTAGTCATAAGTTAACTAGGTTCAATAGAATCCGTGTCACGTGATTGAGAATATATGTCAAGCTATCACAAGAATGACAATCATTCACCTCGATCTTGACATTGTATATCGTGAGGCAAAGGGGATGCGTCATGAGACACATTGTTAGGGTTTGTTAGCCTGACTGCGTTACTCGGGTGTTGGCACCCTCTACGTGAACTTAAGAGTGAAGTGTTTATTGATAAGTTAAGTCGTGTTCGATCCGTTGTGAAGCTCCATGGTCACACACTTAAGGGAACGTATCCAGTCAGATTTGATCTGATAACGTGCCAATCGGGCAAGAACCCTATGGCTCTAGGATAAAGAGTTTTACACGGTTTGGATCCATGTAGTACAAGGATTGGGATCCAATGGGCCAAAAATGTTGTGCACCCATGGAGATGCCTATATAAGGTGAGGCATGGGCAACCGAAAGGTTACCACAAGTCTTCAAAGTGTTTAAAATTCTAGCAGCCGCCGAGTCCTAATTAAGTCATGCAAATGTATATTACAATCCTTCGCCCGATATCCTCCATGTACGTGTGGGTACCATATAGGCGGTGTACGTGTGACGCTCAACGAAGAGCTCGGGGGGTCCAGAAACTATCCGAGGTATCAAATGAACTGTACTGTACACCCACAATGCGCTACATCAAGTTCTGCACATGCGCGTCTAGCGGTAAACCTGTGACCTATAACCACTAAACACAGATCCTGGTAATGCAACGTAGATTTTTTTTTATACAAGCGTTGCACTCGGCATATCCCAATAGATAGTAGCTGACCGACTTAAGATCACCGATTGATTTATTATTGTTTTACAATCTGTACCTTACAACCTTAAATCCATATGTCGTTGGAAAATACAGAACATTCCAAACTCCTAATTGGATGGGTAAAACGAGCACAAAATCTATATCTCTTATAAGACAAAACTTCATTAAGATATATTAATGATTTTCCGTCTCAACATGCAAGCTAGCTACCACATCATCCATTCTCTAAGCCAGTCAATTGTCCATGTCATCTCCAATAATATTTATCAATATCTACATGCAAACTACACATCATCTATTTCTTCAACCATCCAACTATTTACACTAATAATTTGTAACACACGCCCATTTCATGCCTATTAAATTGGGATCTCGATTATAAACAGTTGAATTAATGCATAATATCTTGTATATATTCATACCAATATATTTAAGAAAAAGATCCCGCTGCAACACGTGGGGTATCCTTCTAGTATTATAAAATACGAAAGATAGTACTCTTTTCGATCCAAAATAAGTGTCGCTGTTTTAAACTGAATTTAGTTCAAAACTGCGACACTTATTATTAATTGGAGGTAGTAATTTTTTTTTCCAGTCCCCTCAAGGTGTGCTTCTGAGGAATTTTCTCTGTATGCAACCATGCGACTAATGGCAGTACAAACGGATGTGCCGAGACCATACTGGCTTCGCTAACCACTCAAATCTCTCGATAAGTCTCCATGCACCTATAAACTATATCCAATCGTAAGGATACATCTTGGAATAAATTCGGCGTACCGCTCGCGTGTGCTCACGGCCTCAAGTTCTTGATAGTAGTCTACTCAATAATTGAAGCATATGCTGGATCCATCGACATCCATCGATCTGTTAGGCCCTTGCGATATAATTCGAGTAATCGCGTGCTAGGACGGTATATACGTAGGCGTACTACGTGAATGCCACCATTATTGCGGAAAAAAGTGGACGGCAGGCCAGACGTACGTAGCGGTTCCAACTTTCAGACGAAACGGAACAAATAATTAGGGTACTCCATTTGTGGTTTCCGCATAGAGTCACGAATCTGTGCTATTTTTTTACATAGTAATACGCGTCTTATTTATAAATAAAATTAAATTACATGGCACGTAAAAAACCGATCTTACAGAACTGAAAAGATGGGATAAGACAAACCAACGCCTATCTCTCTACTTCGACACCATCGTAGCAGCCACCAAAAAGAAGCGAGACAGATCACCTCTTCACCCGAGCTCGACGCGGCTCCATCGCTGATTAGCAGCTTTTCGGACCTCCAAAATAGTTTGCCATATGACAAACCATTGCCGTTGAAAGAATCAGACCGGGGCAGCACGACCCCAGACACGCCATCGAACTTCAGAACTGACACCTCCGCACGACTACGATGTCGAAAAGGGAGCCAGAACTGTCAACCTCCAACCATAAACCCACCATAGGATACACCTTTTTCCAGTTGTCACCTGCGCCGACAACAGTCTGCGTGTACTCCTGGACGATCCAACCTCCCTGCTCCACCATGACGTCGGAGACAACGCCATAGCAACGGGGACAGAGCAGAAGGAGAGACACACCTGATGGGGTCGCCGCCGCCGCCTCGTCGACACCATCCATGAACCTAATGTCGTCGATCTGAAAGATCGGCAAACACACGATGCCATCAACTCCGAGACGCTGCCATGAAGGACATCGTCGGTGTGGGAGTGGAGCTGAAGCAGATTTATTCGTCCGGGCGCCGCTCCCACCACCCCAACGACGCACCATGACCTATAAAACCAAACCATAACTACAGAGCGGAGGAACGGGGTCCCCCTCCCTCCTGCTGCCGGAGCATCAGGCGGAGGGAGAGGAAACCAGCTCCTTGACCGGTGAAGATCGGACGGAAAAGCGAGATCGCTTTTCCTCTCTCCCTAGCGGCGGCGGAGGAGGAAAACGATAGGTTTGATTGCAGGGCATCCCGAGGCTGTGTCACGAATCTGTGCTAGGAAACAAATGCTACTCTCCTACTTATGAAACACTCAACATATCGTACGTACATACGGTTACATGCATGTCCCTAGTCTCTCACACATCGGGTGCATAACTGACCCACTGAACCACATGGACTGCGTCTTACGAATCCAATCCGGCCGGGGTACGGGTAAAAGTCCTGCGAATATTCTGCACCCTAGCGTAGAGCTTGTTTATTTTTATCAATCATGCGACTGACATATATAGTTCTTCCCAAAAAGGATTGACACGCTGAATTCCTCATGCGTCCTAGCGTAGAGCTTGTTTATTCTATTCTATCTCTCATATCTCATACTGTGCTTAATTCCTCACGCGTAATTGACATCGGAAAACGATGTCCTACGTGCGTGACGTCTTCGTTCCTCAAGCTTTATCAGTGGCGTCTAATTCCATAGACGGGGATAATGGTTGATGAAACCACTTTCACTCATAAATCCGGATGGTTGCGCACGATGGAAACCTACGTATATTATTATTATTATCTCTTTGCAACTACAACAAATATATTGTGAATGTTTGGGAAAAAGAATCATCAATATGTTCATCTTGATATTACTCACTCCATTCCCCCATCAATGGCATGCACCCACCAGATAGACTCACACGCACATAATTAACAATCATGGTCTCCTTATGTGACCTTGCCAGATAATTGATAACTATGTCTGCGTGAATGTGTTGGCGAGCACCGATAGCCGCCAGTAATGGATCTGAAAGGTATGTACCATCGGAGATCCTCTGGCATCCACCGTCCAGCCATTTTTCCCTCCCTTGAGAACCGTAGAAATATCGTCGACATTGCTTAGGAGCTGCCGACGACCATATCCGCACATCGACAGGTGAATTAACTTGCAGACTGTTGCACCAGCAGATTAGACTCGAATTGTGGTAGTCGCCATGACTGATGATACCACCGGTTTTTCCATTCACCAACGTGACATGTGCCACACCGAGATCCTTTATTCGGACTGCAAGCCCCACCGAAGCTGTACAAATGAGCACACACGAAGCGACGACGATGACCGAGCTAGTCATCGTGGCACCGTACCAGCCATGAGCCGCAACAAGACGCAAGCAACGATGGATGAGGCCCTCTGGGTCCAGATCGGATCCAGCCGCGCCCGCGTGCTCGCCTCCCAGCGCCGAGGGCCACGCGCGTACCGCGGTCGCGAGCAACACTGCTGCTGCTCCTCGTGCATCTCAACAGTGTGCTGCATCGCCCTCACCGCGCTAAGCAGCTCCATCATGGTGCGCCGCCCTCACCCCCCCCCCCCCCCCCCCCCCCGTCTCTTTGACAGGTTGGGCATGGCCGCCACCGCCGGCGGCGGTAGCGGCCGTGGGGAGAGGATCGTCGAGAGGTCACACAGGTTGAGGAGACCTCTGGAGCCGCCCGCATGAGGCGACCCGGGAGGATGGGGGGAGATGGAGGGGTCAGGGGTTGGAGGCGAGCGGAGGCGGCAGCGGCACGAGAGAAAACCTAGATCTACGAAGAGCCTCGCTTCTGGATCCTCTAAAAGCCGGGGGTTGGTCGTTACTTGCTGAATCTAGCTGTCACTATTCACTAGTAGAAAAAGGGGCATTAGTCCCGGTTTGGTTGGGCCATTAGTCCCGGTTCCCCAACCGGGACTAGCAATCCGGGACTAAAGCTAGTCCCGGTTGGGACTCCAACCGGGACTAATGGTCACGTGGCCCCTCCGCTGCCGTCGGGCCCAGGAGAGTCCCGGTTCGTAATACGAACCGGGACTATTGGCCGATTTTTTTTTCACAAATTCCAGAAAAAGGTTTAATTTTAGAATCAATAATGCTTATTCTGTAATTCATAAAAATATGAATAAAATACCAAAATGTTCAGAAAAGTAAGACCTATTTGATTATGTAAAAAAATGAAATTAAAATACCAAAATGTAGAATCAATATGGGGAACCACTATATATTAAACATCATCGTCACAAATATATTACACACACGATCGTCATCACATCTTTTTTACACTCGATCACCTTGTAATATAAACACATCATCTTCTACTTTGTCACATCATATGCATTAGAATCAGTATAGTATTCTCCATTCTTATTTAGGACCTCTGCATCTATGAATCCGGCAATTTCTTCCTGGATTGCTCGTACACGATCCATTGGTAGAAGGCCGTCTCGCAACCGTTCGATCTAATTAAAAAAGTGGTCAATATATATGAATGAAACTAAACAAAATTGATGGCAATAAACAAAAATTGTGAATATTGCATACTCACTTCAAGTTGTTTTAAAATTCTGCCCTTCTCACAACACGTCTGACGAATGAACTCGCAGACGTAGTATCCACATAAATTTGTCCCCTCTGGCTGCTCCAAGCACTTTACAGGAACAAAGTTCAATGAAAATAAAAATCAAGAATTGTAATGGTATTGAAACTAGAATCAAAGAGATGATGCACGGATATAGCTAGTAGTACTTACATCTAATCTTTTAAAGTCAAGCTTCTCCGCCCAAGCACCCCTATCCTTGGCGGCCTAGTGAATCGTTTCCAAGCCCTGTCCGACAAAGAAAATGAATAAACGACTTATATATTAATTAATTGCTATCGATATACTGACATAATGATTGAAATTACCTCTGGAGGCATATCTGCATGCTCTCCCAGTGCTCAAGGGGATGACGTCTCGAGTCCATGGCTTGTACTGTTCCTTTGTCCAGCACAATGATTAGCAGAATAAAGTGGAAGCTGCGCATGCATAAGTTATCAATTATACACTTAACATCGAGAAATTAAGCGAAATAGAATAATGTGTACAAGACAGTAACACTTACTCGAAGTTGTATGGAAATAGTATCTCTCTTTTGGTTTCGTTAAACAAGAATGCATTTACCAAGTTATTCTCTGTATCTTGGTAATGTTCAACGAGAACTTTTTCATGAACGACATTTGGGTCAATGAACCCAATGTCATAGATTTGTCCTCTTCTGCATTGGAGAATCTTCATTCTGCATAATTAATATAGTGATGAGTAAGATTATAAAATACAATGAACGAGGTGAGCTAGCAAGAAAATTAATTACAGAAATAATACTTACAGACAATAGGCACTGATGATAGCTTTGTCGAGGGCTTTTTGTTGGAACAACTGAAATAATTCAGAAAATTGAATCATTGTCACTCCATTTCCAGACCCGAAAGCCTTGTTATCATATTTAATGTAGAGCCAATCCCCCCCTCTCTTTGAGGCTGCCATGTACCAATTATGCAATCTTCGCATTTTTGTTGGTAGATCTTTGACCAACTCAGGTTTGACGAGAGGACGCCCGTGCTTGTATGTGTAGTCTGCAACTTTCTGATAATCTATTCGGTCTAAGTACTGATGAATAGTCAAGCCCTGAGCAGCGGCTGCTTCTCCGAACATGGCAACAATCTCAGGTGTACAAGACTTGTCGTCGATATTGGAGACCACTTTGAGCGGGGCAACTGATTGTTTTTTCTGTGTTCCGAGCTGGGGAACTGATCTTTCTGCTTTCCGTTTCGTCGCCTTATGAATAGAGCGTTCGTAGTCTGGTTCTTCCGCTGGCGGGGGTTGCTGCATATTCTTCAGCATTGCTACGACTTTGGCATGCTCTTCTGGGGTGTCGGGAAACTTTTTCGGTTTCTCCTTCAACTTAGCAAACCACGCGACCTTTTCGGCTTCTGCGTACACCGCGTTTTCCTCCGGTGTACGGTCGTAAGGTCTCTTGACCATATTCTTGTGAGGTATTTTTGGTAGGGGTGCTAACTTACGTTTCGGTAATCGGTTCTTATCCAACCCCAACCTACCCGAACGCACCGGAGACTGAGGTGGCGGAGACTGAGGCGGCGGAGACTGAGGCGGCGGAGACGGCCGCGCTGGAGACTGAGGCGGCGGAGACTCACGCGCTGGAGACTGAGGCTGCGGAGACGGCGCCTGAGGCGGCGACGGCGGAGAAGACTGTTGCGCTGGAGAGTGTTGCGCTGGATCGCTACTCTGAGGAGTCGATGGCCTTGGAAGCACGATTAATTCCTTTCGCCATAGAATGGTGTTTTTTCTGGCTTCTCCAAGTTCAACGATCTCCCCATCTTCACCTGCGGGGTGATCCAGCTTCAGCTCCTCAAATCCTTTAAAAACTTCATCCACCCCGACAATAGCGTAGCCAAGAGGAACAGGGGAGCAATGGAAAGTTGGTGTAGGTCCAATAGGTACGGCATAGCCGACCGCCACCTTCATGCTTATGTTCATCACTTTCACATGTAGCTCACAAGTTGTGGTCTCCGTGATATCATCCACTGGGTAGCGACGAAGAGGATCATCATCATCAACGAGCCTGCTCGAAGCCACGCTGCTTCTCCGATTCGATGGGGCGGCAGCATCGACGTGCTGCTGAGATAGGGCGAGAGTGCCTTGCTGGCTAAGTCGGTCGATTTGCTCCTGCTGCCGCTTGTACCCTTCTTCTAGCGCGCGGAGCCGGTCTGCCTTCTCGGCTTCTTCCTGTTGCTCCCTTACCTTTCTCCTCATATGACTTCTGTCGGGCCATATTTTTTCCACGGGAAACCCATGTGCCCACGGCTTGGAGCCTGGGGTGCCTCGTGTTCGTCCATCATGTTCGGGATTCCCAAGGGCGCGTGCAAGCTCGTCATTCTCTCTATCGGGACGGAACCGTCCCTCTTCAACATCCTTTACTGCTTTTCTAATGTCATCGATGGGTAGTAGAGGATTATCCTTGTGTCTTTTGTTATATATGCAGTCCCCGGTAGAAGCGTTCAGTGTGCCCCCATGCCCGTAGAACCAATTTCGGGACCGCTCGATCCATCCATCTCTAATAGGCTCTGGTACAATCCCTTGATCCAGCAGGTCCTTCTCCATTTTGTCCCACTTAGGCATGGAACGGGCGTAGCCACCGGGCCCCATATTATGGTGGTACTTCTTCTTAGCAGCATTTGCCTTATTTATTTCAGACTTTGCCAGAGCTGGCTCCGATTTCTTGTACGCTACAAATTCATCCCAATAGTCTCTTATCTTCTCGTACCCTCGATCGAAATCCGGAGTTTTTCCTTTCAACACATAGTCGGTGTACAATCTCTTCTTATATTTGTTAAATAGCTCGGCCATCTTCTTAAGAGCCCACGCCTTGACTTTATCTACTAGCTCTTTTTTAAGTTTATCCATCTGCTCCTCAGATGGCTCCCCCTCCTCTGGATCCACCTCTGGCCACGGCAAGGTGAAATTATGCATGACCTTGTGAAAAATGTGTTTTTTGCCTTCGTCGCCGAGCCAGGTAAGATCACGATCCTTTGGCTTATTCCATTCTTGGATGGTGATCGGGACGAAGTCCCTAACAATGACACGCATTGCTTCACAAACTTTCTTTGACATCTGTTGGAGCAATGGGTTCGCCGTCTGCAAGCGACCACCTCGATCCTGTACCGGACATTGTCCTCCAACTTTCTGGTTGGTCCTCGTTTCGTCCCAGTGGACTTACTCGATCCGGAGGGCTAAAAGAAGAAAGACCGTTAATATGGTATATAGACAACGGAGGCTAAATTAATTAATATAAATAAATATGCACCTCTCGGAGTTTATTTGATCAATGTGGAACCCGAGCCACCGGCTTCTACCTCGTCGGCTTCCCCCTCACCGAGTACGCGCTTCTCCCAGGCGTCGGGGCCGCNCCTCGTTTCGTCCTCGCAGTGGATTTGCTCGATCCGGAGGGCTAAAAGAAGAAAGACCGTTAATATGTGTATATAGACAACGGAGGCTAAATTAATTAATATAAATATATATGCACCTCTCCGGAGTTGTGTTGATCAATGTGGCACCCGAGCCGCCGGCTTCTGCCTTGTCGGCTTCCCCTCATCGGAGTCACCGAGTACGGCCTCTTCCCAGGCGTCGGGGCCGCCGTCACCTTGGTTGAGAGACTCATCCCCCTCACCGGACTCGTTCAGGAATTGAGTTGCGACATCGTCGCCGCGGATCATATCCTCGAGGATATGTTCGTCATTTTCATCTCTACCGACTGGATCCATGGTTTCTGCAAATGCATGTCGTGTCGTTCAGGAAACTTGTAGGGATAGAATTAATGCTACTAGAAGGAAAGGCGCGCGTTGTTTCGCCGGGTGTTTCTAAGCGTCGTGGTGATACATTTCTAATTAAGCATCATGGTGATACATTTTTAATTAAGCGTCGTGGTGATCATCGTCGGCACTTAGGTAAAAGCAACAATGTCGCGGTAAAAGACTCCTCACAAAAATGGAACACTTAGCATATACATAGGTAAAAGCAACAATTGTATTCATATTATAAGATAGAAAATCAATAGTCCCAATTGTCAACAATTTTACAACTAAAAATGCTAAAAATGTATTCAACATTTAGGGATACGAATATGCAACATGTATTGCTAAAAGTCCCAATTGTCAACAATTTTACATGTGTATTCAACATTTAGGGATACAAATACATTTATTTATAACTAAAAATGCTAAAAATCCTATAACTAAAAATGCTAAGTTCCTATAACTAAATTCCTATAACTAAATTGCTAAAAATGTTAAAATTCCTATAACTAAGTTCCTATAACTAAATTCCTATAACTAAATTGCTAAAACTAAAATGCTAAATTCCTAAATTGCTAAAACTAAATTCCTAAATTGCAAAAACTAAATTCCTAAATTGCTAAAACTAAATTGCGGCCGGTTTGTACCTAAAGGAGGGCAGGCCGAGGAGGCGGCGGCCGGCGGAGGAGGGCAGGCGGAGGAGGCGAGGCCGGAACCGGAGTAGGGCGCGCGTTGTGGTGGTGGCCGAGGCGGTGGTGGTGGCGGCCGGCCGGAGTAGTCCGGGCGCGCGGTGGAGGCGAGGCCGGAGGAGGAGAAGCGGCCGGGGGAGGAGGCGTGGCGGAGGGCGGCGACGTGTGGAGGCCGGCGGCGGATTTGGGCAGCCTGACGGCGTAGGCGTCGGTTCCTACGCGCTGGTCCTTAGTCGAAAATGAGAGGAGTTGGGGGAAGAAGAAGAGGCCGGCCAGATTTAAACGAGGCAGACCTTTAGGTCCGGTTGGTCAAAGGGTCTTTAGGTCCGGTTGGTGGCACCAACCGGGACCAAAGGCCTACCCTTTAGTCCCGGTTGGTGCCTCCAACCGGACCTAAAGACAATTTTCGGCGGCACCGAAAAGGCGCGCGCCAAAATACCTTTAGGTCCGGTTGGTGGTTCCAACCGGGACTAAAGGTATTTTTTTTAATAAAGAGTTTAAAAATGCAATAAACTTATAAATTTAATATCTTTTAACCTGTTTATCAGAAAAATACAAATAATATATCAAATTGTTCAAAAAAATATAATCTATATATTTATATCGAATTCAACTTTGTTTGAGATTAAGTTTTAAAAAATTGTAATAAACTTATAAATTCATTAAGACATTAGTTAAACTTATAAATTTAATATCTTTTGATCTGTTTATCAGAAAAATACAAATAATATATCAAATTGTTCAAAAAATATAATCTATATATTTATATCAAATTCAACTTTGTTTGAGATTAAGTTTTAAAAAATTGTAATAAACTTATAAATTCATTAAGACATTAGTTAAACTTATAAATTTAATATCTTTTGATCTGTTTATCAGAAAAATACAAATAATATATCAAATTGTTCAAAAAAATATAATCTATATATTTATATCAAATTCAACTTTGTTTGAGATTAAGTTTTAAAAATTGTAATAAACTTATAAATTCATTAAGACATTAGTTAAACTTATAAATTTAATATCTTTTGATCTGTTTATCAGAAAAATACAAATAATATATCAAATTGTTCCAAAAAATATAATCTATATATTTATATCAAATCCAACTTTGTTTGAGATTAAGTAGTACACGGATCGTGTGTTTCCTTCAAGCGCTTGTGAGCCATTAGATCAAAGATGTGTTTCTTTGCAGCGCTTGTGAGCTGTTGGATCGCAATCAGAAGATATGGCGATCACAGACTCTAAAACTAACTTCGACCGGTTACTGAGCCGCGGGGTGCTGAGCCGCCGGCGCTGCGCATCCAAAGAGAAGGAACCCTCACAGGGTCATAGCTCACGTGAGAAGGAACCCTCTGAAGAAACGACCACCTACTGTCATACTGCCTATCCAATAGATACATGTAGCGACGGACATGCTCATCCTCCTCCCTGATACGGCGACGTACCACCTCCTCGGAGGCTGGCTCCCTCTGCACCGAGCGTGGCCCACGCGACTGCCACCACAGAAGATCCGGGTCGACGACGTCACCCAGATTCCTCACCAAGCTGCGCGTCCCGGAAGGTAGCACCTCCCAGTGCCAGCTCGGTGGAGCCCAGTCCCGCACATCGCCCCTCTGGTCCAACATGGACATCGTCGCCGACACCTAAGTCAATGGAAGAGTGATGAGGTTGCAGATATGAGTTTAGATGTGATATGGCAATGGCGGCCAAGCCTACATATATATGTGATCAGGGCCTTTAGTACCGGTTCGTGTTACCAACCGGGACTAAAGAAGCATACGGATCGTGTGTTTCTTTCAAGCGCTTGTGAGCCGTTGGATGTACAATGGCTATCTGGCCTAGCACGGTTATGAACATATTTCTTCAAGACTCACATGAACCTCTCGAAGGGGAACATATTGTGTAGAAATACAGTACCGAGAATTGCAATCTCGTCGACTAGGTGAAACAGGAGATGCGTCATAATATTGAAAAATGATGGGGGAACACCAACTCAAAACTAACAAGACATTGGGCCACATCCTTCTGTAACCTTGTCAGACTTTCTGGATCGATTACCTTCTGAGATATTGCATTGAGAAATGCACATAGCTTCACAATGGGTACTCGAACATTTTCCGATAGAAGCCCCCTCAATGCAATCGGAAGCAACTGCGTCATAATCACGTGGAAATCATGAGACTTCAGGTTTTGAAATTTTTTATCTGCCATATTTATTATTCCCTTTATATTTGACGAGAAGCCAGCCGGGACCTTGATACTGCTCAGGCACTCAAAAAATATTTCCTTCTCTGCTTTCGTAAGAGCGTAGCTGCTTAAGTAATGACGCCCTTTATCCGTATGCTTGTTGTTTGGGTCTTTCATACGCTGCTGGTCCTCCCTTGCTTCTGGTGTATCTTTTATCTTCCCATACACGTCGAGGAAGCCTAGCAGGTTTACGCAAATATTCTTTGTCACGTGCATCACGTCGATTGAAGACCGAACCTCTAGCACTTTCCAATAGGGTAGCTCCCAAAATATAGATTTCTTTTTCCACATGGACGCGTGTCCGGTAGCGACGTATTTCGGAACAGAATGACCGCCAGGACCCTTTCCAAAGATTACTTCTATGTCCTTGACCATACCAAATATAACATCACCATCAGGGAGCTTAGGCTTCTTCCGGTGATCTGCCTCACCATTGAAATGCTTGCCTTTTTTTCTTACGGGGTGACTGCCTGGAAGAAATTGACGACACCCCAGGTACACGACCTTCTTACATTTTTCCAAATATGTACCTTTAGTCTTATCTAAACAGTGCGTGCATGCGTTGTATCCCTTGTTTGACTGTCCTGAAATGTTAATAAGAGCAGGCCAATCATTGATGGTTACGAACAGCAACGCTCGTAGGTCAAATTCCATCTGTTTGTGCTCATCCCACACACGTACACCTGGTATGGCCCACAACTGCAAAAGTTCATCAATTAATGGCCTTAGGTACACATCAATGTCGTTGCCGGGTTGCTTCGGGCTTTGGATGAGAACTGGCATCATAATGAACTTCCGCTTCATGCACAACCAAGGAGGAAGGTTGTAGATACATAGAGTCACGGGCCAGGTGCTGTGACTGCAGCTCTGCTCCCCAAAAGGATTCATACCGTTTGTACTTAGACCAAACTATAAGTTCCTTGCGTCACCTGCAAAGTCCAGGAACTCTCTCTCGATTTTTCTCCATTGAGACCCATCAGCGGGGTGTCTCAACTTCCCGTCTTTCTTACGCTCTTCTTTGTGCCATCGCAACAACCTGGCATGCTCTTTGTTTCTGAACAGACGTTTCAACCGTGGTATTATAGGAGCATACCACATAACCTTAGCAGGAATCTTCTTCCTGACAGGCTCGTCATCGCCCTCAACATCACCAGGATCATCTTGTCTGATCTTGTATCGCAGTGCATTGCATACCGGACATGCATCCAAATTCTCATACTCCTCACCGCGGTAAAGGATGCAGTCATTGATGCATGCATGTATCTTCTGCACATCTAATCCTAGAGGGCAGATAGCCTTCTTTGCTTCGTACGTAGTCTCGGGCAGTTCGTTATCCTTTGGAAGCTTCGGCTTCATTATTTTCAGTAACTTTTCAAATCCCTTGTCAGATAAACCAGTCTCTGCCTTCCATTTCAGCAATTCCAGTGTGGTACCGAGCTTTGTGCTGCCATCTTCGCAATTTGGGTACAACAACTTTTTGTGATCCTCTAGCATGGCCTCCAAATTCAGCTTCTCCTTTTCTGTATCGCATTCTCGTTGTACATCGGAAATGACCCGACCAAGACCATCAGCATGCTCATCTGGCATCCGTTGTTCTTCACCTCCTTCTTCTTCATTGTCTTCCATCGCAGTATCACCGTATTCTTCAGAGAACATACGATAGTTCTCATCATCATTTTCTTCTTCATCGTCTTCCATCATAACCCCTCTTTCTCCGTGCTTGGTCCAACAATTATAGCTGGGCATGAAACCTCTCCGAAGCAGGTGGCCTTGAAGGGTTTTCGAGGAAGAGTGCTCCTTAACGTTCCGACAGTCCACACATGGACAAGGCATAAAACCATCCTCTTTGTTTGTCTCAGCCACATGGATAAATTTATGCAAGCCTGCAAGAAAATCGGAACTGCGTCGATCGCTGTACATCCATCGCCGCCGGGCATCCATCTGCATATCATATAATTAAGTTTATCAAATACAATTAAAATACATGTTCAATACTGAAATGACCACCGTATATCGACACATGCAAAATTTGTATCAATTACAGATGAAATTAAAAGACAAAGCTAGGTTGCTAATTAACCTCGATCGATCGGAGGAAAGAGAGAGGACAAAGCCTAAGGGTGGCTCGGTGACGAGTTTGTGACTCGGCAAATCCCAAGGTCGAATACCCCGGGTTGATTGAAGGAGAAAGAAAGAGATCAGGCTGGTGAACACGACGGCTAACAGGGGGCGATTTACCCAGGTTCGGCCCCTCGAGTTGAGGTAAAGACCTACTCCTGCTTGTCTGGAATTATCGATTGGTGGCTACAATGCGATGCTCAATGATTCGATGCCCTAGGCGGCGCACCCTCCCGGCCTTTATACTACAGGCCGGGTCTCGGGTGGACGGTGCGATTGCACGTACAAGATATGGAAACCTCCTCACCGACCTAATGTCGACTACTTGTTGTATACGGAATCCTTCTTGGGCTTCGCTGGGCCTTCCTTGGCGTGACCCAAGTACCATCACCGTGGGTGACCCGAAAGGTAGCCCCACGACAGTAGCCCCCGAGTGCTCAGTCGAATCGCAGAGTCGGGTGGAGGACTCCCCCCTTCAGGGCACGCCACATGGAATCGTTGATGAAGATTGCTTCGAGTGAGCTTGTCTTGATTCTTCGGGTGCGCCGTCTTGATTTTTCGGAGTCGCAGCATTTCGACTACTTTTCTTCATAATCATCGGGTGCGCGAACAGCGCTCCCGATGGGAGTAGCCCCCGAGATTAAGCTGAATTGCTCGCAATTGAGATTAAACTTAAATTTACCTCAGTCGAAAAGCCCGCTCCCGATGGGAGTAAACAGATGACTCAAATTCGTCCGAGTCGAAACTGTCCTGGCTCGACTTACTCTTCACTCAGCCTTGATGGCCTACTAGTCATAACATCAGCTTTATAAAGCTTACTTCGTCTTACTCCACTCGAACGTTTGGTTCGAACGTACTTGGTTCAGTCGAACGGCTGTCGAATGCTCAGCCAATTGCTTGGCTTACTTGACACACTTCCATGATGACGTCAGGGATGACGCTTTTGATGACATGACTCGACAGGCTCTGCGCCCGACGGGACGTGACGATGGTGGGCCCGCTGCCACAGCGACGACCGCTGAATATGGACCGTTGGGCGCGAAAACTCCGCGGCGTGATGATGATGCTTCGGTTCCCGTGCGTAGTGGAGCACGACTGGGGTGTCCGTCGCGCGACACGTGGACGGCTGGATTCTTGCGGCGCGATGCAGTAGCACGATGGACGGCCGTGATGAACTGCCCCGCGGTATATATTTTTCACCGCGGTGCAGAGGCAGTTCACGCATCCTCATTCTCCTCCATCTCGCCGCCAGTTCTTGCCTCCATTGTTCCTCGCAAAAAGCTTCCAACAAAGTTCTCCCCTTTCCTCCGGCGACATGGGCCACAAGAGGAGCAAGGGTACTGAGAGCTCCTCCGCCGCCGCCGGCGACGACGCCGGGATGAAAAAGGTGGAGGGCGACTGGAGCAAGTCCTCCGTCAAAGCATCGGAGCTCGACAGCCTCCGTCAGCAGGGGCTGCTGCCACCGGAGGCCGTGGCGATGACGCGGGTGCCCGGTAAGGATTCTGTCCCTGCTCCCCGCAGTGGGGAACGCGTATGCTTCGTGGAATTCCTTCCACGGGGATTCGGGTTCCCCTTGCACGATTTTGTCCGTGGGCTCTTGTACGCCTATGGGATTCAGATCCATGATCTGACTCCCAACAGCGTCTTGAGCATCACGAGCTTTATCGTGCTCTGCGAGTGTTTCCTGGGGATCGCACCCCACTGGGCACTGTGGAAGTCTCTTTTCCTGGTGCGCCGGATGGTGGGTAAGTCGAAGGAGACCTACCCGGTCGGCGGCTTCGGAATCCAGCTGCGTGGCGACACGAACTTCTTCTACATGAAGAAGTCCGACTCCGTGCAAGGCTGGAGGAAGAAGTGGTTCTACATCACGTGGAACCAGGCCGGGCTCCCCGACTTCGCCGCTGAACGGCCTCTGAAGAAGACCAACGCCTGGTCGCACCCCCTGTCGACGGAGGAGAGGGAGTCGATCAAGCCGCTGCAGGCGCTTCTTCGCGGGTTGATCAAGACGATGGGACGCGAAGCCGGCGGAATCCAGCTGATCGCCATGTTCCACAGGTTGAGGGTGCAGCCTCTGCAACAGCGCCCTCTCCCAATGTGGGAAATGGCAGTCGACCCGGCAATGGACGATGCACAAGTCGCAATCAAGGTGAGGGGCATCACCAGCCTTCGGGTTGCTGACGCGTGCAACGTGACTTGCTCAGTCGCGCCCTTCAGCTCGACGAGCCCGATCCCAGAGGTAGGTACTTGAATTTGTTTTCTTCGTTACTTGGAGTTGACTGTCTTTTTCTGAAATTTCGACTGTTGCTTGCTGATCTTCAGGATCGAAAAAATTACGTGAGCCTTCCTCCGTTGATGGAGAATGGCGCTCACGATGAGGCCGCCTTCGTTGCCGAGCAGGACGGCGATGAAGAGAGTCTTCCCCCCGCCTACTCGCCTAGCGAGGAAGCAGAGGATGAAGAGGAGGAGTAGGAGGCGCCGCTCAAACGGCGCAAGCGAAAGCATGTCGGCTCCGCCGCCGCGACATCACCCTTGAAGGAGGCAGAAAAGGAGGACTCCAGCTCGTCGTCTTCAGAGGCGAACAAGCTTGTGGATTCCCTGATTGTGACTCCGCTGGACTCCGCGCCTCCCGCGGGGTTTGGGAGGATGCCGACTCCTTCCATGAGCAGCGATGGTGAATATGCTGACAGGTAAGCTTTATGCGACTGAACTTTTCTGATTCGCTTCTTCTTTCTGTTCCTTGGGTGTTTTCTGAATCTTTTGTGAGCAGCCATCAAGGTGGAAATGTCCATGCTTCGCCTCGTGAGGAGGAACACCAGTCTGCTGCCCCGGAGCATGCGACTGGGACAACTGAAGAGGCGCCACAGGCGAACGAGCCTCCGGTGCTGGACCCTTCGACGGTCACCCGGCCGGATGCTTATGCGACTGCCGTGGATGCTGATCTGACCCAGCATGTAAGTATCTTCTTTCTTATCTTGCAAATTCTTGTATCGGGTGCGCGAACAGCGCTCCCGATGGGAGTAGCCCCCGAAGATGTGCGTGACTAGAATAGTCGGGTACAGATTTATGCTTCTTTTTCCGCAGCCCGTCTATCGTCAGCAGATGGAAACGGCCACCCGCTTCATTCGTCTGGAGCAGGAGGCTAGTCAACTTCGTGCTGCGCTTGAGCAGTCGAAGAGTAAGTATCCCTTGTCGAGTCTTTTGAACTTTCTTCGACTGTTTGCAATTCTGAACTTTTGCTCGGGTGTTCTGCAGAAGACAACCAAGGCTTGGCGAAGCGGGTCCAGCAACTGGAGAAGTCGCTGGAGACCCAGACTGAGGCAGAAAAGGTTCAGGTCGAACGCCTGATTAGCATTGCCACAGCCATTGGTGGTAAGTTCTCGGCTGATAGAAGCCTACTTTTGCCTTTGTTGCCTGCAGGTAACCTTACTATTCGCGTTATTTCTGAATGTAGGTGTTGGTGGTGGTGCTCCCCCTGAAGGGACGTCCAGCGCGAATACCACCTTGTCGGCGGCAGTCGACCTCTGCAACCGGGTTTGCGCGTGCGCGGCGGACGCTGTGAAGAAGTCCTCAAGCGCCCTGACAAACATCTATGAAGGTGTTTTCCCTGGTCAGGCCGCGCCTAAGGAGGCTGACAAGCTGGCGGCTCCATTTGCTGAGGCGAATGTGATGGCCAACTACACCCGCACCCAGACGGTACGCGGCTCCGAGCTCACCTTCCGTCTGTTACTCGGTCATGGGATCTCGGGTGACTTTGAGGCGGCTGTGAGCGACTTCCCTCGAAGGCCCGATGGAAAGTCCAAGTCCTTGACCAGCGTCAAGGACAAGGCGGCTAAGTTAGCTAAAAAGCTGATTGACACCTTTGAGAGGAAGCTTGCAGAGTCAGCCGCCAAAAAGGGCCGCGCACCGTCGGGTTCTGCCATGTAGTGCTGTAGTAGGGGTCTTCTTTTGTCTTTTGTAATGAAACTTGGTGAAATCAATGGATATGCTGATTCTGTCATGCGACTGTGTTTTGTCTAGTCTTGTTGAAAATAGTGCTCTCTGATGTTCTTTAAATTGACAGCCTGACGGAAGTGCTCCTCCTGAAGTCGCGGAAGATATCCGTGCGTACTGGGATGAAGGTACCTCTTCGGCTGCGCCTGCGTCTTCGCGTTGTCCGACCCCTCCGGCTCCCGCGCGGAGCAGGAACGATCAGCGAGTGTTTAATTATATGAGGAACAAGATCGCTGAACTTGAGTCGAAGCTGCGGAGAACTGAAGTGGAGCTTGAACGCCTCAGGGCGCGTTCCGCTGGGCCGTTCAGTCAGCGCGAACGGTTCCTTCTTGACCAGATTGATCTGATATGTCGACAGCTGCAAGGTTTGGACTCTAGCTGCTTCTCTTTGATTTCTTCATGCTTGTGTTGTTCTGCACCTTGACCCGTTAATTGCAGTTATTAATCCCGACTGGCAAGCCGAGAACGCTCGAGTGGACGAGCGCGTGGATAGTGAGGCCACCGGTAACTCGGTCGAAGCTCGCCAATTCTGGGTACATAAGGGAGAGGGTCGTATACTCGCGCGGATGCTGGATCGCACCTGGCGAACTGCGTTCGTTCTTGAAGGTTGCAGGAAAGCACTCTGGCAGATCAACAAAGTGTTCTTCCCCCTTGATGAACAGCCCGAAGGGTTGCCCGCGCTGTTGGAGAGGTTCCGCAGTAGCAGGGCGTTGAAGGTGGTCGTCTTCAACCAGCTTGTTGCCGGGGCCAACTCGGCGTTTGCCTATGTTCGACTGCACCGACCTCATGTTCCCTTGGACAGAATACTTGATGGGTTGCCTAGGGATGTTGATTATGCTGAATCCCTTGAGGCCGCACGTCAGGTGATGCGACAGGTCCTGAATCATACAGAGCGGCGTGTAGGGCCACTGGATGCGCCAAAGGAAGAGCCTGTCGACTAAGAAAAATAGTTTGTTGTATGATGTTAGCTTGTAACATAAATATGCATGTATGTATGCCCATATGATGTTGTATGTGTGATTTTGCACTTGTCGACCTGCATGGCGCGAGCCCCCGAGTGGTTCGAGTGGCGGCCTAGGATTTTCGAGTTATGCCTGTTTGGCGCAGCCCCCGAGTGGTTCGAGTGGCGGCCTAGGCTATCTTTAGTCCTGTACAGCGCGAGCCCCCGAGTGCGTCGAGTGGCGGCCGAGGATTTTTGGGTGATGCCTGTTAGGCGCAGCCCCCGAGTGGTTCGAGTGGCGGCCTAGGCTAACTTTAGACCTGTACAGCGCGAGCCCCCGAGTGCGTCGAGTGGCGGCCGAGGATTTTTGGGTGATGCCTGTTAGGCGCAGCCCCCGAGTGGTTCGAGTGGCGGCCTAGGCTAACGTTAGACCTGTACGGCGCGAGCCCCCGAGTGCGTCGAGTGGCGGCCGAGGATTTTGGGTGGTGCCTGTTAGGCGCAGCCCCCGAGTGGTTCGAGTGGCGGCCTAGGCTAACGTTAGACCTGTACAGCGCGAGCCCCCGAGTGCGTCGAGTGGCGGCCGAGGATTTTTGTGTTGGACCTGTGCGGCGCAGCCCCCGAGTGGTTCGAGTGGCGGCCTAGGTTGCAAAAAAGAGGGTGACACCAAATTTCTTTAATCATCTTTATTTATTCTCGCAAACAGGCCGCCTCATTAAAACCCTTCCAGTCCCCTTAGGTACCCTGGCGAGGGAAAGAGTGCGTAAGAAACCTGCTGCTACTTTGAGTTTACAGTGTAGGGTACATCAGGCGTAGAAGCGGCGTAGCTGTGCCACGTTCCACGGGTTACTGCAAACTGTTCCTGTGGCTTGGTCCTTCAGGCGGTATGCTCCATTGCCGATTGCTTCTGTCACGATGTACGGGCCTTCCCATGGGGAGGCGAGCTTGTGCACTTTCTTCTGCTTGAGTCGAAGGACCAGGTCGCCTGGGACAAAAGTTCTGGGTCGCAGTCGTCGCCCGTGGTAGTTGCGCAGGTCCTGCTGGTACACTGCTGTACGGCTTAGGGCGATGTCGCGTGCTTCATCTAGAGTGTCCCTGTCATCTTCGAGTGCCTCTTCTGCGTCGGACTCGTCGTAGGCCACGACCCGTGGAGCGTCAAACTTAATGTCACAGGGTAAGACTGCTTCTGCGCCGTACACCATAAAGAACGGTGTGTATTGGGTGGATCTGTTCGGCGTGGTGCGTAGGCTCCATAGCACGCTTGGAAGTTCTTCTACCCAGGCTCCTGCAGCTCGTTTCAACGGCACTCGCAGACGCTTCTTTATCCCTTTGCTGACTAGGCCGTTGGCCCTTTCGACTTGTCCGTTGGACTGCGGGTGTGAGACGGATGCGTAGCTGAGCTTGATGCCTTGTTCCTCGCAGAAATCTCTGAACTCCTCGGCTGTGAAGTTCGTGCCGTTGTCGGTGATGATACCGTGGGGCACGCCAAATCTGAAGATGATGGACCTGATGAAGTTGACTGCTGAAGTTGCGGTTGAACTTGTGATCGGCACCGCCTCGATCCACTTCGTGAATTTATCGACTGCCACCAGGAGGTGCGTGTGCCCACCCGGGGAGGACTTCCTGAAGGGACCTACCATGTCGAGTCCCCACTGCGCGAACGGCCATGCAAGCGGGATGGTTTTCAATGCTGATGCAGGTGCGTGAGGTTTGTGGCGAACTCTTGGCAGCCGACGCACCTTTTTACGAGCTCGACTGCGTCTTGCATTGCAGTAAGCCAGTAGAACCCTGCTCGCAAGGCCTTGGCAACCAGTGCTCGACTGCTTGCATGATGCCCGCAGATTCCGGCGTGGATGTCGAGTAGAATAGCTTGGCCGTCAGATGGATCAATGCACCTTTGAAGTACGCCTGAGATGCTTCGCTTGTAAAGCTCGCCTTTGACGATGGTGAAGCCCTTCGAGCGGCGGACAATGCGCTTTGCTTCGACTGGGTTCTCTGGCAGCCGCTGATGCAGCATGTAGGCCAGATACGGGCTTGTCCATGTGGGTTCGACCAGCATGATCTCCATGGGCTCCTTCTCCGTGCTTTGCGGGTTGGCGGTAGTTGTTGTCGATGTAGATGGTTCTGGCGGGGGCCGGACCCTGATAGAGCGCTGCGTGATGCACTCGAGGAAGACTCCGGGTGGGACCGGAGCTCGATCTGAACCGAGGTTGGCGAGGATGTCGGCTTCTTCATTGCTTTCGCGGCCAATGTGTCGCAGTTCGCAGCCGTCGAATTGGCCTTCCAGCTGGTTGTACAGCTCCCTGTATGCTATCATGTTGTCAGCGATGGCGTCGCATTGCTTCATTGTTTGCTGCACCACCAGGTAGGAATCGCCATAGATCATGAGGCGAGTGGCGCCGCAGTTCTTGGCCATCCGCATGCCGTGGATCAATGCCTCGTACTCCGCCTCGTTGTTGGAGGGTGTTTGAAATTTCATCTGCAGCACCTCATATCATTTTGTGTGAACTGAAATGTGGCTCGGGCATTTCATCGAACACCTCTAGTGCATAGCAAAGGAAAAAAAAAACTAGCACCCACCTCTCACATCTCCTAGCAGAAAAAAAATAGAGGAGTAGAAGCTGGCTGCTGGCTTTATAGGCAGGGGACTATTAGTCCCGGTTCGGGCTACCAACCGGGACTACCGGGTGGTGTTGCAACCGGGACTAATGGCTCTGGCAGAGCATTAGTCCCGGTTGGTAGCCCGAACCGGGACTAATGCCCCCAGTCCAACCGGGACTATTGGCTCACGGCGCGGAGGCAGGTCGAACCGGGACCAATGCTAGGCATTGGTCCCGGGTGGTGTTGCAACCGGGACTAATGGCTCTCCAGCCCCCTTCCCAAAGCCTCATTTTCTACTAGTGTTATTATCACCGTAAGAGTCACCATGCCCTTGCTGCTTGGAAAACTTCACTTGACAACCGCAGGAACAACTTCTCAGATTAGTGCATTTTCGGTTTAACTCCTTTTCCTGCAAAAACGCCAAAGAGAAAACCATTTGTTCTATCATATTAGTCGTTGTAACCCAATCATGTGGTCTAACTGATCTAAAACGGCATTATTTCGTGTTTTCCAGATGGACTAAATAATAGCTACAACCCATAGACGCAAGAATTGTTTCTTGTTTAGTAACCTCTCATCTACCCTGAGAATTTCGTTGCCCACACAAATTGACACATCTCACATCCTCTTCTATGAAGCACAGCCTTAATCAATACCATTCTGAACATCCAGACAAAGAAAAGCTTTCACTTTGGCAGGGATTTGAAATCTACATAGAGACTGGAAAGGAAGCCTAAAGAGCTGCTCCACTTCAGCGTCCACTACAAGAACCTGACCAAAAAACAATTCAGATCATGAGCGGAACCAGCATGTAGGCTATGGGGGATTAGCATATCGTCGCCCCCGTCAATTTTATCATGGGTATGCCTTCCCTTCCACATCTGAAGAGCTTCACAAATGAAATCCTTATGAAATCCAGACACAGTGCCAACCCGATTTATACACAACTAGCACCATGCCCGCGCGTTGCTGCGGAACGGCAATATTGATTTCAAAAATAACAAATAACACATCGGAAATATGCTCACATGATTACCAAGAAATTTCAGGTGCGGCATGTCGAGCACAGGAACTTGTAATTGAGTTAGGGTTTTAGTCGGACTTTACGTGCTTCCGATTTGCTCATCAGGCAAAGGAGGCACTGTCAGAATGATGTTGTAGCTCTTTGAACATCGCCATGACCTGAATCATGGTAATTGTAGATGGTGCAACACTTGACAGATCTGTATTTATGCAATATTTATGCTTATGGATAGTTCTCCTCTAGTGTGAGTAGTGAATTGTATGCACTGAGTTCAGATGCTTAGGTAGTACTTCGTATTAACGAATACTTATTGTACATCAGTACATGCATAGTAATGATTAGCAGACATGTACACATATTGAGAAACTTTTAGTCCTGTATGGCCTGAAATTCAATCTAACTTTTGTGTTAACTAGCAAATATGCCCGTGCGTTGCAACGGAAAATAAAAAAATCTATGCATAAACATTGTTTCCTGGTTGATTATACCACTGGTGTCGACCGCGTGGAGCTGCTGACGTGTGTGAGCATAGCCACCATGACAGCGAGCTCTCGTAGCTTATGTAGGTAGAGTTCGTGCCGCCAATCGTCTACCTGACGCCATGATTCTCACCTCGTGGCCACTCTAGAGACAACAGGGAGACGAGCCTATCTTCCCACGATGGTTTCGTGAAGCCGGGAGACCACGAGGGAGAGAATGACTATTTCCACGTTAAAGATTGTGATCTATGCTAGACGGTTAATACAATTATTATATTATAGCAAATATGTCCGTATGTTGCAACGGAGTAAAAACATACATGCGACTATATCCTTGCTCTATCTCTCTCTTCCTAAGATAACAAGGTTAGAATAGAGGTGAATATTTTACCAACTTTTATAATTATGAAAACATATCTAACAAGCAGATTCTTTCACACTCTTCTCAAGCATACAAACATCAAAAAAATTGTTGCAAGAGAAAACATTAGTTGCAACTTATAATTGGCTAAAAATATGAACCTACTAATTATGATAAAGCATGTTCACATAATTATGCAATTGTTTTCGTTTTCACTGAAATATAATACAGATCGAAGATCATCATCATTGTTGAAGAATACATGATTGAGCATCGATGGATCAGAGTATTGATAAGTTGCAAAAAGATGTAGCCCTCACGGAAGCATCTTAGTCTACATGCGTAGGTCCAGTATCATCTGCATCACTGAAAGTCAGAGCTAATGTGCCTCATTGCTCTCTAGAGTTGTCTGATATTGAAATTTCGTAACAAATTCTGTCTAGCTTCTAGAATCTGTACCAAGAAACAAAACAAAAGATATTAGAAGTTTATGTATTGTGACATCATGAACAAATTAAGCAGCGACCATCAGCCAATATATCTATTTCACAAACAATGCATATGAGCGCTAAAATACCTAAACTACTCCTATGCCTTAGTTTAAACTTCAGAAGTCAGTCTCGTTGTGAAAATAATGTTCCAACACTTGTAGAGCCCTGTTAGGCAAACATCAGTAGCAAATCAATATTAACTTCATGGAATCCAAGAATAGTCCGAGATCTGTCCTTGTAGCCAGTAGAGAAGCAGAGTGACGCACTCACCGGCGTCTACTTACAAGGAGATCTCACTTAGAAAGTCGTATTTGGGGATGCGGCTTGGAGGAAGCCAGGACCGCGGATCTGTTTTTTGAGTCTCGATCTGAAGGCAAGGATTGGTCCCGGGCAGCTGGGTTGACACGGTGGCTCCCGTTGACCTTGCCGCCTGATTCCCCACCGAAATCGTGTACTCTACATGCGCAATTCATGCCGGGGTCACTGGGTTCGATCTGGGGGAGGTCGAGCTGCCCATCCACGCCCGTGAGGTCGGATTTTCCTACGTAGAGCCGGAGCTGCATGTCCCAATCCGAGTGGGGGCTGGTCCTTCGCGCCTGACCTCCACCTATCGCCATGGTCGACGACGCGAGGTATAAGATCCACAATGGGCGATCCTCGCACCGACGGTAGAGAAGCTGCCCCACCGGGTGGAGCCGGCGCTCCATGTCGCCGCCGACGTCAGGAAACATCCTCGCGGCCGCCGTATTGGCCGCCCCTCGTCCTCCTCGGCGAAGGATTAGGACGGAGTCGGAGAAAACGTGCGAGCTGCGGGAGGGGACGGTCTACGAGACAGAAACAAAAGATGCGAAGCGTTTTTTTCTACTCACCACAGAAACAAAAGATGCGAAGCATTTTTTTCTACTTACCGGTGGTAGTGTCCGTAATTATGGTAAAAAATAAAGGTAATATGAAAGTTGGACGAAAAATTTGGGAGAAGCAACTCTTCCTTTATTATTAGGTAAAGATGTACAGTGTTCAGAATGACCGATTATCCAGGCACTCGGAAGCAATCCTCAGAATTTGTGTCGGTCAGCGTAGGATCAAATAGCTTAGTGCTTCTCTTCTGTTAAACATTCTCAAGTGCGCCAATTGATTTCAGCCCTGAGAATGCTTCTGGTACTGTTTCACTGAGCTTATTATGCCCCAACTTAAGGACATTGAATCCCTTGTACATACATGTGAATGTGAGTCAGAACTTAGCGTATCTGTTCCTGTTTTTGCTTCGAAAGTCAGAACTAACACAATGCAGCTCTTGCACTACCGAATACTCTGAACTTGCTATGTGATCATGACAGAGATCCGCAGAATGCTCTACATAATCAACGATACAATATGGAGTTTCGAGGTAGAAAGTGGAAACTGACGGCCATGATTCTTTCCGTGTACATATTCATTTTCCTCCACCTTAAATAGTTCCTATAATTGATCACGGGGCCATGGAATTTCGTTGAGAACCTAGCCTAAAAATCCCAATCAACCCATGTGGTGAACTAAGGGGCAGCAGACCTCTATGAAGAATGTATATACCTCATATAGGTACTCTACCGATTGCATTGCCACAATCGAAAATAACTTATTTGATATAATCACCCAAGATCGTGAAAGGAAATGATTTTTTTACTTCATGTTATGCTAATTGCATGGTTGAAAAACCAATCAGGAAAGGACACAGTAGCAGCGTGACCTTCAGTCATCAGGGAGGATAAAAAAACTTCGGATCGTTTCAGGCTTGAACACCTCCAACATACCCTTGCGTACCTATGTAGTTGTCGACGGGAAGGCCAGGCTGCCGTCGGAGGCGTGCAGCTCACAGTTGTCGCCGCGCCCGCCCGCTGTCGTCTGGCACCGTGAGCCTAGATCTCACGCCCGGCATCCACACCGCGGCTCGACCGCCTGCCAAGGACGCGGCAGCGGCATGGTCTCCGGCGCAGGGTGTGAAACAAACGAGAGAGATCAGCTTGCTTTACCTTAGGCTGGCCGGCGTAGGTGAGGACCTGCAGAGGGCGGCGCGTGACGGCCGTGGGGTGGATCCGACGGGAACTGTTTGGATAAGGCTGCCAGCCGCCTCGCGTGGGAACTTGGACTGCGGGTTCAATTTCAAGTTTTCTGAGGGGCTTAAGTGAAAAACGGCACGACGTACGACCACCTCCTATCCCAATATTATAGTTTAGATAGAAGATATGAATTGTTACCCTTTGATATCACATATATCATACAGTTTTCCGGATCTAGTCACAAAAGTATGTTTTCAGATCCAGAAGTGTCGTGATTTATTCACGGCAGTAGACTTTGGGGGTGGCTAACGGATGGTGGAGCTAGCGACGTAGGAGATTCCGGGTGCGATATATTCACAACACATTGTACCTAGGCTTGACTCCTCACTCTGGAGTAAATACCTACTTTCGGCTTGTCTGTATTGATATTACGAGATCAATTATAGTGTCTCTCACAAGCAGTGGTTTCGTGCATTGTCTAAGTGGTGCCATCTAGGGCGCTCCCTGTCGGTCTTATATACACGGCCGACTTACGGTTAAAAATCTACCTGAGTCCGTTTGGGGTCGGTCTCCTAATAGGAGCCAACTACATCTTATCCACTACGCCATCTTCATATGGAAACTCCTATTAGATCAGGCTTAAGTGAGAGCCGGCCCAAACTTCATTGTGTAATCCCAACTAGGGGGCCGACGTAGGCCTATGGGCCGCCTCCGCCTTGTGGACCTATCTTTTTGGGTATCTCCTCATCATTAGACCGAGCTAGGTCTTGATACCGGCTTCCGTGCTGCCTGAAGACGACTTGGTTCATGCAACAAAGTCGTCGGTTGCGCGACCTTGGTGAACTTCTAAATAATAATCAACAAAAATACTAAGAACAACATGCTGAGTTAATGTAGCTGACGACATAGACTTTAATCATGTCGGCTCAGACCCATTGGGACATATTTTCTTGGCCGACTGTGAGTGGTTGTTCAAGAACCGCGTCCAGGTTTATCTAGGAGTCGGCGTCTCTTTGGTCTCTCCGGAGTGACGTCATCATATAGCATGAGCAAATTTTGCTCTTGTACTCTAGTCTTTGTCCTGGTCCACGGATCAGTCTAACCCGCTTGTCGGACTGATGGAACAAAACACTTTGTCTGCCAATCTCATGACAGAACAATTTCATGATGACATCTTGTCTCATGTGCATCGTTTCGTCGATGTGTGAAGCACTTAAGTGTGGTCGTGTGGCAACTTTGGGAATTACTACCGCCACACCCACGTGTGACTCGAGGCATTCCTCATGTCGCATGAAGTAGCACGGCGCAGTTACTGCGCCAAATTACGGTTACGTTCAGATTTTACCCGACCTTTATAAGGCACGTGGGATAAGTCATGGGTAAAACTTCCCCATTCTCATCTGCTTCTTCTTTCTCGTACGCGACGCCTTGCCCATTGTCTCCAAAAAAACTCTCATCCTTTTCCTTCGCTCCGGGCTCCACTCGCCATGGCAAAACCCAATCGGCGCATCACCTACAACTAGGATGGCTCGACCACGAAGGCGTGTTGAAGGGGCTTGTCCATAATGGAATGCTGCCACAGCATAGCATTGGCAAGTGGCGAGCGTCGGGAAAGGAGGAGCGGCCAACGCCGGGGGAAGGAGCGTGTCCTCTTCGTGAGCCACCTCGAGCGTGGTTTGACACAGCCGGGCTCAAAATTATTCAGAGACTTGTTGTAGTTCTACGGACTGCAAATGCACGACCTCGCATCCAACTCGATCCTCCATGTTGCTGTGAATGCCTGCTTCACAGCGTTGCGCAAGTTGTACCTCCGTTGCAGCCCTCTCTTGCTCTTTGGCTCGAGCTATTATTCGGCAAGCAACAACGGGAGGTAGCAAAGGGGTCGTGGTCGTTGCTGACTTGTGACACCATCGCCTTCCAAATCCTCCGATGGGGAAGTCCATCTTCTGCCCTTCACCGACAAGCCATATCTCTTCCCATCGAGATAATACTTGCAAATACAATTATCCCATGTAATGACTTGTCAACAACACCAAAACCCACTTAAGGATAAGAATATACTTTTAACGGTTCAGAGGCGGGACTCTTTTTCCGAGAAAGTATATTTCATGATATTTTTAATAATATTGATTCGATTTGTTTTTATTGATTTTTTTCTAGTATGCAGAGTAATTTGGAATGGTGGGAGTATGAACAATAGACCGTTTGTCTGTGTTCAGTACTTCAACTTCTTTACCATATAATAAAATTAACAAATCTCCCAGGACTAGGTATCCAAAAAGGAGGGCTAGCTGAACTTTCTCAATGTGTAACAAGGGCTCGTCAATGAGTCAGTGACAACTAAGCGCACGAACAGAGAAATATATACATTTTCAGAGAAATCCCAAAGGCACAAGCAACATAAAAGTGGAAGAAAAAATCAAGTTGAAACCGGACAATTACTTATGCTATGAAATAACCAAGACAAGCAAATGGTACTCTTTTTATCTACCAAAAGATTTTTTTTTTGTTTTGATAATTACATTCTGAAAACTACACGGACTAGGAACAGACTGCAAGAGAGAAGATTAATTACAGAAGTTTAGGTGGTGGGGGTCCAGAAAGATCATGATGATGGTTATGCTTGAGCTTGTGGACCCAGTGTGCTAGCCATTTCTTGTGATCATGAGTCTCCAGGAAGTTTGAGCACGGCATGTTGTCGAGTGTTCCATCTCTATCAAGAACTATCTTAAACTTCTCCAATAATTGAACTATTTGCCAGAATTCAGGCCTTTTATCTGCTTGCAAGGCCCAACACTGTTCGATCAGAACCCGTAATGCTGCTGGGCAGCTAGTAGGAATGGCCGGCCTCACATTCTGAAAAATGGTAAATTATGCTTGTCAGTTTTCTTCTAAACGGGAAGCAGCTCCGTTACCGGAAATCCATTTCGGGTCATGGGTGCATCTGCACCCATGACCCAAAAACACCATTTTCTAAATGTCAAAAATTCCAAAAATAAATATGGAGATAGTTCAACATATTTCATGTTAGCACAAAAAAATCCGCGGTGAAAAGACATTTTATGCGACCTGTGCAAAAAAGACAAATCCGAATTGGTACAAAAGACTTTTGTACGAGACATGGTTTTGTCTTTTTTGCACAGGTCACACAAAATGTCTTTTCATAGCGAAATTTTTTGTGCTAGCACTAAAAATGTTGACGCATATCCGAAAAAATTTCGGAATTTTTTGACACTTTGAAAAAAAACTAAAAATGTTTTATCTAACGGGTGCAGATGCACCTATGACCCAAAACGCCGTGTCCCTCCGTTACTTTCAAATGTTGACCATATACACTTATACAGTGCAAGTGCAACTAGTAAAAAATGTCCCCAGATACAATTTCATGTCTCTGCATTTCGAACTAGTGGGATGATCTGAAGAAACCGAACGTATTACCACACAGGAACAGAACAGGAATCAGATGAGTTCAATACCTTGTCAAAAACCGCGAATGCTGCTTGGAACGGAGTCAAGTCTTCATAAGGCACTGAACCGGTAAGCATTTCACACAAGATAAGGCCGAAGCTGTAAACATCAACTTTTCGACCATAGGGCTTGTGCTTCATCATCTCTGGAGCCATCCATCTGAAAGTCCCAGGATCATTGGCCAGAGGGTCACAGTAGGCTTCTTCGCAAGATATTCCGAAATCAACAATCTTGGCGCACCATTCCGTGTCAAATATGATGTTGTCCGGTTTCACGTCACGGTGGACAATTCCTTGCGAGTGGATGTATCCCATACCGTTCGCGATGTCCAAGCCAACTGAAATGATCTTCTCTAAAGGCAGGGATTTGTGCTCTTGCTTGTGCAAGAATGTTCTTAACGAACCACCAGAAAGGAACTCGGTGATGACGCAGAAGACTGGTGGACTGCTGCATGCTCCAACCAGCTACAAACAAAAATTGTTTGGAGTCAGTTAAACATTTTGTCTGCCATGATAAAACAGAGATACTCCATGTAAGATCTAAAGAAGCAAGACTATGAGTCGTTACTAGCATGGTCATACTACAGGACTAGTACATGTTAGGCATGACTAGGACCGACCGCCTGGAAACCAGGTGCAGAGACTGGTAGAAAACTAGATAGCACTTGGCCATTTCGGGCAAGAATAGCTGACATAAGGCTAAACGACAGCCCCGTCTATGCAATTTACATACTGCATCAATGATTTGTTCTGGCCATAAATGAACCCATCTAAGCTAATCACAAAGTAACAAAAGCAAACTAGCTAGAATGCAAAATCACAGATAACAGAACAGTGCTAATTCAGGGGCAGTGCATAATTAGACCAACACCCGATAAGTTTCTGAAAAGGGAACTCAGGAAGTTACCTTAATGACGTTACGATGCTGGAGGCGGGACAATGTGGCAACTTCCGTGTGGAACTGCTTCTCGAGCTGAGATGCCAAGTCTGCATTTTGCTCATCCTCAGGTTGTCTGATGAACTTGACAGCACAAGGCACCTCCATGTAGATTCCATGGAACAAATGGCTGTGCGCCCCGGAGGCAAACTTCTTCCCAATGAGCAGCTTCGAACGATCCACGGTCCATCTGTCGAGCACCTTCAGTGCAGCGGCCTTTGCCCTTGCATTGTCCCAGTACTGATCCTTCTTGTGTTTCACCTTGCCTGGCGCCCTTAATGGCTCAGCGGCTGCAGGCGCTCGTGGTGGAGACAAAGATTTCCCACGCGGCGGCGGAGTGGAGACTTGCGGCACGGGACGGCTCGGAATAGGGGATCTCGCCCTCAGCATCGGCGTACGCTCCTCGCCGGTGAGTTTGAACGAAGAGCTGCGCAGTGTCGGCCGCGGCGGCGGCGCATCAAAGACCGGAATTTCCTTGCTCGGGAAAGGAGACGGGCTGGAGCACACTCTCTGCAGCCTCATGCTCTGCTCGTCGGGACGGAAGGAGAACTCGAGAGGACCGGGGCTGCCGTTCTTGGGCTCCTGAACCTCGGGTTGGCAGCAAACGTCGACGAAGAGGTTGCCGCCCCCTTTAAGCACCCCGTTCCCAGCGCCGCCATCCTCCTTGTTTGTCTGCGAAGGGTGGCCGTGATCGCCGCGCAGCATCGGTTTGCTGTTGTCCAGGGAGGAGGAGGAATCCGTCGTGGGCTTGACATCCAGCGACCTTGTTCTCGCAATAGCAGGCGGCCTCGCCGAGTTGTTGGCGGTGGCCGAGGTTCTTGTCGTCAGCTCCAGGTTCATGCCGTGGAGCCTGAACCTTGAATCGGATCCCGCCGCTTCCTGCCTCAGCGCGGCGCCGCGGTTGAACTGCTCCATGAAGGCGCCGAACTGCTCCCGGCCGGAGTTGGAGCGGACGACGGAGTGGGAGAACCTGGAGCGGCGCACCCACGAGAAATCCTCCTCGTCCATCTATCTTCTGCTTACAATGCGATGCGAGCAGATCCCGCCAGACACGACAATGGATTGACGATCGAGAAGCCTTGGGAGTTGGCTACAGGAACCTCGACGAGAAGAACCCGGATCCCAGAACGTCCCACAGCTCGTTGAACAGACGCCACATTTGGGTCCCCCTGTTGTGTTGTGTTGTGTTCTGTTCTTGTTCTTATGGCCTGCTGCCCTGTTCTATAATGCTCCGAATTCAAGCGCAATCCGGCCAGGCTCCATGGACCACCGTCTCCCCCTCCTGAATCAAATTCAAGAGCAAACACTCGAAATCAATACGGCAGGTCTGGAATAATTCTCGAGTCGCCGAAGGTATAACAAATTAACGCGTGGATTGGTCAAAGCACGACGATTTCAGATAATTCAAACGACGAGGCGTGAAGGCAAAGTAAAGAGGGGGGCAAGAAAAGACAGAGGCGTGCAAGAACAATAGCATCACATGCAAGAAAAGGGCAGGCAGGCAGGAAGCAACCGGGAAAACTCGGAAATCCGGTGTCCAAATCGAAAAGGAGTTTGCCTGCCCCTCCTAATCGGAAACCACCGACCAACCCGTCTTCTCTTACCCGATCGGAAGAGGAAGAAGAAGAAGAAACGGCCGAATCTCAACCGAGCGCCGGGACGCCGCCGCGGGCCGAGAGAGTGGAGGGGGAGGGGCGACGTGGGGAGGCGGGAGGAAAGCTGGTGGACGTGGGTGGGGATAGAATTTGGCCGGAGGGAATGTTGCGACGGAGGCACGTTCCAATCGCTCACCGAATCCAGCAGCGGCTACCGATTCGTGTCGTGCCCTCCTCCTTCCTTTCCCTTCTCTTCCTCTTCTTCCCCTTGTGCGTGCCGGTGCGCGTCCGTGAAACAGAAACGGAGCGGATGGGCACGAATCCTCTCTTCTCCGCGATGAAACAGAAAATAGATGGTGGTTAACGTGGAGCACCACGTAGGTAGAAGAACTGGGGCGGCGCCGGAGGATCTGGACGGACTTCCTCCTAAACAATATTCTTTACCGGTCAAATTATCAGAGAGAGGCGACGACTTCAGGATTTGATTTGAGGCGTACGTTTCTGATGAGATTTGAGGCGAACGGTAGAGTATTGTATTCGGGTAGGATTCTTTCCTGCGTCGGGCTCCAGCGTCCACGTGGGTCTCGTGTAAAAATATTCGTCGACGGTCCTACGGTTCTGTGCGTAGCGGCCGAGTCCATGGTCTATTTTATTTTCTCGGGCTTCGAAAAAGTCAGCAAATGACGTATTCCTGTCAACAAACTAGTATTTTTCTTTTTTCGCTTACGAAAAGCCTTTTGCTTCTTCAACTTTACTGAATGATTTTGTTTGGACTCACACGCGTAAACCACGGCTGACACGAAGACCCACGCAAGAGGTGACTCTAATCATTGGTTTCACGTTCAAATGAAGTTTTCAAGGGCATGTCATACTTTACTACTCCTAGAAGTTTTCAATGGCATGGCATATTTTATTAGGGGAACTGATGGTTAAAGTTCTCGTCACGGATATAGGATCTGATCAACGAGATGCCAAGCTTAAAAATTTCAGCTGAAAAAGCATCATAAATTTAGCACATAAGGCCCCGCTTGGATAGCAGGTAATTTTTTTTCCCTCCGTAACTCTCCCCCGTATTCCACGCGTAAATTATACGGACCTCCATAGGTCCGTAATTCTTTCCGATGGTTTCCGGCCGGAAAACAACCAGCCATTGCAAAAAATAATAATAACAAAAGTAATATAATTTGACCTTAATTATTTTACCATAATAATACTCAAACAGTGTACTCATAAAAGTTTTTAAATTGGTCTTCACTATGTTTATCGTAGAAAATACTCTCTCGACACTTGCGGTCACCACCGGCAAAAGCAACACCAATTTGGAGAAGCAGGTACATCAACTTGTAAAGCTCACTCTTTTTTTTGTTTCAACTAGCTTGGTAGAAAGCTGACCAAAATTTTATAGGTGTGTGAATCTATCCTCATATCAATAAAGTTATCAAGTTGTGAAGCAAGTCTCATCAAATCCGCTCGTGAGAAATCATTAGGATAGAACTCGCCAAGCTTTAAAAGTTTCTTTCTATCATAAGACGCAAAATGCATTGATAGGATTCAAGGCCAATATGCAAATAAGAGCAACCCCAGCCGTTGAGCCCCCCAGGAGGCGTTTTTATCGCCGGATGGGGTGGCGCCGGCGGAACCCCAAGCTCTGGGTTTGAGCTGTTTCCCAGCCATGCCCCCACCCAAGAAGTAGCAGCGGACACGTGGCGGGAGCTGGGACTTCGTTGCCGACGCTCCGGTGATGGTCGCGGACGAACACGGCAGATGCGCGGCCCGGCCAGGCCTCCTCCCGAATCCAGTCGCGGCTGGCGCGAGGGGCGGCGTTGCGGCCGGGCGGCGGCGCGGCCGGACGGCTCGAGGGGCTGCAGGCGGCGGCCAGCCGTCGTAGCGTCCGCCCGAGGTGCGGCCAGCTGTTGAGCAAGGGTCGAGTCGAGCAGGCATACGCGGCGAGCACGGCGAGCGCAAGGGCGGCGAGCGCGCGCAAGGAGACGACGGCAGCCGCTAGCAGGACACGCCGGCTCGAGTGCAGTGAGCAGGCGCGACGGCGACCGCGGCAAGCAGGTGCGGTGGCGGGGGCGCGCAGCCGACGCGAGGAGCGGGAGAAAGGCGGAGCGGAGGTCGTCGGACTCGGCGAGAAGGCGGTGGGCGACGGCGAGAAGGCCGACGGTGACTGTGACACCACGCTTGCTTGGCTTCCTCCTTGGCTTCCTTGGGTTCCCCAAGCGCCGGGCGGCAAATAGAGGCCGTGCGGCGTAAACAGTGGCGACGGCGCAGGAAAGCACGGTTTCCCGGCCGCCACCGCCGCCGCTCGTCGTGTCTCCTTGGCCTCCTCCGCCTCCTTGGCCTTCTTCCTCTCATCCCTTGCCTTGCGGTCGGCGGTGACCGTCTTCCTTCGGTCGACTTCTTTCGCCCACTCGGTGTTGCTCAAGCCGTCCGGCCGCCCCCTCCCCCTCCCCTACCCCTCCCGGCGGAGGTCGCCCCCGCCCTCTTCGCCGGTGGTTCTTCGCCGGCGGCTCGTGGGTTGTTGAATTTCTTGGGCGCCATGGGAGGTGAGTGCCGCGGGAAACGGCGGGAGCTACGGGATATGGAGAAGGAGAAATGGAGGGAAGCGAAACAAAAACGGCGGGAATCGTGTTGTCTCGCCGACAGGGCTGGCCCGTGCGGCGTTTCCCTTGCGCCGGCGCCCCCAGGCCGAACCGAGCGCGCTGGGTTCGGCCTGGGTACGCCGGATAACTTTTGGGCCAAATCCGGCGAAAAACGAGACCCTGGGGGCGCGACTGGGAGAAAAATCGCCCGCCGGCGTCCAAAAAGCGGTCCTGGGGGCTCTTGGAGGGGCGGCTGGAGTTGCTCTAAGCAACTCCATATTAATTTCATCAAACCTGTTATCAAACTCTTGCGAATACAATCATGACACCAAAGGAATAACTCTCTTCTATAATGATCATCAATTATTTGCTTTATGTAACGACGAGGTGATTTTGCATAAGGAACATACCTAGCATCCGGCATAGGAACTTTGATGACATGTAGTTTACAAAATGAATTCGCTGTTGCTTGCAACTCTTCCAATCCGTCGAACTCTCCAACGCCCACGTGGATCTCGTGTAAATTATTCGTCGACAATCTGAGTACATGGTCTACTTTACTTTCGGGTTTCAAAAAATCCGCAAATGACGTGTTTCTATCAGCAAACTAGTATTTCTTTTTGTTGGGTAAGACTATCCAGCGGCGCCGCACCGCATGCATCCCGTGCGGCGGTTTTGATTAGGCATGCATGCAGTGATGTAAGAGATGATGTCATCTTAGATTCCTTTTATTGATTGAAGTAAAAAACTTTTATCTTTTGATCCGATAATCCGATTAAAAATCCGTTTTCACCGTTGGCTTAGTTGCGACGATATCTACGAAACTAGATCCCATGTTGAGATGTTTTGACAACTTTTTTTTTCGATTCGTAGCTACCAGATTCTTATAACTAGCCTACCAGGTTATAATAACTTAGCTACCAGGTTTATGTGCACCGTTTTGCACCAATGTAAGAAGGTTTGATACTATTTTTTGAGGAATGATACCATCTTTTAGATCTTGCAAAATTTATCTCTAGCTATGTGTATCATTGGAAATATCTAGAAACGTATAAAAACTTATGTGATAACCATGTATAATTATCGTGGTAACTGTTTGCTATTAATATGGCAACTATAGTGTCGTAATCCGGTAACTGGTGTGACAGAAAAATTAAGATGTATAGTTGTGATGTATAGGTAGCACTAGATATTCACTCCAACGACATGGTACAATATATAATGGGCAAGTGTTGAAGAGACATAAGTGGAGGTAGTTAAATATGTGTTTGGGAGCACATTATTCCAAGAAAATTGTTATTTCTACTAACTTTGAGGTGTTTAGGTTTAGCAAAAAAAATTATATACTTCAATGAACTCTTTTTTTAACTGAAGTATTTGTTGTGTAGGCATGGAAATACTGTAGTTTTTCAGTAGTTTGGTTTTAGAAACACATCGCTGCCAAATAAAACCTAAAACTAAGAGATTGTAGATACGTTGTTATTTGTTGTTGAATATGAGGAAGAAGGAAGAGATGGTAAAAAGGTGATCAACCGCGAAGTACTTAAACCGAAGGCGAACTACAATTTTGAGTATGCAAACCTGATTGATATCAGAATAATCTTTAAATCATGTGACCGGTTGGTTTTGTTTGGATGAAATGGACGTATAATTCATTTTGTGTGGAGGTGAAAGAACAATTATTCCGTTTAGCAGCCCGTTAGTGGAATTGCTTGTCCTCTTCCATAAAATTTGTCTACTTTTTTTTCATGATAATACGTGTCTCATTTATATAAAATAAAGATCAAGTTACTACTTTAGCGGTTGGTCGTTACTCCCTCCGTCCGAACACATGTCGTATAAAATTTAACCAAAAGTCAATGGTTTCTATGTTGTACCGAGTATACATGTACAAAAAAATAAATATCTACAATATGAAAACAATGTCAATAGTTTCATCAAGATATATTTACATAACGTAGTTATTCGGTATTATATTTGTTGACATTCTCTTCTATATATTTAGTGTAGCCAAGTAAGTTTCGACTTTTATACGCCACGTGTTTCTGGACAGGGAGTAATATACCGGTAGTGGCACGAAAAGGTTGCAAGAAAACTAAATACGAGAAGAGATAGGATATCCTTGCCATAGGATATAAGATTAGAACTTTGGCCAATTGCAAATGAATCTAGTGTCCAAATTTCTACACTCTGGGGAACCCCCTTTCTTCTGTTGGTCTCCGATGTCCGTGTGGGTTTTCGTGTAAAAACTGATGGTCTACGATCAACTTTTGTCGCTAGGCAACGGAATGCCCATCTATGCAAGGTCCTTTGTAGCATCACTTTGGAACGCTAGATTTTGGAGATCTTTGGCAGCAGGCGGAGGTCGGGGACCAGACTGGATGCAGGTGGAGCCTGGTTCCCGTGGATTTACGCGTATTTCACTATTTTGGCCTTTCGGGTTTGATAAAGACATCTGGCGGCCACGTTGCACCGCGTTAACTCGAAGCCAGGTCTTTTTGGGTTTGATGATTCGCTGCCGCCTGCTAGCGCGAACGGAGGGAGGGATGCACGTCTGGATCGAGAGAGATTGAATAGTCTGCCGTGCCTAAGGATGGCAATTTTACCCATGGGTACGGGTACCCGCGGGTACCGTACCCATATGGGTAGGGTATGGGCATATTTTATACCCATGGGCAATATCCATACCCTACCCATCAAGTCGTGGGTAGGGTATGGGTATAGTCATATACCCATGGGTTATGACTATATCCAAACCCTACCCATTTAAACAATTGTGTCACCAAACTCCATCTTTCACCTCCAAATTCACTCATTTCTCTAGTTCTTCAGCAACGGGGGTCGGCGGCAAGTAGGAGCAGGACAGGTAGGAAAATGACGGGTCGTTACAGAGTAAGAAAACACGATTATGATGTGACGACACACGATATGCTATGAAATATTAGTGCACTATTGATCTGCCCAATGGGTACCCAGCGGGTATAAGATACCCACCGGGTATGGGTACGGGTAATGCTTTATACCCATGGGTACGGGTATGGGTAGAGTTTCATACCCACGATCTATATGGGTATGGGTATGGTATTGGTCTACCCTGCCCATACCCTACCCATTGCCATCCTTAGCCGCGCCGAAGCTAGATTAGGAAAAGACGCCGTGAATGCTAAAACATCTTATATTATGAAACGAGTAAAATCCATCGGAGGTCACCGTAGTTGATCGTATTACTCGCCATTGTCACTATACATAGAGATACTCGATTTACGGTCACTGAATACGTGCGCTCGAGTCGTACACGGTCACTTGTCCGTGTACAGCGTTGTATTCGCCGACGTGGACGTGTGGAGCCCGCTGTGGTGGCCGCGTGGAAGCTTATTATTGCGAAATCCATGGAATATAGGGGCTTATGTGCAAACATGTTGCCAGATTTTCCCCTCCTCTCTCTCCCCCGCGTGTTCTCCTCTCTCCCCTGCGTGTCTCTGGATTTTCCCCTCCTCTGCACTCTCAACCCTAGCAGGAGATCCGAACCGCATCGCCGCCGTTGAGCTTTACCGCCGCCGCAGTAGATCTGCCGCCATGTCCTTTGCAAGCTCATCCCGCTCTGCTCTGCTCCGCCGCCGCCCCTTCATCCCCAACATCACCTGCCCCGACTGTGGATGCATCGTGGTGATGAAGACCTCCGGCACGAGCAAGCACAATGGCTGGGTCTTCTACAAGTGTGAGAAGCATGGGGTAGGTGTTCTCTATTTTGAATCATTCTTGTTCTGTTTGTTTGGTTTTCTGTCAACTGAATTTGAACTCTGCCTAGTGTTAACTGTTTAACTGAAGTTGTTTTTCAATTTGAAGCGTGGATGCAATTTCTGGACTGGGAGCTCGAATATGTGGGCTATCTCTTAGAGTGCAACTACCTGACAGGAGATGCTGCAGTGGATGCTCTTGGATGGGCAGAGGAGAGGAGGGAAGAACTTGTCCTGAGGCAGAAGGAACTAGCAGCTACCACTCCTGGACAAGAGGAGATTGTTGTTGTGCTGCTGAGAACTGGGGTGCGTCTGCTGAAAGAAGTTGTTCTTCTTCTGAAGATTGTGGCTGGCCTTGTAGGTTTAGCCTGTGTGGTCCTTATTCTGAAGAAATGAGCAATGTGTGCTCCTGTTGCCAATGGAATGTGTGCTCCACTAAGTTTTATGTGTATTTTGTTTAGTGTTGGTGCAGTGGATGCACTTGGTAGTTGATGACGGGATTGATGAGAGTGTTCTTCTCCCTCAACAACGCCAAAAAGTACTCTTGATACCCTGAAAGGAAGATAATATATTAGGGATAGGTTGAGCCTCCAAGTGCAGAGTATGTAGAAGTGGTAGTTTTTCCCCAAGAAGGTGACTCGAGGGTTTAATATCGAACTCTCGGGGAATCAGTAGTGTGGGTTTTATCTTGTCCTTCTCTAGATTTCCTGCAAACAAAATAGATTGCTTTGTGCCCTCAACCTCACCAAGTGGTTATCAAGCACAAGGTGTGAGAATGATATTAAGATGATAATGAATGCAAAACAGTAAATAAATATGCAATGGTGGTAAATAAGTATGCAAGGATGATAGTAATGACGATGGATGGTATTTTTGGGGTTTTTATATGTGAATGCAAGAAGTAAAAGTGTTTTTGTATTTTCTGATTTTAAAATGGCTGAATGTAAAAGGTGCTTAAAAGTGGTTGGAAAAGTGTTTCTTATGATTAAAAATGGACCGGGGTTCATGGTTTCACACATGCACTATCTCTTTAATATAGTGTGGCAAATGAGTAAACATAGATTTAACATATGAGATTGCAAACAAGGTTAATGACATGTTAATAATTATATGGGCATCACGTCCTAGCATAGAGACCTTTTGATTATTAGTCTCACTTATACTCCACCAAGATGTGAACTAAATCATGCACCTTAGTAATTAAGATAACAACAGAGTATAGCTTTAAGATTAATGACATGAAGTTAAAATAAACACATGATGGATCTAGTCTTAGGTAGAGGCATGTCACTCCTCCTACCCTTCAACATGGTATTTTGGTTTATCCCTAGTGAGGCAACAAAGTAAGGTAAACACCCAATGGATCATGATATTCAAGTTGTCAGCTTATCACTTCACCACCCCCGTTACTCCAACTAATGCACACGTTCCCCCACACACGCTCTCATAAACATGCTTGATCATAACAAGGATACAAGAACGGGGTACATAATATGCATCTACTTTCATAACTGAAATATAACATTGCAATCTCAACATATATTAACTCATAGAAAGATCCACCACAATGGTAATACAACTGTGACCGTAATCATGTTCAGCAGCTCATACGGTGCTAATTAGTGAAGCTCAAGAGAGAGAGAGAGATACATATGCTACTGCCACAAACCCATAGTCCAGAGGTGGACTACTCCCTCTTCATCATGGAGACGGTGGAGATGTCGATGGAGAAGAAGGAGACCTCTCCGGCAGGGCTCCGCCGGAGTTTTCCCCCTCCAATCTGCAGCCTCCTGGTCTCTGTTTCTTGTTTCTCTCGTATGGCGGCTCTCTCTTCGGAGAACGTCGGGGGGCTCTTTATATAGGCGTTTTAGGTCACGAGGAAGCTTCTGGGCGAAGGATCGACGCAAACGGGGCCACGAGGGCCAATTGGGATAGGCACACATGGCTACAGTACCTGGCCGCGTGGGACCCCCCTTTTTGGTCTTCCGGCCTCCGTTCGTTGACTTCTTTCGCTCCTAAATCTTCTCCTTCCAAAATAATGACCTCCGTAAATTTATAGCTCATTATGACTTCGTTAAGGTCCTGAAACAAATAGAGAAAGAAAAAGAGGTTTTCTACCTGCGCAAGATTAATTCCATAAAAAGGGGAAATCATCATAAATTACCAAAAATTATTAAATAACAGTAATATACCCCTTATATGATGCAAATATGATTGGAATATAACTATTATAGTGCAAAGTTCATGTATGCATTTTAGATGCATCAGTAGTTATCTAGGTTGTAGTATGAACTATGAAGTGGACTGAAGTGGCAATGTAGTATCTACTATGATGTAAGTGTTGATGCACCAGTTTAAGTATGACTGAAATGTGGATGCACATGTTTAAGTATGTAGTGTTGATGCAATGTTTATGCACCTATTTAAGTCTGCAATGCTGAATTGCTGATGCAATGTTGATGCAGTGTTTTTGCAATGTTGATGCAATGTGGTACACAAACAGCAGCAGATTCAGTTAAACACAAGATCATAGACCACAACTTGAGAAACTTCAGTTAAACAGATCATTGCAGTGACAAATGGATCTACCAAACAGACCGTATCTTGATGTTTTAGTTGCTGCCATCTAAGTATAGCAATACCACATGATCATCATTACAAAAAGGCCATCTACCTGGCATTTTTAGCATTGTTTTCATCAGGCATTACAAAAAGGCTATTAAGCTGGCATTTGAAGCACTGTTTTCATTAGGCATTACATAAGTGCACCTGGTGCATACAACTAAGCTACATTCACCTTAGTTCATCGAACATATTGACCTTCTTCTTCTGTCCAATACCTGAACCTTGAGCTGTGTCTTCATCTTGACTCAGAGGGACAATCTTCTCTGTCCTTTGCAACTGCTCTGAATACTTGGCCCTCTTAGCAGCTCTTTGTTCTTCCATCAACTTCTTCTGGGCATCCTTCAGTTCTTGAGCTTCTTTCCTTTTCTTCTCAGCAAGTTCCTTCTTGACTTGTGCAACAAACTTTCTAGTCTCAAGCCTGGCTTTCTTGGTTAGCTCTGCATCATATCTTCTCTTTTCCCTCCTTTCAGCAGCTTCTCTTGCTTTCTCCTCAGCTAACTCAGCCTTCCTCTTCTCCTGCTCAAGCTTTTTCTTTGCACTCTCCTCTGCTTTCTTCACTTGTGCAGCATACTTCAAGAAATATGATGGGCATGGAACCTTCAAGAAACCCTCTCTTACAGGCTTCCAAACTCATGTAACATTTCTTGAACCTGTCATCAGCAGAAACAAAAAAGGAGCTGCTAGGATTGCTCCTTCTTATCTCATTGCCATAGTCCCATAGTAGCTTGTACTGTCCCTCTTCATCACCATAGATCTTCTTCATGGTAATCCTCCTTGCCCTTTGCAGCTTGCTCCTGGATGGTGTCATGTTCCAATCCAGCTGCACAATCCTTGAAAAGTTTTTCATGTTCATGTCTTGATCTGCCCTAAAGCTCTCCAAATATTTTTCAGCTATAAAGTTTGTTGTGAAACCTTTTACATTCCATTTCCTGCTGCAGGTATGCTCACCATCATATCTCTTAATCATCCAGGAATCTGTTCTGTTGTCCAGAGAAGCCCATAGGTACCAACTGCATTCCTTTTTACCACCTCCTACACACTTGGCTTTGATTCTCTTCAGATCATTGACTGGCATCTTGATATCCCATCTTGTCTGGCAAGTATACTCTCTAATTGCCTTCCTCACCATATGTACTAATTCAAATACTTGGCCCACATGGAATTCAACTTTGCTTAAATCTTCTTTTCTGAAAGTCTTGAACCTGAACTCACCATTCTATTCATCTGAATCTGGTGTCCACAAATCTTCTTCTTCTTCAGACTCACCATCTCTAGCAATTTCTTCTTTTACTGCCTTCTCATCATCACTGACACTGTCTGCATCCAAATCCTCCTCATCACTTATGTTATAATCTGAGTCAACATAGTCTGAATCATCATCTTCATCAGACAATGCTTCACCTTCCTTACAGCCTTCTGGTTCTTTCCCTTTTGTGTTAAAAGACGCAAGCAACTTACTTGGCCTCAACCCCTCTCTTCTTGCTCCTCTATCTTCCTCCTCTATCTCTGGACATATGACTTGCATAGGAGCAGGACCATCATCTTCACCGCTAGGATTATCACCATCCTCACTACCATCTTCACCACCAGATGGACCACCTTCTGGAGTTATTGTCTGAAGGGGTTTCAAAGGGCTTATAATAGGAGGAAGATCAACAACAGGGAAGTGAATGCCATCATCCCAGTTCATGTTCCTAATAGATTCATCGTGATCAAGGTACAGGCTTATGAAGTGGTAGCCAATGTCAACAAACTTTGCCATTGCAACTGTGTCATCCTCATCTCTGATCTGCCTCAACCCATTCTTGGTCAAATCAAGCAAAGGAATGAGGTAGTGAACCTTCATCCTGCCACTCATTTCATATTCTATTTCCTCCACAATATTTTCAAGCATCAATGGTGACCAAGTATCTGTATCAAGTTGATCAAACCATATGGCTGACCCATCTACATAGCTTCTGTTACATCCAGTGCCAAGAAAATAGCCCCCATGGTTGATTTCGACAGAGAAATAATTGCTACGACTCCCTGCGAGAACAAAACACGCACATAATCCATCATAATCGTCTCTAACATGCCTAATTTCTTCTGCAAAATAGGTACTGCAAAAACCCTACCCAAACCGAACCACTGCGCAGACTGAATAAACAGAGCAGAAACCACATCTAATCGACAGTCAGACCAAAATCAAGCCACATTGGAGGACAAATCGGAAACCCTAACGTCAAAGATTGCGTCTTGGCCGCAGAGGTTCAGGGAGGCTCACCGTAGACTGGAGGAGGGTCGCCTTCAGGCCGCCGCCGCCGTGGTGACATGGCGGCCTTGTCGACTTGTCCGACGGTCGCAGCGCCGCCGCTCCACGACCAACCCAAGCTCGACCGCACCGCTGGTCTCCACCTACACCTCGCCGCGCAGCCACCACCTCGCTCCCTCTCCTCTCCCTCTCCCGCTCCCTCTGTACTGATCGGGTGTGCGTGACGACGGAAGCTGCTTTAGTGAGTGGAGGAAGGGTAGATGCTTCCGTTCTCAACACTTGCGAGTTTTTTTTTTTGCAATTTTGCTGCATCGGGCGCATCGGGAGTCACTGACAGTGGGCTCCACAGAAGCAGAATCGGTGGAATACAGCGCTGTACACGGACAACTGACCGTGTACGACCCGAGCTTGTGTATTCAGTGACCATAAATCAAGTATCTCTATGTACAGTGACAATGGCGAGCAATACGATCAACTACGGTGACCTCCGATGGATTTTACTCTTATGGAACGGAGGGAGTACGTGCGTAGCTAGATGTCATCTAGAATGGATGGACAACGCGGCGCATTAGCACGCATAGGCGGTGGACAAACGTCTTCTCTAGAGCATAAACGAAACTCTAGACAATGCAACAAGGAAATTATCTTCTTCAGCAAGAAACCATTCGATATTGCACCGATTAGCCAAATGGGTCATATATTTCAACGAAAATTGTTGATACTTTACTCATTTAACGTCATTACGTGATTGACATGTAATAACCCCCCAAAAAAGATTGATGGTCAAAATTGTACAACCGACTAGGCACTAGACGAATTCCAACAACAACAAAAAAAAACCTTACAACCGGGTCGCACATGTATGTGGCAAACCAACACTCAAAGCATGGAGGCAAAGCCAACCCCTAATTCCAAGTTACCAAAGCTTGGGTGATGATAGAAAAAAACTAAATAGGACATGACAATTACACGGGCATTCAACTAGTAGTGATGAAAGCCCGTTTTTGTGATGGTGTAAAATAGTTCTCGGGGATGGGTAAGAAGATGATCTCCTCTGCTAAGAAATTTTCGAAGACAAACATAGGCGCTGAACATTGCTAAAGGAAGTAGCAATTTCCATAAGGTCAAATTCCAAACTAAGAAAATCCAAAACAACCCAGTATTGTTAATTGCCAACCTTGTCATATCTTATGGCCTTATGGCGTGTTCGGAAACACACCAACTTCTCCAAATCCTCAACTCTTGTCTCGCCAGACAAAATTCGGTTCCTTTGCCAAACAACAATGCCTAAAAACGTTTGGCGCCACTCTTAGCTCCTGGCTCAGTAGATGGGTTGAAAGCCCATCAAAGGCCTAACATCTACTGCCCAATTGATTTGCCCCAGCCTAACACTTCCAGGCTCGATTGTCAACGAAGCCCTACTATTTAGGCTACCATTTCTAATTAGAAGCGAATGGATGGGTTGCGTATAGAGGCGATTTATAGATGACCTCTCGAGGCACGTTTGGTCCCCTCGCCGCTCGCCTTTCTCTTGTCATCCTCGTCATGATGGTGGTCTTCAGGGAAGGCGGGCAGTGTGTTTGAGCGTGTTGCGCCTTCGCTCCTGGAGATCGAGGTTGGGGAGCACGAATGGAGGCAAGAACGAGTAGGGCGAGATCAACTGAAGTTGATCAAGGAAAGGGATCACAAACATGACGTAGGCACACTTCTATTTGGCTTCTAAAAGGGCTTTTCCGAGAAGCTCCTCTCCCCCAGCTTTTTCCATGTCTGACTCACAAATTCATTTAGACTTCCAAATTACTCTTTATAAGACTAATTTAGAATACTAAACTTACTGATGAGGCGAGGTTCTGAGAAGGCTGGTGAAGACGAACTTCCTAGAGAAGCCCTCATAGAAACCGAAAAGAAGTGTGCCGTAATCTGAGTGGTTACAACGGGGCATGCAAGAAACAAGGAGAGAGAGGAGAATCATGTGCGGAAAATAAAAAAAAGTACAGTACTCACTAGGCAGTGACATGTCTCCGTAAAGGAATCTACCCCTCCATTCCAAAATACTAAATTCATTCGTATGTAGACAAATGAAAGTCATCTATTTTGAAATAGAGGGAGCAATTTTTTTTAAATCCACATCGAACCAAAATATTAGCTCCGTGTTCTATGCATGATTTTGGATCAAATCTAGCTGATTTAGAGCGTTTAGTCCAACTCTACTGCAGATTTTTGATTTTGGAAGTTGGAAGCTAGAAAGCTGCCCTACCCCCAGCTTCCTGTAGAAGCCGCATCTAAAATTTAGCTAGGCTTCCGAAATGGTTTAGTCTAAACTAGTTAGGAAGTCTACCTAAAATTTAGATGTGGCTTTGCGAGGAAGCTGAGGCAGGACAGCTTCTGGAGAAGCCGCCAAAAGAACTGAGCCTTAATATTGTCTTTTTGTGATTTGTGCTCAGCAGATTTAATATGCGAATGGTGAGCCGTCTACAGGCTCTCGGCCGTGCACGTGGGCTAGACGTTGACCACGTACTACCTCACAATCAGCGAAAAGCATCACGGAAAAGACGTCAGCAAACGTTTTTTTTTTTGGACCCGAAAGTCAGCACACGGGTAGAATTTTTTTTTAGAACGTCACACACGGAAAGACTAGGGAGGCTCTGATAACAAAATAGGCCGATAAGGTCGAAGCCGAACAATCCATAGAACACGAGCACTCCAGGGGTCGTCCTGTTTGCCGCCTTTAGCGGCAAATCTCTGCCGCGCCGCCCACCTTTTGCTACGTATTAGTTTTCTTGGGCCGGCCCATCTGCACTGCTTTATGTGTTTCGTTCGCTGTTGGTTCGTTTCGTTCACTGCAGGTTCCATCGTTTCGTTCGCTGTTGGTTCTGACGTTAGCTGCACGCTGTTTCAGCAACTACTTTAACACTATGTGAAAAGTATGAATTGAAAAAAGCAGTAAAAATAAACTGAAAAATGATTTTTTTTCAAATTTGAAATTTCCAAAAAATTGAACAATTTTTTAATCCGAACAATTTTAAATTTGAAAAATATCAAAAAATTTCAAATCTAAACATTTTTCAATTTGAACATTTTTTCAAAATTGAATAATTTTTAAAATGAACATTTCCAAAAAGTAATAATTTTAAAAATGTTAACATTTTTTTTAAAATTTGAACATTTTTCAATTAGAACAATTTTTATCTGAACAATTTTCGAATTTGAACATTTTAAAATTTTGAACATATTTTTTGAAAATCCTATAAAAAATAAATATGAACAATTTAAAAATTTGAACATTTTTTAGTTTTGAACATTTTCAAAATCTGAACATTTTTTATTTTGAAGAAGTTTTAAACATTTTTAGAATTTAAATATTTCAACATCTAATTTTTTAATTTAAAAATAGTTTTCAATTACGAACATTTTTTTAATCTGAACAGTTTTGAATTTGAACATTTTCAAATAGTGAACAGAAAATGGAGGTGAACGAAATTTATTTTTGAACGATTTAAAAGTGAACAGAAAATTTATTATGAACGAAATTTATTTTTGAATGATTTTATAAGTGAACCGAAAATGGCGGTGAACAGAAACTAGTTTGAACGATTTAAAAGTGAACAGGAAAAGACGATGAAGAAAATAAATTTATTGTAAACGAAATTTATTTTTGAACGATTTTAAAAGTGAACAGAAAATGACGGTGAACAGAATTTATTTTTGAAGGAATTAAAAGCGAACAGAAAATTTATTATGAGCGAAATTTATTTTTGAACGATTTTAAAAGTGAACAGAAAATGGCGGTGAACAGAAACTATTTTGAACGATTTAAAAGTGAACAGGAAAGATCGGTGAAGAAAATAAATTTCTCAAAATCATATACAAGTGACAACAAAAACTGAACAAATTTGAACAAATTTAAATAATTCGTATTTTAAAAAATTCAAAATCTAAATGAAATTTGAATTTGAACAAATTCAAAATCTGAAAAAAAAGAAACTGAAAAATGAAAGAAACAAAAACGAGAAAAGAGAAAAAAAATGAAAGAAACAAAAAAGAAACACAGAAAAGAAGTGAAAAAAATAGAAAAATAAAAAACGAAAAAATAAACAAAATTCAAATTTGAACAAAATTCAAAATCTGAACAAAAAAGGAACACAAAAATAAAAATGGATTAAACAAAAAGGGGAAAAAATGAAAAACGAAAAATAAGAAAAATGAAAGAAACATAAAAGAAAAGAAACATAAAAAAGAAAGAAACAAAAAAAGAAAAATAAAAAAAAGCAAACTGGGCCGCCCCATTAGGGCGCGGGGTGCACGGGCCGGCCCATTTAAACAAAAAATAAAAAACAGAAAAAACAGAAAAAGAAAAGAAAAGAAAATATAAAATGAAAAAAGAAACGAAAAACTAAAATGAAAGAACGGAAAATAAAACTAAAAGAAACAGAAAAGAAAAACGAAAAAAAAAACAGAAAAGAAAAGAAAAGGAAAAGGAAAAAAAACAGGGAAAAGAAAACGCGAACTGGGCCAAACCAAGCCGGCCCATTCCGCGCGAGAGGTGCGCGGCAAAACTTAATTTTGCCGCAACGGGCGGCAAATAGGAACCAGCGCACTCCAGCCTCGGGTAACTACGGCGGCGGCCCAGCGAGGCCGAGGATCTAGCCCATTCGAAGCCCACTAAGCCCCAGGCTAGACTGACGCTGCGCCGAACAAACAAAGCCCGCACCGCCTCTCCTGTACTGTCTGCAGTGCGAGCGACTGCCTGCTCCGCTAGGCCCCCGCCGCGGCGCCGCCCTACGCCTCTGCTGCACTACCGCGGCGACGGCCACGCCGGCGGCAACGGGGACGCAGGTGAGTTCTCTCAGGCTGAAAGCTTTCTTCCTCCCCCCTCAGCTGCTCCTCTCTCCCCTTGCCATGGCACTTCTCGTGCGGTCATGCCCCTCCCCTGGAGCCTCTCCTTCCCTCTCCCGCTCCTATGGCACCTCTCTTCCCTTCCAATGGAGCCTCTCTTTCCCCTCCCCTCCCATCGCGCCTCTCTTTCACCTCACGTAGCACGCCTTCTCCCCAGCTTGCTTGTCCTCATGAAAAACCGTAGATACTCGAGCAATCTCTCAAACCCCAATTTCCTTCCTGGCTGAAAAAAAAAAAAAAACCGATCTTGTCTTCCCGCTTTCAGGTCGATCTGGAGCTCCGACAAAGTTTGTGAAGCACATCAGATCAAGGCAGAGGTAATGCTTTCGTTGCATCTAGTTTTTGTTTTTTGGCGATGCTCTGCTTGAATGTGCTACTGCTGTATCCGTACTGCTTTCAACTACTATTTTTGTGTATCTTTTTTATCGATAAATCCCGCCCAAAATTAAAATAGATAAACCGAATATAAAGTCAATGCAGGCCGCGATCACCACTGCCGTCTCGGCGCACCCACATCGGAATCCTTTGGTCTCATTCCTGTGGCCGTCGCCTCCGCATCGGGTCCGAATCCATCCTTTCTCCCACCGCCCGAACACCAGGGCGGCTGCCATGGCCTCCTCGGTGCCGCTGCCGTCGCCTCAGCAGCTTACCATCACGCGCCCCGACGACTGGCACCTCCACCTCCGTGACGGCCAAGTGCTGGCCGCTGTGCTCCCCCACAGGTTCGCTGTGCCCTTTTCACTTGCTCGTTTCATTGATGCACGCAATGTGTTTGATGCAATGCCTGAAGTGTGATCTGTACTTTCGCTGTATGCTGTGTGGCAGCGCGAAGCATTTTGAGAGAGCCGTCGTGATGCCCAACCTGAAGCCACCGGTTACAACGACGGCGCGCGCGGTGGAGTACAGGGAAGAGATCCTGAGGGCACTGCCACCCGGGAGTAGCTTCATGCCGCTCATGACGCTCTACCTCACGGACACCACCAGCCCAGAGGAAATCAAGATTGCAAGTAAGGACTCTCCGTGCCACGATAGGCTCTTTAGCTGTTTGTTACTGTGTATTCTTCATAGTTGCATCCCATGTATACTTCATGGTTGTTTATCGTAGTTCTTAAATATGTTCATCTCTCTGCTCCCAACTAGCAAAACCGAATTTCCAGTCGGCGTTATTATTGGTTAGTGTTGATGTGCATTTGTGCAAAGAGTTGGTCACCACATTGGTTAGTACCAGAAAAAAGAGTTGATGTTAGAAGCTAGAATAGACTTTGTTGATGTGCTTAGAGTACTTCAGTTAACGATTTTGTGTCATCTTGTGAATCTTATGTTCATCTTTCAGTCATGAACTATGAAGTGCTGGTTCATTATGTTTATGTTGCATGCCATGTTTGTTGTGCTGGTTTGCAGGACAGAGTGGTGTGGTTTTTGCTGTCAAGTTGTATCCTGCTGGAGCAACTACCAACTCCCAGGACGGTGTAACTGATATATTGGGGAAATGCTTACCTGTCCTTGAAGAGATGGTTAGGCAGGAAATGCCTTTACTTGTAAGTAGTTGTTGCTCTTCTTCCTACATGTGTCTCAAAGTTTTGGTCCATCTGCCAAGTTGGTCTCTAGTTTTCTTCAGATGTTAAATGAGGTTGTCTTTGTTGTGTTGACAATACCGAACTCATCAAAAAGATTTAGTGTCAAACCAGTAACACAGTTACCTTTATGGCTGTTTTTCATTTCCTTCAGGTTCATGGAGAAGTCACAGATCCTCATGTTGACACCTTTGACCGTGAGAAGGTTTTCATTGAGAGAATATTAGCACCACTTGTACAAAAACTTCCACAGCTGAAAATTGTTATGGAACACATCACTACAATGGATGCGGTGAACTTTGTAGAATCATGCAAAGGAGGTGTGTGCTATCTCAATGGCCTTAATACTTCTGTCTGCCCTTATATATGGTCATTCCAATTTTTTGTTCTCAGGTCATGTTGCTGCAACGGTTACTCCACAGCATCTCCTTCTCAACAGGAACGCCTTGTTTCAGGGTGGTTTACAGCCTCACAATTATTGCTTGCCAGTACTAAAGAGAGAAACTCACAGTATGATCTTCTCACTATCGTGTCGTAACCCTCGTATTATCTAACTCCGCCCTACCAATTGCTCATTGTTGATATTGAGATCTATGGTAGAAAACTGTGACTTGGATACTCCTTCGGCTGTGAAAAACTAGATCTATTATCTTGCTCTTCTTGCATTGCATTATTTATTTTCGTTGTGATGATTAGATTCACCTCTTACCCAGCATTACAGTTTCGAATATATGAACATGGTGATGGACTTCCGTTGTGATGATGTGCATGGTAGAAAATATGCTCCATTTAGTTTTTCTTATTTCTGCAGCACCCAGTGTGTGTTAACTGTTTCTGAATCTTCTACCTCAGGACAAGCTATTGTTTCTGCTGTAACAAGTGGGAGCAGACAGTACTTTCTTGGTACGGACAGTGCTCCCCATGATAAACGGATGAAGGAGTGTTCCTGTGGTTGTGCGGGAATTTATAGTGCTCCCGTTGCTCTTTCTCTTTATGCGAAGGTATTTGAACAGGTAATATCATTTTTCCTCTGTCCCTCTCTCGTTGTAGTTAAATTATTTTGTTTGGATTGTTACTATCTCACCTGAAACTATAGTTATAATGATATCAGCTAAATTAAGCTATCACAATCTTACAGGGAAAGTACATACACCAAAATGTTAGAATTTCGTGACATATTTTTTCATGTTTCAGGCTGGTGCCCTTGATAAGTTAGAGGCGTTTACAAGCTTCAATGGGCCAGATTTTTATGGTCTCCCAAGGAACAACTCGAAGATTGTTCTGAGAAGAAGCGCATGGAAAGTGCCTGCAACCTATACATACGGTGCAGGGTTGATTGTGCCCATGTCTAGTGGCAGCACTCTGGAATGGCTTCCATCCGATCAGCCTGAAGAATGAACAAAATACTGGATTCATTTGACGATCCATTTGTGGAGTGACACAATAAGTGGAGCGGTTCGATCTTTCCCCATTTCTGTAGAATCAGCGTGATAAACATGTCCGTTGACATAATCTTGCCCCATGTGGGGTTCTTAAGAGCACATTGTACAAGCAACTAATTCGAAGCAACACAAAATGTCTTCCTCTCAGTAAAACAAAATATGGTGTTGCTGAGTTATCTGCATTTCAGTGGATTGCACTTCCATCTCAGTGGATGAAAGGGCAGAACTTATAGGCAGCTAAATGCTACCAAGACATTCCAACCTTTCAGTTATGTCCTAATACACCAAGCTGACAGTTCTGTTCTTACAAATAAATCCTGATCAACGCATGTTTCCCTTGTATTTATGACTGTAAATTGCCTTATTTTTATAGTGCGAGGGGTAAATGCCAATGTGTACTTTTAGGACAGCTATTGAAAGTAGTTCGGTTTTAACTTTCGAATAAGAGGGGGAGAATATGTTCACAAGCATGGCGTCAAGCCTCATGGCGTGCCTGGGCCTGTGGAGCAAAAAAATAAGCGCGACACAACGGCCAAGAAGGCAACGACCACACCGCCTCCTGCCGCAGCTGCTCCAACCCTAGCGAAGCCGACCGCGGTAGTCGGACCCAAGCAAGCTCCTGTCACCACTGCTTGAGCCATGATGAAGGCGAAACCGACCGCAGTCGTGAGACTCAGGCAAGGGGGGCGGTAACTCATCTATCGATGATTGTATGACGACGTTCCTGGTCATGTCTCTCATGACGACGTAGTACCTACTCCCAACGCCCATGGTCCTGTCGACGCTCGTGGACGAAAACGTGAGAGAAGAGGAAATGGAACCCTGCCATGCGAGGAGGGCAAGTTCAACAGGCATGGTGACCGCCGCCCATGTCATGCCGCTCGCGTTCCCAACAAACCACTGAACATAGCTCAAATCTTTCCGCCACCGTGTGTCTCTCACTATTGTAAGACCTCCGCGACCCCCAAATCAATGACACTGCCACCTCATATGGTGCTCCGCGGCAGGACCTCACCAAACAGTCCATACGGTTGTTTAGTGTTTTCACAATAAACTTTAAAAATCCGGCCGCTAAATTTCACCTCAATTGTGGTGGTTTTAGGCTCGCAAATGTATAGTGTTGTGCGTGTGTAGTTGTAATTGCAAAAACAGATTGTGGTGGTTTTACACTCGTAGATGTATAGTGTTGTGCGTGTGTAGTGGTAATCGCAAAAACAGATACTACACTTAAAAATTGGAGAGAACAGTACATGCCAACACGAATGTCATCGACGATCTCCGATGCACAGATCAACCTATGTCATTCTATGCTAACTTGTACTCCCTCCGTTCCACAATATAACATGTTTTAACCTTTTTCCACATTTAAATTTGGACCACATGTATCTAGACATGTTTTAGTGTATATGTTCACTCTTTTTCCATTCTTTTATTTCGAATCTATACAAACACCTAAAACATCTTATATTGTGAAACGGAGGGAGTACTTCGTCGTCGCCGATCACCACCTCTCATACTCTCGTCGACATCGAAGCCGTCATCGCCGCACACTTCACGGATTAAGCCCAGGAGCTCCCGCCGCTCGGCTACTCTCAGAATGCCCATCTCCTCCATCTTCCCGACCACTCTGTCAGCGTCCTCCTTCTTCCCCGCCCTCCCAAGCTCCTCCACCACCGCCCTCCTCGTGATACCATCCACCACCGTCCCCTCCCTTGCCATTTCCCACATCACCCGTTCAGCCTCCGTGGCCTCCCCGGCCACCGCGAGCGCGCTGACGAACGCGTTGCAGGACGGCTCCGTCGGCACCATCCCTTTCGCCCGCATTTCCTCGAACAGCTCCCGGGCGTTCCTCGTCCGGCCCTGCGCGCTCAGCCCGTGCACCAGGTAGCTGTAGGTGAGGGCGTCGGGCTCGCAGCCGTAGTGGGGCGCCATCTGGTGGAACACGCGCAGCGCGTCGTTGAGGTGCAGCGACTGCGCGTAGCCCTTGACGAGCACGTTGAGCGAGCGGACGTCCGGCGGGATCCCTTCCTCCAGCATCTGCCGGAAGAGCGCGGAGATGGTGTCCATGTACATGTAGTGGACCATGGTGTCGTTGCCCCCGCGCGACAGCAGCGCGGTGAAGAGCGCGTGGTAGGTGTCGGCGGCGGGGCGCGCGCCGGGGTCGACGGAGGAGCGCATGAGGGTGTAGACGTGGAACGCCTTGCCGAGCTTGCGGAACTCGCAGTAGAAGTAGAGCGCGGCGCGGAGGAGCGGGCCCGGGGAGGGGAGGGACGGGAGGAGGGAGAAGAAGAGCGCGCAGGTGCGGTCGAACTCGTGGTAGAGGGCGGCGGTGCCGAGGCGCTTGACGGCGACGAGGAAGGGCCCGGGGTCGGGGCGGAAGGTGGGCAGGCCGAGGGAGTGGGTGAGGAGCGGGAAGAGGAGGCGGAGGTCGGAGGTGGAGGCGAGGGAGGATGCGAGCAGATTCGGGGTGAGGCGGGAGGGGAGGGAGGCGATCGCCGCGGAGACGGCGTCCGGGGAGGGCGACGAGCTGGGGGCGCGGTGGCTGCGGCGGAAGCGGTGCGGGGTGCGACGGGAGGTGGAGAAGGGGAGGCGGTTGGAGAAGGTGGCGCGGGTGGGCGCAGGGCAGAGGACGCGGCGGAGGAGCGTGATCATCGCGGCGGCGGCGGGCGCATTTGGGCGGCGGGGATTCTGGTTTCTGGATACAGTATAGTACAGTGTATATATGACTCACCATGCGTCCATGCCACAACGGCAGCACAACATAATCCCATCAGGTTAAGCGACCGCCAAGCACGACAGGCTCAGTCACAGAAAGGAAAGGGGGAAGAACAGGCGGCCTGGTCGGCTCTCAGGAAGGATGGCCGCGGCCGTCGCGTTGGCGAGGCCTCTCCGGCGACTCCCCTACTTCCCTTGCCCGCGCCGTGCTCTCCCCACACCTCTCCAATTCTTCGCGCGAGGTAAGCCCTAACCCATTGCTTCGTCTGATACTCTGATTGAGCTGTGGTTCAGACTTGTGCCGCCCATGCGCAGGGCGGTGTGACGTGGCCCTCGCCGTCGCGGCGGCCGCAGTCAGAGATTCATCCGCTATGGGAAGCGTGCACAGGGATGTAACTGAGGAAGTCATGGACATTCTGGATATGGTTATCTCTTTTTCTAGCTCATTGTTATTTTCCATTGAACTATATGGCACATCCATCGGTGCCTAGACCGTCGCTGAAGATTTTTACCGTGTGCCCCGTTTATTGGAATTAGATGGTTGATGATAATGTAGTAGTTGGCCTGTGGACTTCTTGTTTGATTAAATGCCTCAGTGGATTTTGAGGCTTCTTCCCATAGTTTAAGAAAGCATCAAGAGCTTCAGGTTGTGTCCACTAGGCTGATGCTTCCTCTATAACAGAGTATTGTTAGTACACCAAAATTAGGGGAAAAGGAGATGTGCTTCATGTTAGTTGTTCTGCTATTAGAGTATGACGAGAAGTCAATGATATTCTCTATTTTGAGTGGAAACATAACCTTCCTTCATAATAACAGAATACAAATGCTTCAACTGCTTTTAAGGTATGCCAAGTGGCAGGAGTTCTAGAATTGGTAAATATAGATGTTGAAGTTCAACGGATATAAGCTGTAGTGAAGAAAAATAAACTTGATCCTGTTATCCTATAATGTTATGGTTGAAACAAAACATAACATAGCTCTCGTAAATATAGATGTTGAAGTTCAACCGATATAAGCTGTAGTGAAGAAAATAAACTTGATCCTGTTATCCTATAATGTTACATATGGTTGAAACAAAACATAACATAGCTCTGCCTTTTTGCATATTAATAGTGTACCGTCAACCTGGTACATGAATTATCAGTAACTTTGTCCCGGTACTGATATAGTTAGTCATTCAATTCATACATTTGTATTGACATCAAGCTTATGCAGACACAAAGGGCTTCCCAACGAAGAGACGTCTTCCACACCGATTTTCTTACTCCGCCTATCATAAAGGAGGCTATGCTGGCAATTGAGAAGTTAGCTGATATCAAGGCAGTAGCTCAGGGGGGTTATCCACAGGTGGAATTCAATATAATCAAAGGACTTGTTAATAGATTATATTAACCATATACCTTGTTTTTTCTCATCTTTACAGTTTATATTCATCTAGGCTGAGCGGTGCCGAATTTCAGTTGGACATCCAGACTCTATGACAAGTAACCCAGATGTAGTTGCTGCTTTGAGGTTTTCTCGAATCTATATTTTAGCTACCACTATCTGTTAAATAAGCTGACTTTGAGGCCTTTCCCAGCATCTCCGGGAATTTCGGATTCGAACCCTGTTCTCACGGTGACTTTCTCGGTGCTATTCTTGGGACAGGAATAACAAGGGAGAAAGTTGGAGATATACTTTTGCAGGTCCACACTTTCCCAAATACTCATTTCCTGGATGTTGTGTCCACCTTGTCCGTTTTCACCTTATCATCATTTGGGATATCTCTTTTTTTAGGGGGAAAGAGGTGCTCAGGTCCTTGTTGATCCAGAACTTGTTGACTATCTGACTACCACACTAGAAAAGGTAGGTGTATCCCTAATTGTGTTGCCGCTTTCTCGTTTACCCGAGGTAGATGTGTGTATGCTCAACTATGTGCCCATGTGTATGACAGAAAAGATCTGAGATATGATTCAGTGCCATGGATTCAATGTCATGCAAAGTACCAAACCCTATATTATAGGCTGTTATATGTTGTCGGCACAGTGGAAACCAGGGTACCACGGGCCGGCCTGCCAGGGCCCACAAGATTCTTTGGAAGATTTCGCTAAGGACCAGGCTCTCCAGGCTGGCGGGCCTCGCGAGGGACCTTTTCTCCTCGCCGAGGGTTTTTTCCCTCGGCGAGGGACCTCTCCACGAGAGGGCGTCTCGGACGCCACCAGCAATTCTGCTAAGGACCAAGCCGAAAGGCTCGGTGAGGCCTTTTGCCTCGCGAGGCTTCCTTCCTCTCGAAGCCAGCTCTGCCTACGCGGCAGAGCGCACATGGGCTCTGCATTCCCTGTAGAGTGACGACCGCGCCAGCGCGCGGTGACAGCAGCGCCACAGTTGCCATTCTTGTGTATAAAGGAGTCAACAAAGCTGCACCAAGCAAAGGAGCCCCAAGGATTGCCACTTTGGTGATAAGGGAACCGTCTGCAGCTACCCTCCAAGGACGACGTCACCGTGGGACACATCCCGCCTCAGCAGCGCCAGCCCACTGTCCTGTTTGGATGGTGGCTTTTCCAGCTTTGGTGACGCCGCCCCCCGCCGTGGACCGCGTCCATGGACTTTACCTTTATGGTGGACTCTACCTTTATTGTGCACCGCACCGCACCTCCTCCTTCGTCGCCATGTGGTAGCCCTTCCCGCCAAGATGTTTGGAGGGAAGAGGCCCGAGATGCCTATAAAAGGAGGAGGAGCACGCCCGTGCAAAGGGTTCGACTCTTGGTTGGTTGGTTCCAAGATTCACAAGCCCGAACCCTAGATCTGAGGTTAGCAGTAGCCATTGTTAGCCACCCAGAGCTTGCCAAGCTCGCCCGGTACTGAAACCACTCCAAGCAAGTGCAATACAACTCGAGGCAGGACGTAGGGGTTTTACCTCACCTAGAGGGCCCTGAACCTGGGTAAGACCATGTGTTCCTCTCTGCAGTGCTTCCCCGCAGCGATCCAGGCGAGCACCGTCGCCGAGGCATGTTGAGGGTTGTTTGATTCCGTGTTCAGCCCCTTACTCGATCCTTCGTGAGACACACCCAGTTCCTGGGACAGTTCTCCGACATTTGGCGCGCCAGGTAGGGGGCTGAGGCGCATCTTCAACCTCGACACCGCCATGGCCGGCTCTCGCGCCGAACGCCTCGCTCGCCGGACGGCCAGCGCCGCCACCGCTCCCGCTGGCAACCCGCGCGGCCGCCCGCGCGGAAGTGCTGCTCCGGAGCGCCGCGTCGACCCCGAGCCCCGCATCGAGCACCCGGAGGACGACGACATCGACCACGCTGAGGACGACCTCGGTGAAGAGGAGGCCTCCTCCCTGCACCCGTCGCGGGACCGTGCTGCCTCCTCGCTGGGCCGCCCTGCGCCCAGCCCGGCGACTGCGCTTCTCATGGCGCAGGAGCTACTGCAGTACCGGCCCACGCCGAAGGCCCAGGAGGCCTGGCTCAACCGCCTCTCCGAGCTCGTCGGCGCCGCTCCCGCACCGTCTCGCTTGCTGGTCCTCTCTGCCCGCGCAGGGGACGTGGCGCACGGCGCACCACATGCTCCTCCTCGTCACCCCGCGCCCGCTCCAGCTCCAACGGCTCCACCGTAACCTGCTTCAGCCGGGGCTCCTCCTCGCGACAACCGTGCCGCGTCGCACGCGTCGTCGTCGCACGACTGCCAAATCGTGCAGCGAGCCCCGGAGGACGTACGCGTGAGCATCGAGCGCCACCAGGATCGCCACAACCGCGCCGTCCATGACGTCGCCACCCTCGCCAACGGCACGGTAACCTACGGTACGACGGTCGCGTTCACGCGCAGCCTCCGTCGCGTCGTCTGGCCGGTCAAGTTCCGGCCGGACCTGCCTCCGCGCTACGACGGCAAGAACAACCCCCTGGAGTTCCTGCAGCTCTACACCTTGGCCATCCAGGCCGCCGGGGGCGACGACAAGGTCATGGCGAACTGGTTCCCCATGGCCCTCAAGGACTCCGCGTCCTCGTGGCTCACCAACCTCCCCGCCGAGTCCATCAACACCTGGGAGGACCTCTGCCGGTGCTTCGTCGCCAACTTCAAGGGCACGTACGAGCGCGGCCTCACGTACAACGATCTCCGCGCTGTGCGCCAGAAGCCTGGCGAGACCCTCCGCAAGTACATCCAGCGCTTCAGCCAAGTGCGCAACAAAATCCCCAACGCCACCGACGCGCAGGTCATTTCGGCCTTCCAGGCTGGGGTCACGGATGTGCGGATGCTCGAGAAGCTTGGCATCCATGACAACATCACCACCGTCGTCAAGCTTTTCGACTTGGCAGACAAGTGCGCCAAGGCTGAGGAGGGCCGCCTGTTCGTCAAGAACGAGCCAGGGGACCCCCGCCGAGGAGTCCAAGAAGAAGAAGAAATCCACCGAGAAGCGCAAGACCACTGCGGTCCTCGCGGCTGAGCCTGACGCCAAGCAGCCTCGCCAAGCTGCCACTCCAGCCGCGGGACCTGAGAAGAAAGACGACCGCCCCTTCTACGTCTACCACAACAGGCATTCCCACGCCACCGAGGACTGCTACGACCTCAAGAGGCTTCGCGAGGCTCGCGAGGCAAACGATCGGCAGCAAGGCCGCGGAGGCCGCGGCGGCCGCAGGGGGCGACGCTGGAACAACTACGACGACAACTACCAGCAGAACCCCCAGGCCAACGCCGCCCAGCCCACGAACGACAACCTCCCTGCCGAGACTCCTGAGGGCTACCAGGTGCCTCGCGGGGCCGCTTGCATCCTTGGCGGGGCTCAGGCCCCCAGCTCCAACCGCCACTTCAAGCAATTCGCTCGCGAGGTCGCGGCAGCCCTTCCCGGGGTCGAGGCCTCCAGCCCCTCAAGTGGTCCCAGTGCCCCATCACCTTTGACTCCACCGACCACCCCAAGTCCACCTCGACTGTTGGCACCATCCCGCTGGTCTGCACTCCCACCATCAACAACATTGCCGTCTCTAAGACGCTCATCGATGGGGGCGCAGGCCTCAACGTCATCTCTGTCGAGACATTCGAGAAGCTGCAGGTGCCCTACGAGCGGCTCATGCCCACCAGGCCCTTCTCGGGGGTGACTGAGGGTCTCACCACCCCTTTGGGGCAGGTGAGGCTCGCCGTCACTTTCGGCACCCAGGCCAACTACCGCACCGAGCTGATCGACTTCGACGTCGCGCACATCGGCCTGCCCTACAACGCCATCCTCGGCTACCCCGCCCTTGCCAAGTTCATGGCAGTGACCCACCACGCCTACAACCTCGTCAAGCTCCCTGGCTCGGGTGGCACCATCGTCATCCGCGGCGTGGTCTCGGACGCCCTGTACGCTGCGCAAGCGGCTTACAAGGCTGCCGCGGTGGCGTCACCCGCTGACGAGGATGAGGAGCCCCTCCCGAGGCCCCCCGTGAAGAAGAAGCAGCTGTTCTCTCAGGAGAAGGCCGCGACGAAGCAAGTGCCTCTTGAGGCAAACGGCTCGGGGGCTAGCGTCACCATCGGCGCCAACCTGCCTCCCAAATAGGAAAGCGCGCTCGTCGCCTTCCTCAGGGCAAACGCTGACATGTTCGCTTGGACACCGTCAGATATGTCCGGAGTACCGAGGGAGGTGATCGAGCACCACTTAGCCGTGTGTCCAAACGCACGCCCCGTGAAGCAAAAGGCGCGGCGCCAGGCGCTAGAGAAGCAAGACTTCATCGTCAAGGAAGTAGAGAAACTGAAGAAGGCCAACATCATCAAGGAAGTGGTCCATCCCACTTGGCTCGCCAACGGTGTGGTCGTACCCAAGCACACCGGAAGAAGCCGCCTCTGCATCGACTTCACCGACCTCAACAAGGCCTGCCCCAAGGACCTATCCCCTCCCGAGGATCGACCAGATCGTGGACTCCACCGCCGGCTGCGCGCTCCTCTGTTTTTTGGATGCCTTCTCTGGTTACCACCAGATCAAGATGGCGAAGGAGGACGAGGAGAAGACAGCATTTCTCACCCCTTGTGGTGTGTTTTGCTACGTCTACATGCCCTTCGGCCTGAAGAACGCCGGCGCCACTTTCCAGCGCCTCATGAGGATCGCCTTGGGGGCTCAAATGGGGAAGAATGCAGAGGCCTACGTCGACGACATCGTCGTCAAGACTCGCGAAGAAAGCACGCTCATCCAGGACCTCGAGGAGACCTTTGCCAACCTGCGCAAGGTCAACATCAAGCTGAACCCCGCCAAGTGCGTCTTCGGGGTCCCTTCAGGCAAGCTCCTCGGGTTCCTGGTATCCCACCGCGGCATCGAGGCTAACCCGACAAGATCAAGGCCATAGAGCAGATGCAGCCTTATCATCGCCTCAAGGACATGCAACGCCTAGCGGGATGTATGGCCAGCCTTGGCCGTTTCATCTCCAAGTTCGGCGAGAGGGCGCTGCCATTTTTCAAGATCATGAAGAGGTCCGGTCCTTTCAAGTGGACCCCTGAAGCAGCAAAGGCCTTTGAGGACCTGAAGAAATACCTGGCGAGCCCACCCATCATGGTTGCCCCACGCCCTCGCGAGCCTCTGAAGCTGTATCTTGCAGCCACTCCTCAGACGGCAAGCGCGGTCTTGGTGGCTGAAAGGGAAGAGCCAGTCCTCGCCAAGCAGACCTCTACGTCGCCAAGCCCAGAACCACCCGACAAGGGAGCACCCTCGTCAAGCCTCCAGCCTCATGCCGAGCCTCTACAAGTGGGGCCTCAAGAAACCCTCGCCGAGGACTCCACCGAGCCTAGAGAGGAGCCGACCGCTGCCACGCCAACGACCGCCCTCGTCGAGCATCCCGTCTACTTCGTCAGCACAGTACTGCGGGACGCTCGCGAGCTCTGCCCCATGCAGCAAAAGCTCCTCTTCTCGCTCCTCAGCGCCTCCAAGAAGCTGCGCCATTACTTCCAGGGCCACCCCATCAAGGTGGTCACCTCATACCCCCTAGAGCAAGTCCTGCGCAACCCAAACGCAACAGATCGCGTCGCAGGCTGGGGCATCGAGCTACAACCTTTCGAGCTGGAGTTTGACACCACCAGGGTCATCAAGGGAAGGGCGCTGGCTGATTTCATGGCCGAGTGGACGGACACGCGTGAAGAAGAGCCTTCAGAGGAGGAAGCCGCAGCCTCAGGTGGGACGGAACCAGGCCACTGGACCATGCATTTCGACGGCGCCTTCGCGGCCCGGAGTGCAGGGGCTGGTGCCGTCCTCACCTCACCAACAGGCGACAAGCTCTACTACGCCGTCCAGCTGTGCTTCAAGGACAACGACAAGGTCTCCAACAACATTGCTGAATACGAAGGCCTCCTCGCCGGGCTCAGAGCTGCCATTGCCCTCGGCATCAAGCGCATCCTCATCAAGGGCGACTCTCAGCTCCTCGTCAACTTCTCCAACAAAAGCTACACGCCTAAGGACACCTACATGGTGGCCTACCTTGAAGAGGCGAGCAGCAAGAAGGGAAGCCCAGAAGCCTGGAGTGTTCGAGGAGAGACTCACCAAGGCCTCGGTCAAGCAGCCAGTGGTCAATATCAGCATCGATGAGGAGCTCCCACCAGCCCCATCAAGTGGAGCACCAAACTGCGGGCTGCCCTCAGGCGATCGCTTGCTGATGACCTTGGTACGCCAAGACACTGGTTGGATCGACGAGATCAAGAACTACCTGCAAAATCGAGTCCTCCCCGAAGAAGATGCTGAAGCCGAAAGAATTGCTCGCCAGGCCAAGTCCTACTGCCTCCACGACGGAGACCTGTACCGTAAGCGCCCCAATGGGGTTGCCTTGCGGTGCGTCCCTGCCGAGGAAGGCCGCCAGCTCATCAACGACATCCACAGCGGAGAGTGCGGCCACCATTCGTCCTCACGCACCCTCGCAGGCAAGGTCTTCCGGAGTGGCTTCTACTGGCCCTCAGTGCTTCAAGATGCAGCCGCAATCGTCCAATCCTGCGACGCCTGCCAATTCCACGCCAAGCAAATCCACCAGCCCGCGCAAGGACTCCAGATGATCCCGCTCTCCTGGCCGTTCGCGGTCTGAGGGCTGGACCTCCTGGGACCCTTCCCGCGAGCGCTCGGGGGCTACCGCTACCTCTACGTCGCCATCGACAAATTCACCAAGTGGCCTGAGGTGGAACCCGTGCGCACCATACCGGCGAAGTCGGCGGTGAAATTCATCAGGAGCCTGGTCTGCCGCTTCGGCGTGCCCAACCGCATCATCACCGACAACGGCTCGCAATTCATCAGCGGCGCCTTCAAGTCTTACTGCGGCAGCCTCGGCGCCCAAATCTGCTACGCCTCGGTGGCGCACCCACGAAGCAACGGGCAGGCTGAGCGAGCCAACGCCGAGGTGCTCAAGGGCCTCAAGACGAGAAGCTTCAACCGCCTCAAGGCCAGCGGCAAGCACTGGATCGATGAGCTCCCTTCGGTGCTCTGGTCCATCCGCACCACGCCAACAAAGCCAACGGGTGAGACGCCGTTCTCCCTCGTCTATGGTGCTGAAGCCGTCCTCCCCAGCGAGATCACTCATGGCTCTCCTCGAGTCTTGGCCTTCAAGGAGGCTGAGCTGGACGAACTGCGCAACAACGACCTCCTGCTGCTTGAAGGGCTCCGCCGCAATGCGGCCCTGAGAGCGGCAAGGTACCAGCAAGACCTCCGTCGCTACCACAGCCGCCACATCCGCCCGCGCACTCTCGAAGCAGGAGACCTCGTCCTGAGGAGAATCCTCTCCAGGGCAGGCCTCCACAAGCTCTCGCCAATGTGGGAAGGACCCTACAGGGTCGTCCACATCGCCAGGCCTGGCTCCACGTGGCTCGAGACGGAGGACGGCATCCCTGTCGCCAACCCCTGGAACATCCAGCACCTGCGCAAGTTCTACCCCTGATCGTCCTCGACGAGCAATTTTTTGCATCAAGGGAGAGCCTCGCGCCATCATCCTCCAGGAGGAAAAATTTCGGGCTCCCCTCTCTACTATACGCTGCCGCGGGCCGTTCGAGAAGACTCCCAAGCCACCGCGCCTCGGCAAGGTGACTTCTTCAAGCACCATGCCTTGGCGAGGTGGATCCCCATGCCCAGCCATGGTGGACCGCAGGCTCTACAAGCCACCCCCGCATAGGGGCCCCCTCTGAGCTCTCTCTACATGCGTTGCCCCGGGCACGCCCCCTCGAGAGTCTCAGCCACAGCATGTGGAACCCCATGCCTGACATGGCCGATTTTTTGTGTTTCTGGCCACGCCAGTGTAATGAACCTCTGTTTCAGGTCACTTCGAACCTTTGCGCTACGCGCCAGCATATGTTGTTGCTTTGGTAAGCATTTATGTTATTGTTGTTTCATCCTTGCTCGTATGATCCCTCCTGTGTATCTCGCGAGCGGGGGCTGGACATGGTGCCTGTGCTTCGGGAGCATCCCGACAGCGCCTCAAACCCAAGGGATCCGAGCTCTGAACTCACGGGTCAGCTTTCATGCATGTCAACTCCCAAGGAGCTCTGAACTCATGAGCCGGCTCCCGTGCACGTCAACTCACCAAGGACCTTGGTGCCTGTTCTCCTCGCGAGACACTCATGAAGGAACCTACGAGCGCGCATAAGTTATCTAGCTATGTATTGCTTGTGGGTACGCCTATCTGTCAAAACGCAGGAAAACAGGTCCAAAGCAAGCGCCAGGGAACCGATACCCTCTCCAAGGCGAAAACACCTCGCCAGGGAACCGACACCCTCTCCAAGGCGAAAACACCTCGCCAGGGAACCAACACCCTCTCCAAGGCAAAACGCCTCGCGAAGCTAAGTCTAAACACTTGTTTGAAATCCCTTTCGCTGGTTTTCATCCCTCGAGCCTCTTTTCTCTCTCTTGCGCCTCATGGGCTGCTTGCACGTTAAAGGGGAGCCCCAAGCATCGCGACTTGGGAGCTCTTACCTCTTGAGGCCTCACGCACCCCCCGGCCTTGTGGAGCCCTGACTCTCGCATACCGAAGCGGCGGTGGTGTAGCGCTAAGAGAGGGTCCTAAGACGTAGAGCGAAAAAGACATGAAAGGGAAGACAAAAGCCTCACGAGGGATATTCACCAAGCAAACACAGCTTAAAGCAAGTCTTTACAAAAGCTATTACAAAGGAAATACTAAGACAATTCGTGCTCCTGCACGTCCAGATACAGGAAGGAGCTCAGGCCGTCGCGCCCCCCGAGGTGCCCGCTCTGTCCACGGCAGCCTCCGCCTCCTCCTCCAGAGCATCCTCCTCGTTGTCGCCTTCGTCCTCATCGACCACGACTTGGTCGAACTTCTTGGCGTACGCATCGGCGGCTTCCCGCGCCTTCTTGCTGATGTCGACCGGTGCCGTCACGGCCTCGAGGTCAAGCGAGGGCTGGAGCCTCGCGAGGTTGCTGAAGATGCGGCTGGTGGCGATGACGAGGAGATCGCGGCTCTCCTCCACGACGCGCTCGTCGAAGCCCTTCGCGGTCTCTTCAAGCTTTATGAGGAATTGCTCGAAGAAGAACGAGTACGCGGCCTCGTCGTCGATCCCTGCGGAAAAGGAGGGGACGTCGATCCTCAGATCATCCCCGACGGCGCGCGCACGGGTCACCAAGTCTTGGAGAATGCGCTGGCGCTGGCGTGACATGGACTGGCCAATCTGGCGCTGGTCCCGTGCCCGCTCCACGAGATCCGCGACCGGCCCCACCTGCTGTCGGAGCTCGTCCAGGTCTTTCTCCAGGGCGGCAGCGTTCCCCTCCACGCGAGCCTGGGCCTCCCTGGCGTTCTCGAGGCAGGAGGCCATCCGCTTCTCCTCCTGGTCAAGCTCCTTGATGCGGTCTTGGAGCTCCTTGCGTTTCGCTTTGAAGCGGTCCTCCTGCTTCGTGGCCTTCTCATCATAGTCCTTGGAGAGAGTCTCGCGGATGAGCTGGACCTTGGTGTCAGCCTCTTCCTGGATTCTTTTCTGCTTCACCGCGAAGTCGGCGTTGGCCTTCTCGTGGCGCTCCGCGTAGGTGGCCTCGTTCTGGGCCACCAGGCCCTCGCGTTCCTGCAGCTGCCCCTCACGGGTGGCCTGGTCCTCCTCGAGCAGCTGGACCTGCTCCTCGCGCCGGCGCAGCTCCTTCTCGCGGAGGGAGAGCTCTCCCTCGTGTCGTGTCAGCTCTGCCTCGCGCGGCGCCAGCTGCCCCTCGCGAGCATCCAGCAGCTCGCGGAGCTCCTTCAAACTGGCCCTTGCGACCTCGGACTCGGCGGCGAATTTCTGCTCCGCGGCCGCTATTTCCTGGTGCTTGGAGGCAGTCTCCACCTCGAGCGCCTCCCGAGCGGCGTCCAGCTGGTCCATGACCTCCGCCGCCTCGCGCTTGACGCTGTCGCGGGTCTCCTTGGCGAAGCGCATCGCCTCCTCGCGCGCCGCCTGGGCCGCCGCGTCTTGCCGGCGACACATCTCCACCCTCTCGTGGAGGAGGGCCTAGGCCTCGCCAAGCCTTGCCCGCTCCTCCTCCCTGGCGAGTTCTTCCTCGGCATGCTGCACCTCCAACTCGTCAAGCGCCTTCCGCGCTTGGCCGAAGACAGCGCTGCGGCGGGCCGCGCGAGGGCGCGGCACCCGCATCGCCAAGGTCCCCGCGTCGTCGCGGGGTGCAGAGGCCTCGACGCTCGTCGAGGCACCCGGGGCATCCTGCCTCGGGTTCGCGGCCGTTTCCGGTACGGCCTGGGGGCTCGTGCGGGCGCCTCCCTCGCTGCCCGCGTCAGGGGCCCTCCGGGGGCTGGGCGTCCTCTCGCCCCCGGCTCCGGCGTTCGTGGGCTCCGGAGGCGCCTCCGCCTCCTGCTCCTCAGGGGCGCTTCCCGCCCCTTCCGTGGTGGCCGCGTCCGCCACGGCCTCGGGCGCATCGGCCCCTCTTGAGGGAGCCTCCTCCTCTGGAGGCGGCTCCATGACGATTTCCTCGTCCACCCTCTCCTCCTCCATCTCCTGCTGGACGGGAGGAGTGGCCGCCCTAGCTGGCGACAGCGGCACCACCTCTTCGATCACCTCCTCCGCGCGGTGCTCCGCCACGAGAGGAGTCACCGCCCGAGCTGGCGGCGGAGCCGCCTCTCCAACCACCTCCTCCGTGCGGTGCTCCGCCACGGGAGGAGTCGCCGCCCGAGCTGGCGGCGGCGCCGCCTCTTCAACCGCCTCCTCCGCGCGGTGCTCACCCGCGGGAGGGACAGCCACCAGCCGCGGCTCGCCAGCCACGGGCGTCTCCGCGATGACGCTGGCGGTCTCTCCAAGCTTGCGGAGCCGCCGCCTCTTTGGCTCCGCAGGTTGCCTGAAAGAAAAACAAGTAGAAGACCCTTCAAGGGGTTTTCCGGAAGCAAAATGATAAAAGAAAAAGAAGAGTTGAGGCTTACTCGTCAACCATCCTCCACACCCTCTTCTTCGCCTTGGGCGGTTGGGTGTTGCTTGCTCCGGCCTCCTCTTGAGGCGCCCTTGCCTCCTCGCGAGGAGCGCTCCTCGCGATCGCGGCTCTCTTGTCATGGATGGCCTTGGAGCGGGGCTCGCAGCGTCCTCCCCCGCCGCCGCTCGTCTCCTCGTCCTCTCCGATGTGTTGGGAGCGGGCGACGCGGAAGGCATCCTCCTCATCGCTGGAGATCACCTGGAGGTCCACCTCAGCGGGAGCGCTCCTTGAGGAGCCGGCGGAGCCTCTCGAGGGGTCGGCACCTCTCGAGGCCTCGTCCTCGCCGAAGGGATCCACGCCTCTCGAGGCCTCTTCCTCGACAGACTCTTCAACCTCCTCCGGCTCCGGAGACTCGTCCATGTACTCCGGCTCCGCCGCCCACGGGTTGGGACGAGGCCCGCGGTGCCCTGCGGGCACAATTCCCCACTCGTCGAACACGGGCATGCACCTGCGTTGCTCCTCGATGCTCTCCTCGGCAAAGCTGATGAGTGGCCTGGCCTCGTCGTTGGTAGGAGACGGGATCTCCGTCGTCGCGAAGAGGACCACCATGATCTGATATAGCACCTCAGGCGAGAAGTTGTCCGGGCACAGGCGCATCGTGTCCTCCTTGCCTGAGTACCGCCACACCGGCTCGGAGTGCCACTGGAGAGGAGCGATCCGGCGCCTCGTGAAGTCTCTTGCCACCATCTGGCCGGTGACCCCTGCCTCGCGGAGGCACCGGATGCACTCGTACACCGCGTCGAGCCTCGGGCCCCTGAAGTCTGCGCTCGCCCAGCGCGCCCACTTCCTCGGGGGCGCCTCGGGCACCTCTAGGAGAGGGTTTGTCTTCTTGGCGTCGACGAAGAGCCACTTCTTGCGGAAGTCCTCCACCTTCTTCGTCACCTTGGTGATGGCGTTCTCACCGCACCAAGCAATGGGAATGTAGTTCTCACTCCTGGCGGCGGCGATGCGGAAGGAGACGCAGCCGAGCCGCTCGTTGGAGGCGGTGCTCCGGAGGGAGTAGAAGCTATGGAAGAGCGCCATCGAGGGACGGATGTCGATGTAAGCCTCGCAGAGGTAGGCGAAAATGGAAAGGATAAGGATGGAGTTTGGGTGGAGATGAAGCAGTTGGATCTGGTACACCTCCAAGATCCCAAGGAGAAAGTCGGAGAACGGAGGGAGGAGACCGGCGTAGAGAGTTTGGAGGAAGATGGGGTAGTACCCCTCGGTGAGCCTGCTGCCGTCCGGCCTCATCTCGGTGGCGCCGTGCTCGTTGGTGCTCGCCGCCGCCAGGTGGCGCACCTTTGCTATCGCCGCCGCGGTGACGCGGGTCTGCGGCAGCGCCTCCTCGAGAGCAGCACCGTGCGCCGCCGCCGCAGACGTGCCGGCCCGCATCTCGGCTTTGCCCTTCGGGTCGATGTTTGCTTTCTTGGGCGCCATTGGTCGCCGGAGAAGGAGATTTGAAGACGGAGCGCTCTGGAGAGATTGGAGGAGTTGGGAGAAGTGCGCAGGGAGCAATGAATGGAGTGATGAGCGCAGTCTGCGCGCCCAGGCTTTATTGACCGGCTCCCGGATCGTGGCGGGCCCTGCCACGTCGCCCGTTGAAGCCGAGGAGGTCGTGGCCTCGGGCGCAACCGCTGCGCTCCACGTGTCGCGGCCCAGGCAGGCACCGTTGGGCCCCCGACGCTTCGCCTCCATCCAAGGGCCTCGGCGTGCCCATCGCGGGCCCGGGGGCTACTGTCGGCATAGTGGAAACCGGTGTACCACGGGCCGGCCTGCCAGGGCCCACAAGATTCTTCGGAAGATTTCGCTAAGGACCAGGCTCTCCAGACCTGGCGGGCCTCGCGAGGGTTTTCCCTCACGAGGGACCTTTTCTCCTCGCCGAGGTTTTTTCCCTCGGCGAGGGACCTCTCCACGAGAGGGCGTCTCGGACGCCACCAGCAATTCTGCTAAGGACCAAGCCGAAAGGCTCGGCGAGGCCTTTTGCCTCGCGAGGCTTCCTTCCTCTCGAAGCCAGCTCTGCCTCCGCGGCAGAGCGCACATGGGCTCTGCATTCCCTGCAGAGTGACGACCGCGCCAGCGCACGGTGACAGCAGCGCCACAGTTGCCATTCTTGTGTATAAAGGAGTCAACAAAGCTGCACCAAGCAAAGGAGCCCCAAGGATTGCCACTTTGGTGATAAGGGAACCGTCTGCAGCTACCCTCCAAGGACGACGTCACCGTGGGACACATCCCTCCTCAGCAGCGCCAGCCCACCGTCCTGTTTGGACGGTGGCTTTTCCAGCTTTGGTGACGCCGCCCCCTGCCGTGGACCGCGTCCACGAACTTTACCTTTATGGTGGACTCTACCTTTATTGTGCACCGCACCTCCTCCTTCGTCGCCATGTGGTAGCCCTTCCCGCCAAGATGTTTTGGGGGAAGAGGCCCGAGACGCCTATAAAAGGAGGAGGAGCACGCCCGTGCAAAGGGTTCGGGTTCGTTTCGTTCCAAGATTCACAAGCCAAAACCCTAGATCTGAGGGTAGCAGTAGCCATTGTTAGCCACCCAGAGCTCGCCAAGCTCGCCCGGGTACTGAAACCTCTCCAAGCAAGTGCAATACAACTCGAGGCAGGACGTAGGGGTTTTACCTCACCTAGAGGGCCCTGAACCTGGGTAAGACCGTGTGTTCCTCTCTGCAGTGCTTCCTTGCAGCGATCTAGGCGAGCACCGTCGCCGAGGCACGTTGAGGGTTGTCTGATTCTGTGTTCAGCCCCTTACTCGATCCTTCGTGAGACACACCCAGTTCCTGGGACAGTTCTTCGACATATGTATTTAACTCATGTCAAGAAACAGGAGCACATTGAGATCTTAATATTTATGGTCACGTACATCACGGAAAATATTTCTTTCATTTGATGTTAGTCTCTTGTATTTATGAGTTTTGACCCAGATCTTCTCATGAATTTTGACTGATGTTCATGATTTTTTAAATATTATTTTTGTTATGTAAATAATACGGATTCTTCTGATTATGGTTACTCTGAACGGGGTTTTATTGAACAGGTGGGGAAAGTTGGTATTTCATGCACCCAGATTCCTTTGCTTGCTATAGAGTATGAGCCACCAAGGTTTGCTTGACGTACTATCTAATATACTGCATTCTTAGGAAGAATATTTTTATTATGTAATACGCTGGAAAAAGCTACTAAACACTACCATTTAACTGCAGGACCAAATCTTTTAAAACTGTAGAATCATCACTTCGGGTTGATGCTGTGGCCAGTGCAGGATTTAAAATCTCACGCACAAAGCTTGGTAGCTTGATCAGGTATGAACGTTGAGCTACTAATTTCCTACTTTATGTACAGTAAGGTATTTCTTTACCATAATATCAATAGTTGGAACTCTCTTATGTATATTGGACAGTGCCGTTTGTCTGTTGCATGTTTTTCATTAGTGAGCAGAATACAATTCATTATAAGCATGCATTTCTGTTTGTTCAGTTCTGGAGATGTCCGTGTGAATTGGTCACTGGTTACGAAAAGTGGAACTACCCTCAAGGCTGGAGATGTTGTTTCTGTCAGTGGGATGGGGAGATTGAAGGTAATTACAATCACCAGTTATTGCATTTTTATATAAATGGCTTACAAGTCGATCTTTGCATCAAATGATATGCAAAAATACCTATTATAACATGCTATGGGAGATGCATGTACGCTACTAGAGATGCATAGTACTTTTCAAACTTTGTTCTACGCTCCAGTTATTTCAAGTTATATATTTTTTGTAGATTGGGGAAATCGTGACTACAAAGAGAGGCAAATATGTAGTTCAGCTGGTTCAGTATTTGTAGGCCTGTGAATTATCAATTGTTCTCTCAAGAATACCTGTCTCGGATTAATGGTATGCACTTTTGACACCTACCATGTGAAGAAAGTTTTCTTGTTCACAGTTCAAGTAGCAAAGTTTAAAATGTTGCTGAGCTTTATTATATTCTGAAGATTCATCAAATTATTACTTTATTTTGCTTAACTTGGCAGAGTTCAACAGTCTATAGAAACTTGTCAGTATATACTTAGGGTGTCTTATATTGCTGAGTCATCACTGAGGCAGTAGAAAAGGGCATAAGCTATTCTGGAAATAATTTACTTATGTTGTGCTTCACTATCAGAGTCCGCAAAGTGCTCAGTTGCTCATACGAGCATAAGGGGGGCAGCTGCCTACCTTTGCTTACCTGCAAATACTTACGAGAAAACAGATCCATATTCTTTACAATGGAAAAGGACAAGTGAACAGTACATGTGAAGTATATGTGACAGATTATCTTTGTTTCTCTTAACTTAAGTTGAAATTGAGAACGAAATTATTTAGTAGATACGTAATTCGCTTATACTTGTATGCACATGTTTTGGATGTATTTATGAATGTTGGGAGCTAAATCACTTAGCTCCCTTCTAATAAGGTTGTGCTTCACACACACTAACACATATGCATGCATATATGACAGACCACATATATGCTCTGTATATTCATACATATGCTTGAGGCTACATCTTGGCTTACAAGCTTTGTTACATGGGAGGGGTGGTACCCCTATTTATACTTGTACATGACCCTTTAGATTGTTGCCATGTGGCACAATCCAAACCCTACACCATACTTCTAGAATACTCTACAAACTCTAGATATTTCATACTACTCCTAAATATCTTACTCTAGAACATTCCTAATTCTAGAGTTCTCCCTACATACCCTGGATACTTCATGCACCTACCATAAGCTTCATGCATAGATATGACAAGATTACTTCTAACAATCTCCCCCTTAATCTTGTCATATCAACTAGATCTACTAAGCCAAATCACCTGGACCATGTGCTTCATCTTGTGACGGCCTCGCACCGCCTCACGCCTAGCAACGACATCACACCTTGCTTGTCAGCCTCACACTGAACTGATGTCGGTCTCACATCGACCTTCCAAGTACCAGTGGCATCACACCACAGTTGTCGGCCTCACACCAACTCTTCCACTTGACGATGGCATCACACCACCATCATTGGCTTCACACCAACCTTTTTAGTGACTATGGCATCACACCATAGTGGTCGATATCACACCGACGTCCTCTACGACGATGGTATCACACCACCGTCATTGGCTTCACACCAACCTTTTTAGTGACTATGGCATCACACCATAGTGGTCGGCCTCACACCGACACCCTCTACGGCGATGGTATTCAAACCACCGCCTGTGCACACACTCCAACAGTATCACACTGTTGGGCGTGCACTTTCAACACCCCTCTCATAGGAGTGCTGGCTCATCATCGACTCCTATCTTCTTTGGGCTTTCCTCACTCTTCCACATCCTCGGCTCTCCCTTGGAATAACCTTCTTGTTGCACGCATGCAGTAGCTTTACCATGTTGCCTTCACAGCTCCCAGACCACCACACCAGCATGCCTCACGCAGCTACTTCAGCTTGTCATGGATGACACCTTCGCAGCGCTGGTCACCACGCCACCTTGCCACAGCATCACATTGCTTTGTTGGCTTTGCACAAACTCTCCATGATGACGATGGCATCGCGCCACCCTCGTCGGGCCCAGCAGCATCGCACTGCTGCCGCCTCTTAACATCATCACACCACTGCCTCGTGACGGTATCGCACCGTCGTCTTCTCTTGGCAGCATCACACCACCTTCTCCTCTTAGCGGCATCGCAACGCAATCTGCAGCTAGTGGCATCGCACCACCAACAACCTCCACCTCACGCGGTCACCCTCCACATCGGATGGAGTCCATCGCCGCCGCCCTCAGATCTTGAGGCTCTGATACCAAATGTTAGAGCTAAATCACTTAGCTCCCTTCTAATAAGGTTGTGCTTCACACACACTAACACATATGCATGCATATATGACAGACCACATATATGCTCTGTATATTCATACATATGCTTGAGGCTACATCTTGGCTTACAAGCTTGGTTACATGGGAGGGGTGGTACCCCTATTTATACTTGTACATGACCCTTTAGATTGTTGCCATGTGGCACAATCCAAACCCTACACCATACTTCTAGAATACTCTACAAACTCTAGATATTTCATACTACTCCTAAATATCTTACTCTAGAACATTAATTCTAGAGTTCTCCCTACATACCCTGGATACTTCATGCACCTACCATAAGCTTCATGCATAGATATGACAAGATTACTTCTAACAATGAAGTGATATCACATACGCAAAGCTGGGTAGCATGCTTGGAAAAGAGTTCTTCATGTGTCAGGTATCACTGATATGGTCTAGTTGGATTTTTCAGGATCTAAGTTACTCTTTGAACTCCAACTCCTGCGACGGTTTTGTTCTGCTTGGAGACAAGAAGTAGTATGCTTTCCAAACAAAAAAAAAGTTACTCTTTGAACTCCAACTGTGACGGCTTGTTCTGCTTGGTGACAAGGAGGAAAGTAGTATGCTTTCCAAACAAAAAAAAAAAAAATTTCAAAACCAACACAAAATGTGTTTCTTCTGTTTATTACATAAATTTTCATACCAAGCAACCTCTGTTTCATACCGTAATGACCAAGTGCCAGCAATTTCAATCAGAACACATGTGACATGATATGATAGGAAACCTTTGCACCTGGGTAAATTGATAACTACGGGTCGTAGCTTCAACCCCCCTTTTAATGCCCAAAAGGCTTTGCAAAGGGCTAAATTCCGTGCACCAGATATCTTGTTCCAACTTCCAAGTTGCAAAAGTACCTTATGTTTTGAGAACACCAAGTTGCAAAATTATCTAATGATCCAGTTTTGAAAACTGCAAACGACTCGTAGTGTTGCATAAGTTTGTTATCACAATGCTCTTTTTGGGAAGCACTCAGGCTGAGCTCAGTTTTCTGGATAAAAAATATATTCCTATGCTCATGGTATCTTGTTTGTCCAAAAATAAACCACAAGATATCTTAGGAGGACCTGCACTTTTGAAATGGTATGAAAGGACACCTGAACCTGACTGCTTAAGTTCATACCATCGGAAGTGTTTTATCTGGTTCTCCATCACGCTAGGCCCTGGGACCTATAATGCTGCATTGAAATATACAAATTTTGGATAGCCCCAGCACTGCTGGGAAGTCTCCGGTCTCCAGTTCCATCAAAATGCAATAATTCCCCCCTCTTATGCATCCTTGCACATAGATATGATATCCAATCTGAAGCAATGAGATTCTACCAGACTACAAAAAGCAGGGCATCACATGCATCTTCATAAAGGAGTGCTGTGCCTGTGTCCCAACTTTGTGGACCTTATGTTATTTGACAGCTCGTGACAAGGAGTTGTTTGATTTAGCCCACCAATTAATTGGCCGGGAAAGTGTTGCTACAGCTGCCTCCCTTGAAGGCGATGCTACAAGCTTGCTCATTCTCACATGCTCCTATCGCCATAGACCTGGCCACCTGGGAGCTATTTCACCCAAGAAAAAAAACTGAAACTTTTCAGATTCAGAACAGTGCAAAGAAACCAACAAAATGTCGATACCCAAATGGGGTTAATCGTTTTAGTTTGTTGATCAGGTGTTGAAGAGGAGAATTTGGTATGGTGACTCTAAAGTGGACTTCGGTGAAATGTTAGTGGGCTGAATGAGTGGAACAGGTAAGGGTGAGCCACCCTTTCCAAAAGAAAATCATCCAAATTTGGACCCTTGCACGACAAGTTTTACTTTGTGCCGGCGTGATGTTGTTCTTTCTGGCATGTGGATACTAGTAATAACGTAGTAGTATTAATCCTTGGAGTGTCAAGTCCCAGTTTCCTAGCTCCTGCAGAGTGCTTGCTTTCTGAAGTCCAACAACTTGTTGAAAACAGACACTCCTTCAGAAAAGACGCCCGTTCTGGATGTTTGTCATTTGTAGGGCAAGATTGGTCGCGACAGAATCGACTCTGGCGCTAAAATATGCCTAGAGTTTCCTTGGATTCTACGCTCACCATACTTTAAAAACACAAAAACCTAGTGTTTTACCTTTTGCTTTGTCCTAAGCCAATAGTGGGCGTGCATTGCTCCCTGACTGTATTTCCAACTAGAAGGATTAGGTGCGCTTTGCTGCGCCTATTGTTTATTGGCATCGTTGTGTTTCTTATATTTGAGGTTGTAGGTCATGTTTTCTACAATCAGCTTGTATTTGTTAATTTTGAGCTACAGTAGAACACTTCTTTACACCAATGATTATCTGCAACATTATTAAATCAAGTTAATCTCTTACACGTGTATGTTTACAATCAACATCTAGCTGATTTTCATATCACTAGCAAGCGTGCACGTGCAATGCATGTCTATGAGAAATTTCACAATAAAAAACTGTGTGGCTTAATGTAAAAAACCTAGATCTAGATTGTGAAATTTCAGGAACATGAATTGTAGGGCTTCCGTGTTTTCCATGGAATTTATGTCCAATTTTTTGATAGAATTTCATTTGCCATGCAGTTTTCAAAACATGATAAATAATCCAAATAACCCAACCATAAATATCAAGTAGCTCCAAGGCAAAACAATAGTAAATTTTGAGTTACAATTTTATTCAAATATGTGTAACAAAGAAGGCACAAAATGCCATCAGACCTAATTTTTTTATACAACACACCACGTAATATAATTTTGTGCAACAGGAAGTTGTACAATGTACATGTACATAGTGAGATTTTCGGAAGCTTGAGCCATTTGATTGCTTCGTTGTCTTGCCAAACCGATTGGTCAGCGTCAGAATCCTTGTGTGTATGAGAAGACGATAAGTAGCAGTCCAAGCATACTATTCTGCCCTTCAGTGGTGCCTTGTGTCTTGCAGACATGGCCAGGAGACCACAGAAACGAATCTGCATGCGAGTGCGGACGAACAGTGCCCGGGCACACCTACACCCTTTTTTTCTCGCGAAATTCNCCGTGGCATGACGACGACGCTCAACGCGGCGGCAGTGAGGAATACCAGAAGCAGCAGCACGTAGGGGAGCCTCTTCCCAGCGCCGCCGGCCATCCCGTAGCCTTTTGGTCTGTACTTGCCCCCTTCCATCGCCTACTCACCAGGTGCACAACGCACCTGCTCTCTTGCAGGATCTTGCTTGGTAAAAGCAGCAACTTGGAGGAGCTGAATGAAGCTGCAGGTACAGCTTGTTTTGCTTGGGTTTTAGAGACAGATGCGTGATGAACGATGGTAGGACTCTTATGCCAATGCACATGACACTCAAATACTAGCTAGTGATATTCTATTCTTTGAGTAGAGAATCGATTGACCGCATGGAAGAAGTGCTGCTGGCAGGCACTCATCTAGAGACTGCACAAGCTTTGGGACGTTCATCGCTTATCGGACGGTCCTGGCCCCTCCATGCATGTGAAACAAACGATTTGGTTAATTAATTTAAAAACAGAGTTTCAGACCGAAGAGAGTGGTAAAGTCAACGTGACACAAGATGGCAATTAATGAGATTCTCGTATGCTTCTCAGATCTCCATGCAATGATCGCCTCAAGATGAGTAATAATGTATTGATTTGGCAGCAGCAAGGGTTAGTGCTCCACCATGCAGGACAAGGGATACCTTTGACCTAGGCAAGCTCCATCAGAGGCTTGTCAGATCCTCTTAACTAAAGATGAGAAACCTATGCAATTTGCAAGTTCAGATGAAATTGCCACCAACACACACATTTGGTAATTAGCTTACTACAATTTTTTACTTTTGATGACAGGAGTAGATGGCATTGGTAACTCCGTGAGCAGAATCTGCAGGGTTGATCTACACAAGGATAGTGCATATCAGGTGAATTTGACCGAAAATAACCAGAAACGGAAAGAAATTCACGAAATAAACGTTGGCCGAAACTATTTCACGAAATAACCTTTTTGTGTAGCGCCTCGCAATCAGGCGCTATACTATGCGGTGTAGCGCCTCCGCGCGAGGCGCTACACATCCTGCCAGCGTGGCGCCGGGGGCCCCACCCGTGGTAGTGTAGCGCCTTGATAAAAGGCGCTATGCTTCGCATTTGTAGCGCCTTGTAGGAAGGCGCTATGCTCCGCATCCTTAAGCCGCGTGACGCCCACCTCCGGCCCTAGTGGCCACTTCCCACACTGAGGAGGACGGGCGCGTTAGGGTTGTGGTATTCCTCCCCGCCGCCGCCGCCGGCCCGTGGTCGGCCGCCGCCGCCGCCGCCGGCCCGTGGTCCTCCTCCCCACCGCCTCCCCACCCCCCCACCGAGCTGCTCCCCACCAAGCTCCTCCCAACCACGCCGCCGCCGGCCCGTGGACCTCCCCTGAGCTCCTGCTCCTGCTCCGCTCGTGGTCGTCTTCCCCACCGAGCTGCTCCGCTCGTGCTCCTCACCCCCCACTGAGCTGCTCCGTCATTGGACGTTCCCCCACAGAGCTGCTCCGTCCGTGCTCCTCCCCCCACAGAGCTCCTCCGCCCGTCCACCTCTCCACACCGAGCTCCTCCCCACCGAACCCCTAAGAGCAAGGTATGGGTTCAATCCCAAATTCATTTGCAAATATTTGATCTATATGTTTCACTCCGAAATTAGTATATTTGGATGCAAATGTATTGCCTATTTGATTGTCTTTATGGAAGAATGAAATGTTTGTAATATGTTTAGCATTAGGATAGGCATAGTATGTATTGGTAAATTTTTCAGATTGTATGGAAATCCTCACTATGATGATGTTAGTTTGTTAGTGTGATAGTTGGAAAACGTAGGATTGTTGTTCATTGTTTGTAAAACATCAACAATATGGCATAGTTGCAATGCATATCATTAGGCCGGAGCGTTAAATTATCTTCTCAATTAGGCCATATCATTAGGCTAGTAGGATGGTATGGTTACTATTTTCCGTTAAACATAGTGTGTTGAACCTATTGTTTCGAATATGTAGGATGGTGTGGTTACTAAATAATCACTACGATGTGCAACACCGGGCCTATTTGATGGCGGAGAAGGGAGAGGTAATAAAATTACTTTTACACTTGTATGTATCAATTTTCTATTGTTTGGTAGAAGATTATGTTGTAATTCTTCTATTTGCCTTATTGTTTTGCAGGAGCTTGTACCGTTGAAGATTCGGTCTCATGGGGTGTCGTCGGGTGATATGCCGTACGATGAGCGGTACACTGAGTACATCGAGAGGTTGGGCCTCCTCCCGTTCATCCAGATGGTTAGCCGGTCGACTCCTAATCTTAACCCGCCAGCCATCACGGCTCTTGTCGACCGGTGGAGGCCGGAGACGCACACTTTCCACCTTCGGACCGGCGAGATGACAGTCACCCTACAGGATGTTTCCATGATCTTTGGACTTCCTATCGAGGGGAAGCCTTTGTGCATGAGTACGGATTCTGAAGGGTGGCGCGCGCAGATGGAGGCCCTTATTGGTATGGCTCCTGAGGAGTCCGAAGACAAGAGTAAAGACAGAGTCCCAGCCGGCGCTACTTATGTTTGGATAGTGCAGAACTTCTCGCATTGCCCGGTGGATGCCGATGATGATGTGATACAGGCGTATGCTCGCGTGTACGTGTGGTATGTTATCTCTCGGACTCTTTTTGTCGATAGCGGTGGAATTACCGCACAGTGGATGTGGCTGAAGGCGTTGACCACCTTTGACTCCAAATGGAGCTGGGGTTCTGCTGCACTTGCCTACTTGTACCGGCAGGTAATATGTTGTTCGGCTTTAATTTACATTTCCATGTTAAACATGTCTTAATTTAACCTTGTTTGCATTTATGTGCAGTTGGACGATGCTTGTCGTAGATCGGGCAAGTGTGGAATTGGGGGTCCTATGGTCCTCCTATCGATCTGGAGCTGGGAACGATTCCCAGTTGGACGCCCGCGAGAGGTGGGGTACCTTCCTTGGGCCGACTACGGGGATCACCCTCTACGGCGTCCCACTTGGGCATATAGGTGGGACGTAGTATCGGAGGCTCACAGCGACATCAATACCATGTACAAGCAGTACACCAACGAGTTTGATGCGCTTACCCCTGAGCAGGTTAGTATCTTTGTTTACATTTGTCGATCATATGATTTTGATCTTTCTCCAAAGTGATGGTTGTGTACTTCGTTGTCAGGTGGAATGGGAGCCTTACGGAAGTGGTGATGAGTTCGGTCAAATTCTGCATTTCTCGTTGAACCCGAAGTGCTTGGAGGAACAACGGTTGTGGCTGATGCGCTGCCCGTTGATATGTAATTGGGCGGTCGAGTTTCACTTGCCACATCGTGTGATGAGGCAGTTTGGGTTGTTCCAGGCTCACCCGGCTGTGTGGGTGGACACGGACCAGTCCCTTCACGGGTAAGATACTAATTTTTTTTTGCTGTTCTCGCCTCAACATGGTGGTACTGATCGTGTGTATCTTTTCTATATGCAGGTTGGACAGAAAAAGACAGAGGAAGGTGAAGAAATGGGACGTATTTCACAAGAAATATGTCATCGACTTCGAGACTTGTGTGGAGAGGGCTAAGGAGAGTGGATGGGGCCGGCAAAGGGCGCACTGTCCAATTGCATTCAACAACTACATTCGATGGTTTCTTGAGAGTACGAGGGTGGAGCTATGCCCGGCGGCTTTTGAGGAGGAGATTTTGGAAGAGCCCACCGTGTTCGACGAACTTGCCCAGAGGGAGTACAACAGGCTCGTCAGGTCGGGCAACCAAATACCTTTTTCTAACGTGCTCAACTTTGTGGTAAGTGTTTGCTTTTCTGTTTTCCTTGTAGCACCCGTACCACTCTCTTCCTTGCATAACTTGTTAACTTTGTGTCAACCATAGCGCTCGGAGATAAAGGAACAAGCCGGTACAAGTGAGCAATTGTTGAGGACCGCCCCGGCGGGAGAAAAGGGTGAAGGTGCACTTCGAGATTTCGTGAAGGTACGTATCCTAATCTTGTGGACTTCAACATGGCCTATATACACTTACTGATAGTAAGTCTTACAGCGGTCGGCCCGACGGTTACGCCGGTTGGCGAATCTACTCGGTTGTCGTGATCCCGAGTACACAACACCGTCGCAGTCTAGGTCAAACTCGCGTTTTGATCTGGAGGACGATATTGAGGATGAGAATACCTCGACGGCTCATGATGAGGTATGAGATTGAAGGATGCCTAAATTCGGTAATGTTATTTTTCAATTAACTGAACCATGCACTTGTTGTTTTCGAAGATTCCGGATGACATGACGCTGGATCAGGCTCGAGACCGGTCCGCTTACTTGATGAGGTCGAAAAGGGCACCTAGACGGGTATTTAGCCCAAGTGACTACGATGGTAAAGGAAAGAACAATGTTGGTGAGGAGGAGCGGCCGCGGAGGTCAGTAGCGGGTCGGAGGATGAGGTTCAACATGGATGATGAGGAAGAAGAGTCTGGAGATGAGGTAGAGGAGGAAGAAGAACCGCAGCGAGTACGGAGGAAGAAGATTCCAGTAAATAGAGGAGGTGGACGCGCAAAGGCCCGGGGACGGAAGTAGGAGATGCCATGTTGTTTCGTATCGTAGTTGTAATATTATCGCACTTCTCTGTCGTGTCGAACTTGTCGTGTCGAACTTGCCATTTCTATTTCACGGCATGGATGTGTTGTCGTTTGTGAACTAGTGAATCTGTGTTTTATGTCTGTATTTGATTTCTCAAGTTATGAATCTGTGTGTGATTTCTGTTTGAATTCCTGTTTGAATTTGCCATTTCTGTTTGAATTCCAGTAAATAATGTAACAGCATAGCGCCTCGGGCCAAGGCGCTATACATGTGTAGCGCCCCAGCCAAAGGCGCTATGGTGTGCAAAATGAGGTGCTCCAGAGAGCTCCCGAGAGCTGTCCCAGCGAGGCATCGTCGAAAACGACTAAGTCATGGTGTAGCGCCTCGGGCCAAGGCGCTATACATGTGTAGCGCCCCAGCCAAAGGCGCTATGGTGTGCAAAATGAGGTGCTCCAGAGAGCTCCCGAGAGCTGTCCCAGCGAGGCATCGTCGAAAACGACTAAGTCATGGTGTAGCGCCTCGGGCCAAGGCGCTATACATGTGTAGCGCCCCAGCCAAAGGCGCTATGGTGTGCAAAATGAGGTGCTCCAGAGAGCTCCCGAGAGCTGTCCCAGCGAGGCATCGTCGAAAACGACTAAGTGATAGTATAGCGCCTCGTGCTGAGGCGCTACACCATGACTTAGTCGTTTCCGACGATGCCTCGCTGGGACAGCTCTCTGGAGCACCTCATTTTGCACACCATAGCGCCTTTGGCTGGGGCGCTACACATGTATAGCGCCTTGGCCGGAGGCGCTATTCTGTGAAGATTATTTGCTCGCAGAGAGCTTTCTCAGCAAGGAAACCTCAACTATAAGTTTCACCACACAGGAATAGTTAGACAGAAATGAAGTTCGACACAATCACAGAAATAAGGTTCACAAAAGTAAATAAGGTTCAATGGACAACTAGGTTCACAAAAGTAAACAAGGTTGAATGGACAACTAGGTTCACAACATTGACTACTACAAGGTTTAGTCGAGAACAAGGTTCGACAAAGGTGAATAAGATGATGAGCACCACATAGGTCTACTGCGTCGAGGCCGGTCCCTTTCCCTTGTCCTTCCTCTTGGAAGTGAACTCCTCCTCCTCGGCCGCTTCTCTTGCGAGACGAGCCTCACGAAGCACCCTCTCCTGAAATATCTTTGCTTCCCTCTCCTTCTTTGCCCTCACCATTTCCCAATTCTTGGTCCATGATGCTTCAAAATCCCTTTGACGTTTCTCGGCTGCTTCTTTGATCTTTCTCTCCTGACGGCGTTGATACGCGTAGTACTCCTTGCTCAGTTGTTCTTTCTCCTCTCTCTTCTTTTGTTCCTCCTCTTTCTTCTTTCTCTCCCGTTCGGCCGCATCTTGCTCTTTCACCTTCCTCAAACCCACCTCCAACCAACCCGGCCTCTCACCTTCCTCGTCCGAGTCCACCCAATTGATTGTTGCCTTGTTCGGTTGAGACGCCGCCATACCTAAAAAATTTGGAAACAATTTATTAGTAAGTAACATGTGATGCATAAATAACAATAAACATTTATTAGTAAAACTAAAATGGAGATACATACGGAAAGGGTCCACTAAGGTATCCTATCATACTCTCCGTTCTACCACCACCGCGGCCTCTACCACCACCAACACGGCCTCTTGTGAGCCCAAGTCTTCTCCCTCTTTGTTGTCTAGGAGTTTGTTGGCTCACTCTTTGTTGGCTCACTCTTTGTTGCGTAGGAGCTTGTTGGCTATTATGAACTTGGTGGCTAGGACCATATTGTTGGTTGGGACCATTTTGTTGGCTACCACCAACTCCTTGGCTAGGACCACTATGTTGGCTACCACCAACTCCTTGGCTAGGACCACTATGTTGGCTAGCACCAACTCCTTGGCTAGGACCACTATGTTGGCTAGCACCACCACGTTGACTTGGTTGGCTTGAGCTTGGTTCACTACCCTTTGCTCTCTTCCTTTGGGTGCATTTTCTTGCGTTGTGCCCGATAGAGTTGCACTTGCCACAACGGGCTCGTTCAGGAGGTTCTTGGAAATGCTCGTTGCGACATTCTCGCCCACCACGACCCCAACCGTCCATGTCGCCTCTAAAACGCTTTGTCTTGCGTCTTCCCCGTTTGATCACCTTCCAATCCTCATGGGGCCAAAGTTGAATTCCATGATACTCCGGCCATTGTGATTGGTCAAAATATGGGTGAAATCTAGGTGCCCATGTCCTCTTGGTAGTCAAGATAGAGAACTCGGACTCTCTCACGGTGAGCGGGTGATTGACATCGACATGTCGAGTACGAGCCGCCGTTAGCAAGTGTGAGCATGCGAGATGGAGCAACATTGGTCTCCCGCACGTGCAATCACAATTCTTGAGCGAGACCTTAAACGCCCGTCCTCCATGTTGGACACCATCGGCCGTGGTTCCTCCGGGCTCGTTCACTTGGTAAATCATCTCCTCATTATCATAAATTGTGGCAACTTGCGAGTCCGCCTTCCTTGATTCGAACTCGACGAACTCATCAACCTTAGGCGGATATTTCAACTTCTCCATGTGCTTATCCGTTTCAAGTGAGTAGTTCAAAAAGTATTCATTCAACTTGGTGAACGTGTATTGAACTATTGCGGTCACGGGCAATGCACGCACACCCTTGAGCACGTTGTTGAAGCACTCCGCCATGTTGCTTGTCATTTGACCGTACCTCCGGCCATCTTCATCATAAGCTCTTGCCCACTTGTTCCTTAGCTGAATGTGCCTATTAAGAAACTCTAGGCCCCCGGGGTTGAGAGATCTGTTAGCCAGCAATCTGTTGTACAAGTTTGCGAAACGCCGATCAGTGAAAGTGAGACAACAATCTTGAAGATCGTCGGACAACTCTTGCTCCCACATGCCCTATAGAAGTTGGAGCAAAAATGCCTCATGCACCAACGATGGTGCAAAGGAGCATGCCCGGGAATGTCAATCTGCACGGCATTGAGAATTCCTTGGTGGCGATCCGAGATGACACAAATTTCTCTTTGATGAGGTAACACCTTGGTTCTCAAAAGATGGAAGAACCACTCCCAATTATGATTGTTCTCCGCCTCAACCAAAGCAAAAGCCAATGGTAACAAACGGTTGTTTGCATCGTTTCCTATTGCAACCAATAGAGTGCCCTTGTATTGACCGGTCAAAAAGGTGCCATCAACGGAGATGACGGGCCTGCAATGTTCAAAAGCACGAACACATTGCTCGAATGCCCAAAATGCACGGCCAAATACTCGGACAATCTTTCCGTCGTAGTTCGTTGTTTCTTGCCCATATGGCTCAACCACATGAACCATGCCCGGGTTAGTGGCGGCCATGCCTCCCAACAACCTAGGGAGTCGATTGTATGCTTCCTCCCAACCACCGTACAACATCTTGAATGCGGCTTGCTTCGCCTTCCATGCTTTACCGTATTTGACCTTGTAGTGAAATATGGTTTCCACAAGCTCCATGACGCTCTTAATGCTCATTGTTGGCAGTGATGATATGGAGTTGGAAAGCCTATAGGCGATGAACTCGGAGGTGAGTTGTCGGTGGCCTTGTTTCGCATCCTTTCCATCGAGCTTCTTACCTCGACACATGTGAGTTGCCACACAACTAGAAATGTGCCATTCGGGTCCTTTCTTGAAAGGCACGAGACGCACAACCCATGGGCATCCATCGTCCAAGCATCGCACCGTGTAACGCTTCTTTTGGTCCGAGTGAACCACCTTAAACGGACGATGATACTTAACCGAGAACTCCTTGATCCATATCTTAAATTCCAATAAAGTTCCGAACTTCAAACCGGGACATATCCCATTCACCGCGTGATCCGTATCCCGGAAAGAAGTTGGCCTTGCTCCGAGTACTATACCCTTGCCGCCGTCAACCGTGGCTTCATCCGCGAGACTTATATCACGGAAAAGCGGAATACGATGATCACGGCCCAATACCTTTTTATAAGCTTCGGCCTCCTTGACCGTGAACCCCTCCTCATCAACTTCTTCATCGGGACCATCGTCATCCGAGTCCGATGCATAGCATCGAGTGTAAGGGATGTCATGATCCATACTCTCTTGCTCAAGGTATGTGTCATAATCTCCAACATTGTTGTCATGGAGGTCAACCCCATATGGATCATCGGCATACCCATCATCTTCGTGCTCATCATTTGTCCTCAATGCCTCATCTTGCCTCACTTCATGTTGGGAGGAAGGAGGTTCGATCACTTCATCTTCGTTCATCATTGGTGGACTCCGACCACAATGGTTCAAGTCCAAGTCCATATGAGCATCAACCTTCTTAGTGGCAAATAACTCAATAGACTTGTCTAGTGATTCGGCCACGGTCTCCTTGTATGCAACCCAACGAAGTTCCGAATTGATACGCAAAAACTTCCAACGTAGGTGCATACCATGACCCGCATTGTGTCTTCCCTCCAACTCTACAACATCACTTGGGTCCATCCAATTCAACTCAATCCTCACTTCATTCAAAACCTCGGCATAGTTAGGGCTACGCTCAAACACCAAGACTACCTCTTCCGGATCCGGTTCCATATTGCCCTTCAAAAAGGCGTCTTTGTCCACATGATGAACATGAACAATTCTCGACATTCCTAAAATAATAACAATCATCGGGTAGAAAGTTAAATCAAACACTAGCATAACATACCATATCCATAACCTAACTATCCCTAACATACCATATCCATAACCTAACTAGCATCCTAACCCTAACGCTAGACATCATACTAATAACCCTTACCCTAGACATCATACAAGCCACCATTTGACCAACGCACCAACCGTATTAACAACCCTTACACAAAAACATGATAAAATTCATCATTTCTAGGGTTTCCAAGATTTAAACATAGATCCACCAAATAAAAGATTTCCATTGGTTCAAACATGGGGAAATGAGAGAGATTACCTCTAACAACTTGAGGGATGTTGATTCACGGAAGAAATCTTCAGATTTGAGGTGGAGGGGAGAGGATTTGAGGGGGGGGGGGAGAGAGAAGCCGCCGCCAGCACTTTCTTTCTGCCTGTCGGGTGTTGAAATGAGGTGCTAGGGTTTGTGGAGGCCGTCGCACTGCGACTTAAGGGTTTTCTATGTGTAGCGCCTTACAGCAAGGCGCTATAGAGGCATATGTAGCGCCTCCGGCTGAGGCGCTATACTACGAAATTTTTCACCCCCCCCCGAGCGCTGCTCCAGCGATGCCAACGGGGAAACGGCTAAGTCAAAGTGTAGCGCCCCAGATCAAGGCGCTATGCACGTGTAGCGCCCGTTTCTAAGGCGCTACACTATGGAATATGATTCACATATGAGTATACCAACAACAATTCATCTAATTTTTCGAATACACAGCACAAACAGAACAATGGAGTTCCCGAAATACATAAACAAGGTGCCAACAACACAAATAGTTCACTTCATACATAAACAAGTTGCCAACAACCACAAATAGTTTCCGAAATACGACAAGTTCTCTACGGACAAATTACGACTATATGTCTAAGACACGGGGCCATTTTCCCGAAATACGACTATATGTCTAAGACACGGGGCCATTTTCCCTTCTTATCACGCTGGATGTCTTGAGCCCGTGCTTCCTCCGCCCTCTCTCGCTTCCTTGTCCTCTCCGCTTCACGAGCCTCCTTGGCACGGCGCTTCCTCTCCTCCTCCCTCTTGCGTTGAATCTCTTCACGACGTTTGCGCTCTTCTTCCATCTTCTCTTGACGCTCCATCTCGAGCCACCTAGCCCTAATCTGCCTACGCTCAATTTCCATAAGAGCCAAGGTACCTTGGGGCTGCTCGAGATCTATCCAAGTGTAGTACTCACAAAGAGGAGGGGGAGACTACAAAAAAAAGCATACATTAGTCTTTCGAGATAGGATGCAAATGCGACATGATAATTGATGATTAACGTACCGGTGGGCGATCATATGCATTTCTTGGACGTTCAGGAGAACGGGTGTAGTTGGGACACATGAAGAACCTTCTTCCTCTGGTGTCGGAATTCTCCGTGCACTCTTTCACAATACATTGATCATTGCACCAACAAGTAGGAGTTTTCACCCCTTTGTCTTTACCTTCCAACCACAAATTGCTACGGTTCGCTTTTCGTGGCCTCCATTCTTGATCAGCACAAGGAGGCCTATCACTAGGCTCGGAGGAGGCCATTTAACTAACCTATACATTTTTAAACATGCATAATCAATTTTCTAACATTGACAAATAAGTGACCTATAACTATTTTACAAATAAATAGTATACCTATCCTAATGATAATGATATTACAAACATCCCATTATTTGCACAATTAAATCAAAATGAAATAGCCATTGGATTTGGATCTAAGCTTGAGTCAAGATATCAATCTATTTGGGATAGCATCTACAAATCGGAGAGCACTAACACACTCCAAATCGGACATCACTAACACATATCAATCTAGGATAGCATCTACAAATCGGAGAGCACTAACACATATCAATCTAGGCTACCATCCATAAAAACAAACTACAAATCCAAGGACAAATCATAGACAAATGGAGGGGATCGGAAAAGAATACCTCGGGGAAATATTTGGGGAGAAAATCCCCTCACTTTTCTTTCAAATCGGAGAGGATTCAGTGGGGGATTAGAGGAGGGGATGGAACACCGCCGCCGCCGCCGCCACTTCGTCCCTGCCCAAGCGTCTCGGATGGAATGGAATGGGCAACGTATGGCTCGGGAGAAACGGACGCGCGATTTAGGTCACAGGGCATAGCGCCTTACATCAAGGCGCTATGCCACTACATCATAGCGCCTTACACAAAGGCGCTACACGACCACGATTGGGCCCCACGGGCGCCACGCTGGCAGGATGTGTAGCGCCTCGCGCGGAGGCGCTACACCGCATAGTATAGCGCCTGATTGCGAGGCGCTACACAAAAAGGTTATTTCGTGAAATAGTTTCGGCCAACGTTTATTTCGTGAATTTCTTTCCGTTTCTGGTTATTTTCGGTCAAATTCACGCATATCAGAGCATATAAGAAAAGGCCCAAGATGGCAAGATGAGAGCGACAGCTGAACATATAGAGTGCGTCCTTGGAAATGGTCATCGTGCATGTTATGAACACCAGCTGATTGTTAATTCATAATTCTAAGAATCGAGGTAGTGAACTCATATATGCATGCACGGCGAGGTATCCTGGAAACTGGCCGGCTGATGGGCTGCACGTCGGCGCTGCTCGCCTGGCTTGATGGAAACCCGGCGAACATGCCATCAACGTTCCTTGATTGATTGGTGGTGGTACAATTTTGTAATGCCTTCCCCAAATCTGTGCAAGTTAAAAATAAAATACTTCCTTTGGAGAAACTGATTCTGATGATTAGTCCTGGAGAGAACACTGCTGCCCTACTCGTCTGAAACGTGGCAGCGACGAAAGTTCATGAGGAAATAAGGAATCCAGAGTTCCAGACAACAAAACCGTATATGCTGTTAGAGTATATATTTGTATATTGTAGTTTCTCTACATGTACTATATATTGTGGCCTTTGGCCCCCTGGTAATACAAGCATCTATTACCCTAACATGGTATCAGAGCCGTAGGGTTTTCCTTTCTCTCCTCGCACCCGTAGCCGCCGCGCCCGGTCGCCGCCGCCGCCTCTTCCTCCCCGACCCGCCTGTTCCCGTTCTCACACGCATCACCTACCCGCCCACCTACCCGCCCGTGCTCCTCCCGCACCGAGCCGCCGCTTCTCTCCTCCCGCACCGACCCGCCCGTGCCTCCTGCCTCCGGCCACCGCGCTCCTTGTCAAGGTCATCCGCCGCCCCGGTCAACTACTCCCGCGCTTCCCCGACACCTCGAGATCCCGCTGCTGCCGCCGTCCTCAGGCCGCCGCCGCTTCTCTCCTCAGGCCGCCGTCCTCGGGTCACCGTCGTCCTCAGGCCGCCGCCGTCCTCGGGTCACCGCCGCCGCGTCCTTGGTCGTCGCCGTTGCCGCCCTGGCTCGATCCCGCTGCTGCCGCCGTCCTCAGGCCGTCGCCGCTTCTCTCCTCAGGCCGCCGTCCTCGGGTCACCGTCGTCCTCAGGCCGCCGCCGTCCTCGGGTCACCGCCGCCGCGTCCTTGGTCGTCGCCGCCGCGTCCTTGGTCACCGCCGTTGCCGCCCCGGCTCGATCTATTTCTTTTTGGCCGGCTCGATCTATTTTTTTTTTTGGCCGGCTCGGCTCCCTCGCCGGCACGGCTCGTCTTTGCCAGGTCGGCTCGCTCGGCCGGTTCTCCGTGTTTTTGATCTGCTTTCAGAAAAAAAAAACAGGTACAATGTCTTCCTCGTCGGGCTATGTTGCGATTCCTCGCTGCCCGGTGATTTTTTATGGCGCGAATTACCCTGATTTCGCTGCCTTCATGCGCGTCCACATGCGCGGTCTTCGTCTTTGGGGTGTGCTTTCTGGCGAGGTCTCCTGTCCGCCGCGCCCCGTTGCTCCTCTGGCACCCATTGCGCCGCCACCTGTTGCCCTTGCTTCCGATGCTACTCAGGAGGTCAAGGATGCTGCCCAGAGTGCTTATGATACTGCTCTGGCTGCTTATAACGGGCAGGTCCAGGAGCATTCTACTGCTGTTGCGACGTACCGGCTGGATCTGACTGACTACGCTCAGTGGATAGATGAGGATGCTCGTGCTGCTGCTGTACTCACTTACAGTGTTCTGCCTCAGTATGCTGCTGAGTTCATGGGTCTTCCCACTGCTGCTGCTCAGTGGACTTTTCTTCGTCAGCGCTACCAGCCGTCTGGCGATGCTCTTTACCTGTCCGTGGTTCGTCAGGAGCATGATCTTCAGCAGGGTGAGTCCACTATTGATGAGTTCTACACTCAGAGTGCTGCTATATGGCGTCAGCTTGATTCTCTTCGTACTGCTGTGTGTGGCACCTGTCCCTGCTGTCTGACTGTGCGCGCGGATCTGGAGTTTCAGCGCGTCTATGAGTTCTTGTCGCGGCTCCGCAAGGAGTTTGAGCCGCGTCGTGCCCAGCTGCTTGCCCGTGGTCGTGTTCCGCTCTCTGAGGTACTAGCTGAGCTTCGGGCTGAGGAGACTCGTCTTCGTGGTGCTGGTCTTCTTGAGGTTCCCTCTGTACTTGCTGCTCGTGGTCCTCCTGTGCCGTCTGCTCGTGGTCCTTCTGTGCCGCCAGCCTCGTTGCGGTCTCCAGGTCCGCCGATACTCTCTCCTCCTCCGGCCCAGGGTCAGGGTCAGCCTCAGCAGCCCCGTGCACCTCCTCGTCCTCCCTGCGCCTACTGTAACAGGCCTGGTCATGATATCTCGAGCTGCTGGAAGAGGGATCCCAGCTTACGTCAGCAGTACCATGCTCGTAGGCAGGCTGGTTCTTCAGGATCTTCTGCTGTTGCCCAGGCTGGATTGTGTAATGCCCCGGGGTTTTTCCCCAAATTAGATTTTTCTTGTTTTTCTTTTTCGCATCATCATGACATCATCATCATGTCACCTTGCATAGTTTGACAAAATAAATAAAATCATAAACTCTAAAATATATTTTTCAAACCCTATCTTCTTTTCAAAATTAATCCTAGGGTTTAATAAGTCCGACCCTCCCTCCTTTTCTAATTTTCAAACAAACCCCAATATAATATTGGAAATATTTATGTCAAATTAAAATAAAGCTTTTGAAATTATTTTGGCACAACCCTATTTCATTTTAGAAAATTCTCTTCCTCTTTTCTTTTCCCTCTTTTCTTTTCATATCTTTTCTTATCTTTTTTTTCCAATTCTGTAAATTGGAAGAATCACTTTTCAGCCCATCTCTTCCTCCTCTCCTTGTCCCAGCCCATCTCACCTCTCTCTCCCTTTCGGCCTACTCCCTCCCCAGCCCACTTACCTGCTCGACCTCCTCCTATCGCCTTCAACCTGTACGGCAATGCATCCATGGTGTCCACGTCAAAAAGGCATCACGATGGGACGGCCGGGAGCATCCTTCCAGCTCCTTAAAACCACCACCTGCTCCCTCCTGGTTGCCCTAGCCTCTCCTCTTCTCCCACCCCGCCGCCATCTCCCTCTCCTATTCCCTTCTTCCCCTCCCTCTGTTCTTCACCACCGAAAAGCATCACCACCGGAAACCCCTTCATGCCTTGCCACCGGAGCTCCGCTCGCCTAGCTGGGCTCGGGAATGGAACCGCGTCGCCGTCGCCGTCCTCTACGCAGAAGATCGGAGCCGGAGGCGCCCAGGATCGCTGTCACCGTCAAGATCTTCCTGGCCAAGGTCGAGCCCGTCTTCTTCCTCTACGGCTGCTGCTCTGCTTCTCCGACGAGGGCCGGTCGCTGCCGTCTTCCCCGATCCTCTCCTCTTCGCTAGCAGCCTCGTGGTGAGCAGCCCGCCTTTTCCTCCTTTCCCCTGCACCCGTCTCCATCGCTGCAGCCCATGGTGGCTCGTTCTGAATTCTGGCCGCCATGATCGTATGTGCAAGCTCGTGCACGAGCTGCTGCTCCTATGCACGCCTCTCCCCTGTACCGACAGGGTGCACCAGAACACCACCCACTGCACCCCTCGGTCTCGCGCACGCGCGCAGGAACCATCAGCCCGTGCCGATCTTCTCCGTTCCTTTGTTTTCCCTGAACCTGCAAGTTGTAGCTTTCTGTCTAATTACAGTTAACTTTGTTTTCATCATCTCTTATGTGGCTGGATCCGTATGCTATCACAAAACCGAATCATCCCAGTGACTAGCTCCTTTGACCCTCGTCCAGCAGCCCAAGGATCAAATCCCCACGGCTGCACATTTCTTTTTCTCTCCTTTAGTCGGCTAGACCTGAACCCGAACCTGCTTTCAGAAACTCAGTTAGCCGGCTCCTTTTCTCTTCCAAGTTCCGTTTGTTCTGCTTCCTAACACCAACCCGAGTGTAGCCCAGTGGCTTTGCTCTCTGTTCCCTCTCCCGTGAGGCCCAAGTTCGAATCCTGCTGGTAGCACCAAAGGCCATCCTTTTTCTGTCTTTTATTCTTTTTGCAAATTATGTTCTATATCATATCTTTGGATCTATAACTCCAATTGCAAAATATATTGTATGAATTTTGATCAGAAAAATGTAAGGAATTTAAATATGCCATCCATGCTCATGTTTGCATCATGTAGCTTGCATTTTACTTGTGTTTTGTTTATCACCTAAATAATTAAATATGGAATACGTGGGTTCTAATTTAATTATTGACCCGGTTCCATTTAATTTTGATTGGCTCACCCATGCCTTGTTTCTCCATGTTAACTCAACATTTAATTTGATGGTTAGAAAAATAACTTGAACCATATAATTAAATATCGAAATCCGGTTCCGTTTAATTTGGCTTAATTGCATCTTCTCATGTCTTGCCATGCCATGCATTGCATCAACATGCCGATTCTTTTGCCGTAGTAGTAAAATGCATCTTTTGCATTTTCAGTGTTTGTTGCTTCTTCGGGAATAGCACATTGAGTTGATGTGAGCAACGACAAGTTCTGCTACCTCTACCGGATTGCAGGCAAGTGATACTCACTTGCTATCTTTGCTTGTTTTCTGTCTCTTACACCTCCTATCTTTTGTTCCTTGCTAGCCTTATATTGCGATGCTTGTGTCTCGATCCTATTTGCATGTTTACCTTGCAGCCATGATATAGCCACCTCTCCACATCCTATTACCATGTTGTTTGTTTATCTTGTTGGCCTTGCGAGTCGTAGTGCATGCTTAGGTTGTTTTGTTCGAGTCTTGTTATCTTTATCTAGTCATGCCTTAATTTGATAGTTGGGTTAATTCACATGATAATCTTTAATGTTTGGCGATGGGATATAATTAATAAAGATAAGGCACCGGCGGAATGCCAATCGTGGTGATTTGTTCTGCTAGTGTCGCCTAGGAACCGAGTTCTTGTCCTCTGATCCAAGAATGAGCGCACTACCCACATGTGGGAGGAAATGGGACTCCCCTCGACCTAGTACCGGATCTGCAGCCTTGTCCAGGGCGCCACAAGTAGTTCGGGTGTTTCCATTTGCGCGACGCTTTATTTTGATGCAGGTACGGATGGGACGCCTCCGATACGATGATGGTTACTTACGGTAGGGCTTGCGGTACGTTCGTTTATCGAGTGTGGAAGGAGGGGCAATCGTATGAGTGTTCCCTCCCGACACCGTCCACGCAACGGCTAGGTCCACCTCGGAGCTTCGGCCGGACTTTCAAGGTGGGTCAAACTTAGCTAGGTGGTTCCCTGGACAAGTGTGGTAGTGAAGGAAAGTGTAGCGTCGGATACCCTGCCAGCATACCCCGGAAGTGTGCTAATTGCATGGCGCAAAGGGTTGAAGTGCGTGTGGTTACATTTGTGCACCCCTGCAGGGTTAAATCTTTTCGAAAAGCCGTGTCCGCGGTTATGGACGACTTGGTGAAATGTGCTGGCTAACAAGATCATAGACAACTTACACCTGATGTTAATAAATTGATTAGTAAGATAGAGCTACTTCAATAATAAATTATAAAATTGCCAACTGTGTGAGTGCCTTTGGGCTTGCTGCTCGTAGGATAAACGGGTTGGTAAGGAATCGGCTGGGTTATGTTTGGTGTTAGTATAGTTGGTTACCTATGCGCTCTTTTACCCCCTCTCTATTAGACGAAAGTTGTAGCGTGTCTCTATTAGTTGTTAGTGCTACTTGCCGCCGCCTCAATCGCTAACCCTCTTTTCCCTGGAATTCCAGCTTTGATATCTTGTGAGTATTACTTGCCAGTACTTCTACTAGTACTGACCCCTTCGGGGCTGCTATTCCAATGCAGCCAACAGGTTTGAAGTCTGACGACGTTAGCTTGGGAATCCCTCCGGCTTGGCCTGGGCAGGGATATGGTGCCTTTGCTTATCTTCAGGACTCTTAGTCCAATTTGTATCTTGTCCGTAGTCGGACGCTACCCGCTTCCGTTGTTATTTGGATCTTTGTATTGTATCTTTGCTCTTGACTCGGTGAGTCGTTGTTGTATATATGTTCTTTTGTGGGTTCCATCGAGAACTGTTGTAATGTTATCACAATTCCACCCGCATAACGTGTGTGTTGCGACGTGCACGTTATGCCTGGTGGGCGTCCTTTAGGATCGTTATTATGCGGATTTGGCTGGAACGCTAAAATCTGCATAATACCGATCTTGGGGCGTTACAGATTGTCAGGATCTTCTGCTGCTGCACTGTCTGATCAGGACATTATCCGAGGTCTTCTTAGTCTGCTCGCTGCTACAGGCTCTTCCTCGACGGGTACTGCTGGTTCTGTGTCTAGCTCTTCTGGCACCGCGCGACCACCACCTTCTACACAGTCAGGTACGTCATCCCCGTGGTATCTGGATTCTGGAGCTTCTTTTCATATGACTTCTGCGTCTTCTATTCTTTCTGCTCTTCGCTCTTTTATTTCTCCTGTCCGTGTTATCACGGCTGATGGTACCTCTCTTCCTGTTTCCAGTCGAGGCACCCTTTCTACTTTCTCTTTCTCTGTTCCTGATGTTTCTCATGTTCCTAGTCTTAAGATGAACCTGTTTTCTGCTAGTCAGCTTACTGATTCTGGTTGTCGCGTCATTCTTGACGCTGATTCTTGTGCTGTTCAGGACCGTCGTACACATGCTCTGGTTGGAGCTGGCCCTCGCAGCCTTGAGTCCCCGGGGCTCTGGGAGTTAGACTGGCTTCGCGTTCCTTCCGCTGACACTTCATCAGCCAGTCCTCCTGCGGTTGCTGCTTCTGTCACTGGCTCTTTTCAGCAGTGGCATCATCGGCTAGGTCATCTTTGTGGCTCCCGTTTATCGTCATTAGTTCGTCGTGGTCTTCTGGGGTCTGTCTCAGGAGATGTGTCTTTACATTCGTGTCAGGGTTGTAGGTTAGGCAAACAGATTCAGCTTCCCTATCCTACTAGTGCGTCTGTATCTCAGCGACCTTTTGATTTAGTTCATTCAGATGTTTGGGGTCCGGAACCCTTTGCTTCTAAAGGGGGCCATCGATACTATATTTTGTTCATTGATGATTTTTCACGGTACACCTGGTTGTTTTTTATGCGCTCTCGTAGTGAGGTGCTTGCTATTTATCAGCGCTTTGTGGCCATGGTTCGTACTCAGTATTCCACTTCTATTCGTGTGTTTCGTGCTGATTCTGCAGGAGAGTATATCTCCCAGCACCTGCGTGGTGTTCTTGCTGAGCAGGGCACCCTTGCCCAGTTCTCGTGTCCCGGCGCCCATGCTCAAAATGGTGTCGCCGAGCGTAAGCATCATCATATTTTTGAGACTACCCGTGCTATGATGATTGCTTCCTCTCTTCCGCCACATTTCTGGGCTGAGGCTGTTGCTACGTTGACTTACCTCATTAACATTCAGCCTTCTGCTGCTCTTCACGGTGGCATTCCGCTCGAGCGTCTCTCTGGTAGCTCTCCAGACTACTCGACTCTTCGTTTATTTGGTTGTGTTTGCTATGTCCTTCTCCCTCCTCGCGAACGCACCAAACTGACTGCTCAGTCTGTTCAGTGTGTCTTTCTTGGATACAGTGATGAGCATAAAGGCTATCGCTGCTGGGACCCTGTTGGTCGTCGGATGCGCATCTCTCGTGATGTCACGTTTGATGAGACGCGTTCCTTCTATCCTCCCCCCACCTCTGGTACTTACCCGGTGGATGATATCTCTTTTCTTCTCTTTCCTGACACACCTCCTGCTGTCCCTTCTCCTCCACCTCTTCCTTCTGATGCGCCCCCTTCGTTGGTGCCATCATCTCCTCCGTCTAGTTCTCCTAGTTCTCCTCGTTCTCCGGTTTCGGATTCTTCCTCTTCTGATGAGTTGTCTTCTGCTGATGCGTCTCCTAGTTCTCCACCTCTTCCACCTGTTCGTTCGCGTCGTCCTCCAAACCGTTACTCTCCTAGTCAGTATGGTCTCTCTGTTGTCTCCGAGCCGACTTCTTATCGGGATGCTGAGCAACATCCCGAATGGCAGCTTGCCATGGCTGAGGAGATTGCTGCGCTTGAGCGCACCGGCACCTGGGATCTTGTTTCTCCACCTCCTGGTGTCCGTCCTATCACGTGTAAGTGGGTCTATAAAATTAAGACCCGCTCCGATGGATCTCTTGAGCGCTATAAAGCGCGTCTTGTGGCTCGTGGCTTTCAGCAGGAGCACGGCCGTGACTATGATGAGACTTTTGCTCCTGTGGCTCATATGACCACTGTGCGTACTCTTCTTGCTGTTGCTTCTGTTCGACGCTGGTCTGTGTCCCAGCTTGATGTTCAGAACGCTTTTCTTAATGGCGAGTTGAGTGAGGAGGTTTACATGCAGCATCCTCCTGGGTATTCTGTACCTGATGGGATGGTTTGTCGTCTTCGACGTTCTCTTTATGGCCTGAAACAGGCCCCTCGTGCCTGGTTCGAGCGCTTTGCTTCTGTGGTGACTGCTGCTGGTTTCTCTCCTAGTCTTCATGATCCAGCGCTTTTTGTTCACACTTCTCCTCGTGGACGCACTCTTCTCCTTCTTTATGTTGATGATATGATCATTACTGGTGATGATCCTGAGTATATTGCCTTTGTCAAGGCTCGTCTTCGTGATCAGTTTCTTATGACTGATCTTGGTCCTCTTCGCTACTTTCTTGGGATTGAGATCTCCTCCACTTCTGATGGCTTTTATATCTCCCAGGAAAAGTATATTCAGGACCTCCTTACTCATGCTGCCCTTGTGGATGAGCGCACAGTTGAGACTCCTATGGAGCTTAATGTTAAGCTTAGCCCTACTGATGGTGATCCTCTTTCGGATCCCACACGTTATCGCCATTTTGTTGGGAGTCTTGTTTATCTTGCTGTCACTCGTTCTGATATTTCTTATTCTGTTCATATTCTGAGTCAGTTTGTCTCAGCTCCTACCACCGTTCACTATAGTCATCTCCTTCGTTATCTTCGTGGCACGATTACTCGTCGTCTTTTCTTTCCTAGCTCCAGCTCTCTCCAGCTCCAGTGCTACTCGGATGCTACGTGGGCGAGTGATCCTTCGGATCGTCGTTCACTTTCTGCTTACTGTGTGTTTCTTGGTGGTTCGCTTGTTGCTTGGAAGACGAAGAAACAGGTCGCGGTTTCCCGTTCGAGTGTTGAGGCTGAGCTGCGGGCTATGGCTTCGTTGATTGCTGAGGTGACCTGGTTACGGTGGTTGCTTGCAGATTTTGGGGTCTCTATTACGACACCCACTCCACTTTTGTGTGACAGTACAGGTGCTATCAGTATTGCACGTGATCCAGTCAAGCATGAGCTGACCAAGCATATTGGTGTTGATACTTTTTATACACGTGCTCAGGTGCAGGATCAGGTTGTTGCGCTTCATTATGTGCCTTCAGACTTGCAGTTGGCGGATTTCTTTACAAAGGCACAAACCCGAGCGCAACATGACTTCTTACTCTCCAAACTCAGTGTTCTGGATCCACCCTGAGTTTGAGGGGGGTGTTAGATTATATATTTGTATATTGTAGTTTCCCATGTGTTAGGGGGTTTACTGTATATTTGGACCTGTACATGTACTATATATTGTGGCCTTTGGCCCCCTGGTAATACAAGCATCTATTACCCTAACATATGCTACCTTGACCTTTGACTCCAGCATTCAAACATTTTTCTTCCTTGCCTGCCAAGCCAGTTAAGCTAGATCTTCCTACAAATAACATTCCCATGATAACACTTGCAAAACTGACTCACAAGGGAAAAATATTACAGCTTTGTTGTGCAGCTGCCAGATAAATAGCCGGCAATGCAATGGCGCTCGAAGCAGCAAAGGCCATTGCTCTCAGGGGCCAGCTACGTGCAGGAAACGACGGCGGTACGAACAAGAAGAAGCCAAGATGGAGGAGGGTTGTTCTCCGGATCGTCAGGAAGGTTCACCCTGCCTACTGATACCTAAGGAGTGAAGAAATGAATTCAAGTGCATGCATGTGACAGTTGCATCTCTTACATACATGTAATTAAGATGGGAGGTTCTTATGTACAATCTTTATTTCTCAAGTAAAAGTGTAAAATATATCATGCAATATGATGATGTCAGTACTGTAGATAGGTAGGTGTATCATACTTGAGGTTCTTCACCAGTAAGCCGAGATCCATGCTGTTGTGTTTGTGTTGAATATTATGTATGAGTTGGGTTACGATTGGACTTTGAGTTGTATTAGGTGTGGATAGGTACGAGTAGTGTTGGAGTCGAACTCTTGTACCCTGGGCCTCCTATATAATGAGGGGGCACCACACGTTGTAACCTATGGCGACTTGATAGCAGCAGGCGCGCAAGGGGAGCCGGCGACTTGTGCCGGACGACCAAGGCGGCCGGTGCAGCGGTATCAATGGGGAGGAGCGCCCGTAGTCATGCCCCGCAGAGTAGGCAAATCATAGCCGAACTGCGTTAACAAATTTCGGTGTCGTCATCGTGCTGTAATTGTTTGGTTCTCGGTAGATCGACTGTGCGCCTACGATCGTAACAAGTGGTATCAGAGCAAGGGTTGAAGGCCACGGAATTTGATTTAGAGGAAAGCGACGAAGATCAATTGCCGACGGTCATGGTGCAGGTGCGGTTGCACTGGATCTGGAAGACATCAGCAGTTGGAGATCGTCGCGGAAGAGCGATCTGAAACAGCAGACAGGTTCGTGGAGAGGCTTTTGTATTTGGAGTTCAAGATCGGGTCGGTTTCGCTGCCGCGAGACGTAGCGATCAATTAAAGGCATCGGTGCGGCAGGCGGTGGGATCCAGCAGCTGGCAGCAACAACGGCACAGGCGCTCGTGCGTGTAGGTCAGGCAAGCAGGGGCTCGATCGACGCGATCGATAGCTGCAGCAGGCGCACGTTGGAGCAAACGAACGCTGAGCTAGCTGTCGCAGGCAAGGCCCATGTGGGCTGGTAGCATGTAGTACCAAGGCCAGGAGGAGAAAAGAAATCAGGGATTGATTGGAGCTTTGGCGGCACGTGTGCGTGAGGATGGTTTGCAATCCTCTTTGGTACGTACGTGTTTATGGAAGGCACCAATTATTATTTGTTTCTTTGCTCAGTACACTGCTTGTGTATAGGAAGGCAGCGGTTGCACGATACAGAACAATGACGTGGAGTCACGACACGTGAGTGTGTTCTGCGGAATCATGCATATACAAGGCGTCAGATAGTGCAGCGTCAATGTGGCGGGTGAACTAGGCGCAAGGTGGAGCATGATTTGCAGTCAGATTCGTTCGGCTGGGTTGGACTGGACAGTCTAACGGGACAGAAGACGGTGAAGATCGGCGACAACGATATGGGAGCGTGAGGACTGATGGTGTCCGAATTCTGTGGCGTGGCAACACGTGGCGCATGCCTGAGGGATGCGTGCTTCAACATGCAATGGCGCAGAGTTGATTCAAGACGGTGTACACGTGAGAACTTGAAGTCGGCAGGGCGCGGGGTGGACTGATCCTCTACCATGGAGTCATGTTGAAGGTGGAGCTGGAGTCTGACAGAAGATTCCACTCAGCTGATGGAGGGGCTACGGCGTAAGCTAGCGGAGAGTCGAAGCCTATATCAGCGGGAAGGCGAGACACTACGGGAATCAGGTGATGTGCCGACGGTAAATACCGTCGGCTTAGGTCCAAAAACCGTCGGTGTGTACCTGTGCCGACGGTGACCGTCGGCTTCGTCCCGTCGGCAAAGCTTTTATCGGCGTAGCTCGCTGCCCGTCGGCTCAGCTCATACCGTCGGCGTAGATGCGTTGTGCCGACGGTTTCACTAACCGTCAGCGTATAACCACCGTCGGCACGTAAACTTGACGGACGGGGAGTTGACGGTGAACGTGAACTACGCCGACGGTTTTCACCATCGGCTTACGCTGCCACACGGCAGAAGCTGGGAGTCCGCCGGAGGGTCCTGGGTGCTAGATACACCGACGGTAAATACCGTCGGCTTAGCTTGGACACCTACACCGACGGTAAAACCGTCGGCCTACGTAGCCACGTGGCAGAAGCTGTGCTTCCGCCAGTGTTGTGCTGGGTGCTATATACGCCGATGGTAAAACCGTCGGCTTAGCTTTTGAGCAAAAAAAAAAAACAAGCAATAGCTTATACGACAGCAAACCAAATGAATCATGGATTTGAAGCTATACACCGTTACATATCATATTAATTGTGCCCTGAGTAGCACTAATATTCCTGAAAATTTAATAACTATCAAGATTTATAGAGGAATCTAATAACCCAGAACTGCAGCGACTCATGTAGTGATTTCACAAATATAGACAGAATAGGAGCACCACAATTATGTATAATTAGCGATTATAACAAAAGGCAACTCAATACTACGACACTAGCAGCCTATCAACTCCTATATCTTGTAGAACATACACGTCATTGTCAAGGAAACCTTGTTCAAATAACATACCACTATCATAGTCCTAACTAGTCGCCTGGATGGCTGAATCCCAGAGGAGAACACCAAGCACTACCACCGCCAAGCCAGCAACCGCAGGTTTCGATACGGAGCGTGCAGGCACTAGAAGCCATGGCCACAGATTAGCTGAAATACGATTATCAAGCAACCCTTAGTGAAAACTGAAACATAAAGGACTAGTATTAGTATGATAGTATGCAAAAAAGAATATAGCATGTATACTTCACATACATGTACTGTCTATGCACACAACAATGGTATATATGCTAGTAGCGCAGCTGACAATCACATAATAATTTATTTGACAACAGCAAACATAATCTAAACTGCTTGGTTAGTACAATGCATGCAATCATCTATGGCAGCCGTAAACAAATACGTATGCATGACTTGTCTATATACGTATGCACACATTCAATTCACCATGATTTGTCTCCGGTGTTTCAACACTATGCATAGCTAGCAGCAAACAATCAAAATATTGAGCAACCTTGAACATACCAGCTAAATTGTGCAATTAAGCATCTAACCAGAGTAAAAAAAATGGAGCACATAGCCACATACAGTACCTATACATATATGCATTCAGCTTGTGCAGCAAACATGTATGCATCAGCAGCAAATATACAAGTATGTACCTGACAACAAGTTGTGATTTAGTTAAATGGATTTACAGGTACTGCATATTTTCACGAATGATGTTCTTTTCTCTGCAACCTACACATTCAATTCAATAGGAAAGAAAGAGGCAATTTTTAGCATGGCTACATGGAGGAGAGAGAGCTCACGGGGAGCAGCTGATTGGGGAGACCCTCGGCAGCAGCGGACGGAGTCGTGGCAGGTCGATGATGTGGCCACCGGCAGCATCTCGGATTCTCGGGGAGGACGTCGGCAGGAGCTTTCCATGGACGCCGTCAGCAGAAGCTCGGGGAGGCGACCGGCCATCAGGGCGACGGATTGCAGCTCCGCACCTCCCTGCCGTTGGCTCGCACGTACACTGCGCCAGCCTAGCTCGCCGTGGCTCGGCGGCCACAGACACGAGCTCGACCATGGCGGCCAGCCGGCACAGACCCTGGCGCGAGTCCTTGGCATGTACCCGGTGACCAGGAGCAGGGGCACCGAGGCGTCGTACCTGCCACCACATAGCCTAAAGCTGCAGCGGCGTGGCGGACGAAGGCTGCGAGCCCTGGTTGCCGGCGTGCAGCATGCGCCGTTGGTGACGCGGCCAGGCCAGATCGACGGAGCGGCGCCCGTGGATTCCACGCATCGACGCTCGCGCCGGCAAGCAGGCCCAGTCGCGCATCCCCTTGATCTGCTCGTGGGCGTGAAAGGGTCGGGGACGATCTTTGCGGTGCGTCTCCAGATCGCCGCCGCGTGCAGCAGCTCCCTGGAAACGGTGGAACCCGTCCATGGCGGGGTCGGAGACGGCCACGAGCGGCGGCGCAGCCGGAGCAGGCGAGGATGGCTGGAGGACTTGCGCCGCCAGGTGGATCGAGGGTGGATCGAGGGCGGCGGTGCTGAAGGGGATCGGGGGAGAGAGACCGGATCGAAAGGGTGGCGGCGCTGAAGGGGATCGATCGAGGGTGGCGCGAGCGTTTGGCTTAGGGTTTGATGGGGTTGGGTGCTGTGCGTGTGTGGGGATGGGTGGGGATGGTTTGGACGGTGGAAATGGACGGTTCAGATCCATTGTAGATGGTTCGATCCGTGGGCAGCTGGTTCTTGCGTCTCATTGGTTGTAGAACTACTAACACGATCGTGAAAAAAATTTAGCAGACTTGCACCTAAATTCAGAAAAAAAAATAGCACACTTGCACCTGCCAAAATGATGTTGCAAAATTAGACGCACAAATTTTAAAAAATATTAAACTATATTTTATGAAAAAATAACCAACGTCGTCTAGCCTTTTAACCAGCGTCGGAAGGGAAAAAAACATGTTAGAGAGTGATATCGCTGAAGCTGGTCACACACCGGAGTAGCATTTTGGCTATTTCCAACTTCCAACACACTTGTATATGTATGGTATGGCACCACCTCATAGTTTAAAAAACCGGACCGGCAATCAAACCGGCGAGGCCGTCGGTTCTGGTTTTCACCAGTCGAACCGGCGGTTCATCGGTTCATTGGTGACAAAAAACCGGAATATTTAAGCTAATTTTGAAAAATATTGACCTTATATCAGATAAATACCCATATTATAAGATGCATCCAGTAATATATCACTAATTGTTGCCTGCCCAGTTGGTTATTGGGCCTATAGCATGCGTTTGCTGCAGGTCAAGGGTTCGAATCCCTGGTTAGCATCATTTTATGAATTATTTCTTCGGTTTTTTACTAAAAGACCAATCCATGCTAAAAAAACCGGACAAGGGGCTGGTTCCGGTTTTTTCTGGTCGGACCGCCGGTCCGGTCCGGTTTTTAAAACTATGCACCACCTAGGTTTTCTCATATTCCGAAGTGCTAGTTTTCTCCTCTAAATGCAGAACATCTGTGCGGAATATGTGTCGTGTGTGAGGCGGTCGCACTTCGGAGTTTGATGTTGCCTCTTTCAACCTACCACCACACTATTATAGATATATGTGGGACCAATGCTTGATTCGGTGCGATTCCGATGCTACGGAGCCCCCGCTTCGAGCGAAACCCCAACCCGTTGATCGAAAGTCAACCGTGTCCTCTACCCCTTCCACGGGCCTCGGAAGGGGGTATACTAATGGAATTTTTTGTCTGGTTGTGTTAGGGTGGGACATAGGAACATTTAAAACCAGGTTTGAGACCATGTTGTCGCAAGATTCCTTCTGGTCTACCAAAAGGGGGAGTTTTCACCTCTAAGTGCCGAACGACTGTACGGAGTAAGTGTCGTCTATGAGGAGGGTCACACTTGGGAGTTTGATGTTGCCTCTTTCAACCTAACACCACACTATTATACTTATATGTGGGACCAATGCATGATTCGATGGGATTCCGATGCTCCGGAGCCCCCGCTTCGGGCGAAACCCCAACCCTTTGACCTGAAGACAACAGTGTCGTCTACCCCCTTCCACGGGCCTCGGAAGGGGGTAGACCAATGAAATTTTTTGTTTGGTTGTGTTAGGGTAAGACATAGGAACATTTAAAACCAGGTTTTGGCCCATTATATCAAAATATTTCTTACGGTCTACCGAGCGGGGAGTTTTCACCTCTAAGTGCAGAACGTCTCTACGGAGTAAGTGTCGTCTATGAGGAGGGTCACACTTGGGAGTTTGATGTTGCCTCTTTCAACCTAACACCACACTATTATACTTATATGTGGGACCAATGCATGATTCGATGGGATTCCGATGCTCCGGAGCCCCCGCTTCGGGCGAAACCCCAACCCTTTGACCTGAAGACAACAGTGTCGTCTACCCCTTCCACGGGCCTCGGAAGGGGGTAGACCAATGAAATTTTTTGTTTGGTTGTGTTAGGGTAAGACATAGGAACATTTAAAACCAGGTTTTGGCCCATTATATCAAAATATTTCTAACGGTCTACCGAGCGGGGAGTTTTCACCTCTAAGTGCAGAACGTCTCTACGGAGTAAGTGTCGTCTGTGAGGCGGGTCACACTTGGGAGTTTGATGTTGCCTCTTTCAACGTACCACCACACTATTATAGATATATATGGGACCTGTGCATAATTCGGTGGGATTCCGATGCTCCGAAGCCCCCGCTTCGGGCGAAACCCCAACGAGTTGACCGGAAGACAACCGTGTCAGCCACCCCTTCCACGGGCATCAGGAGGGGGCAGACCAGTGGAACTTTTTGTTTGGTTGTGTTACGGTAGGACATAGGAACATTTAAAACCAGGTTTTAGCCCATGTTGTCGCAAGATCCCCTCCGGTCTACCGAAGGGGGAGTTTTCACATCTAAATGCAGAACATCTCTATAAAGTAAGTATCGTCTGTGAGGCAGGCCACACTTGGGAGTTTGATGTTGCCACTTTCAACCTACCACCACACTATTATACAGATATGTAGGACCCATGCATGGTTCGGTGGGATTCCGATGCTCCGGAGCACCCACTTCGGGGGAAACCCCAACCCGTTGACCGGAAGTCAACCATGTCGGCTACCCCTTCAACGGGCCTCGAAAGGGGGTAGAACAATAGAATTTTTTGTTTGGTTGTGTTAGGGTAGGACATAGGAACATTTAAAACCAGGTTTTAACCCATGTTGTCGCAAGATTCCCTCCGGTCTACAGAAAGGGGGAGTTTTCACCTCCAAGTGCAGAACATCTCTGCGGAGTAAGTGTCGTGTGTGAGGCGGATCACACTTGGGAGTTTGATGTTGCCTCTTTCAACCTACCACAGCACTATTATACATATATGTGGGACCCATGCATATGATTCGGTGGGATTCCGATGCTCCGGAGCCCCCGCTTCAAGCGAAACCCCAACCCGTTGTCCGGAAGTCAACCATGTCGTCTACCCCTTCCACGGGCCTCGGAAGTGGGCAGACCAATGGAATTTTTTCTTTGGTTGTATTAGAGTAGTACATAGGAACATTCAAAACCAGGTTTTAGCCCATGTTTTCGGAAGATTCCCTTCGGTCTACCGAAAGAGGGAGTTTTCAGCTCTAAGTGCACAACATCTTTGCGGAGTAAGTGTCGTCTGTGAGGCGGGTCACACTTGGGAGTTTGATGTTGCCTCTTTCAACCTACCACCACACTATTATACATATATGTGGGACCATGCATGATTCGGTGCGATTCCGATGCACCGGAGCCTCCGCTTCGGGCGAAACCCCAACCCGTTGATCGGAAGTCAACCGTGTCAGCTACCCCTTCCACGGGCCTCGGAAGGGGGTAAACCAATAGAATTTTTTGTTTGGTTGTGTTAGAGTAGGACATAGGAACATTTAAAACCAAGTTTTAGCCCATGTTGTCTTAATATATATTAAGGACCAACCTCGGAGTGGGATCTTGGCTCCCACCACCTAACAAAACACTCTTATACATATATTAAGGACCCATGCATGGTTAGGTGGGATTCCGACGCTCCGTAGCCCCCGCTTCGGTGAAACCCTAGCCTCGCTGGAAAAAGTCAAACTTGGTCGTCTACCACCTTGACATCACACTTATGGACCTTTCATAAAAATTATTAGGTTATGGTATAAAATTAAATGTAAAGTCTAAGCCGACGGTAGATCTGACAGGCATAAATTGATAGTACGAAGTTGATCTAAAAAAAGGAAAAGATCTAAGCCGACGGTATTACCGTCGGCACAGATCTGACAAGCATAAATTAATAGTACAAATTTGATCTAAAAAAAAGAAAAAGAGCTAAGCCGACGGTATTACCGTCGGTATAGATTGACATGCATAATTTAATAGTACGAAGTTGATCTAAAAAAACAAAAGTAAAAGAGCTAAGCCGACGGTAATACCGTCGGCATAGATCTGACATGCATAATTTTATAGTATGAAGTTGATCTAAAAAAATATAAAAAGAAAAGAGCTAAGCCGACGGTAATACCGTCGGCATAGATCTGACACATCTAAGCCGACCGTCCTCCGCTGGGACCGTCGGCTTAGCTCTGACGCCGTCGACGCGCCGTGTTCGGAGGGTCACGTGGAGGGGAGCTATGACGACGGCCGTTGTGAGCCGACGGTCACCGTCGGCTTAGCCTCACATACACCGACGGTCTTTTTACGCCGACGGTGACCGTCAGCATAGCTCACGGTACGCCGACGGCGGCGCTATGCCGACGGTAATTTTTTGACCGTCGGCGTACCTCTGTTGTGCCGACGGGCCCGACATTTCACCGTCGGCGTAGCTTCTGACCGTCAGCATATCAGCTGATTCCCGTAGTGAGAAGCACGTGATTCGAACTGGAGCTCAGGGTTCGGAGAGATGCGTGGAACTCAGCATCGGTCGGGAATGACTGGTGGTTATCTGCAGTGGGGCCTGAGGTGGTGTGGGTTAGCGACCCAGTAGATCTTGGCCAAGATTGCGGATGCTCGACGCGATAATAGCAGCGAGGTGTGCGGTAAGCACAGGCGGTCATACATGTGGTCAGATAGGTGTGCAGGGGTGCTGAAGTAGTGTTGGCGAGTATCAGGTTCAAGTTGGTGACTGGGTCTATGGAGATTGACGCGTCAGATGATAGACAGGAGTCAGCCATGGGGAATCTGAGAAAGTGTTGGAAAGTCTGAAATGTCGGAAGCTTGGAGGGTACATGGCCATATATTCTGTTATGTTCAGCGCACATGGCAAAGTGCGGGTAACTAGATATAGGAGGGGACGAAGTGCTATAGCTGTGGGACATGTAGAAGACTATCCAGGAAAAGATGAGTTGACTGTGAATTTGATTCAAAGTAACTAAAAGGCGACGGTGAAATTTCTTCAAGTTGAAAGTATTTTTACGCAGACCACTAGTCGGTGTGTGATGGTGTTGAACGGGAAGAAGGGACTACAGTTGCAGGTGGAGTCACGTTGAGTCTGGGAGTAGCAGCGAAGCTCATGGAAGACAACCAAATCCGGAGTACATGGAGGTTTGACGCATTGACAAATTCAAGGTGGTGGAGAATATTCGCCAAGGTGGAGTTTGTTGTGTTTGTGTCGAATATTATGTATGAGTTGGGTTACGATTGGACTTTGAGTTGTATTAGGTGTGGATAGGTACGAGTAGTGTTGGAGTCGAACTCTTGTACCCTGTACCTCCTATATAATAAGGGGGGCACCACACGTTGTAACCTATGGCGACTTGATAGCAGCATGCGCGCAAGGGGAGCCGGCGACTCGTGCCGGACGACCAAGGCGGCCGGTGCAGCGGTATCAATGGGGAGGAGCGCCCGTAGTCATGCCCCGCAGAGTAGGCAAATCATAGCCGAACTGCGTTAACAAATCTCGGTGTCGTCATCGTGCTGTGATTGTTTGGTCCTCGGTAGATCGACTGTGCGCCTACGATCGTAACACACGCCACAGAATGTAGCCAGCCAAGCACTTACCAAAAGCTACAACAGAATATAACCAGCATTTCAGCATCACCAAAAGCACACCAATTGGCAATTTTTTCTCTTTGCATCCTCCTTCTTTACCATCTATGTATGCTTTATTAGTTTAGTGAGGCACATCAGTTGCATGAACAGTGTTCTCCACAGCTCTAGGTTTCCATGCCTGTCCGAGAAAGCATTGTGCCTTTGGGCCTGAGGGTCCAGGTTCTCCATCTATTGACATCAGCCGTCCATGTAAAGGAGGCCGAGATGACACGCATTCAGAACGGTGGCTGCTTTGCTTTGGCGAGTGGAACAAAAGGCCCATCCAGCCATCCTCTCATGGCTAAAGAAGAGGCTCACTGACATATGCATGCAAGTGGAAGCCTTAGATCCTACTTATTGTTTTCCTCTTTTATGAAAATGAAAGCTCTACTGAACTCAACGTCGCATTAAGTGATACAAGCACAAGAGTTCACATGCGGCCTCTGTCTTGAATCCTACTGGAGCTTGTTTGTCTTCTGTTCATGCTGTACATGCATAATAGGAAAACGTTACTCCCTCCAATCCATAAAAAGTGTTGCCCACTTAGTACAAAGTTTGTACTAACTTAGTAGAAAATGAGCGATACTTTTATGAATCGGAGTGAGTATGTTTGGTAACCGATTAAATGGAGTTGACAAACAAACAAAGGCTCATATTCGTATAGGCGTTTCACCCATTTGTTGGGCAATTTGGAATTGCAGAAATAATCTTATTTTTAACAGAGCAAGGAATTTTCATGTTAGGCAGGTTATCAATATGGCAGCTCATTGGATCCAGCTTTGGGCTTTCCTTCTCCCGTCGGATCAGTGGGATCTTATGGCTACTGGATGTTCACGGCTCCTGATGGTCGCTCGGGATATCTTCAGCCGGGCTTCGTGGCAGCATATTAATCGCATTGCGCATGTCTAGTTGTTATATGTTGATTATGTTTCGATGGTTGATTTTTGTTTCAACCTTATGTGATCCATGATTTGTAAGATTTGATACTTCTTGATACTTCGTAATAAATGGCTGTGTGCATCGCTTGATGCAGAGGCCGGGGATTCCCATTTCGAAAAAAAAAATTGACAATCAATAATATGTATATTTATAGTAGAAAATAGTACATGGTAGAGATATATGAGCTGACTCCATCAATTACAAAATAAGATCTAAAAGAAAAATATCAAATCATCGAGGTCTTCAAACTCTTTCTTCTTCCTTAACCAAATCTTGTATTTTTCGGAAGGAAGCCGTAGAAAAGTGGCATAGATATCAAAGCACAAACCTGTAAATACCAACGATGTTTCTCCCATAATTTTAATTTTAAGCCGTAGTGCCAAGTCTACGTGCCCACACGCAACCATTAAAATAATCAACAAACATCGGCAAGAGCACCAACACCAGCATTCTAGGGAAAAGCAACCGAACAACCTCATCAACGTCACTGAGAGCCGAGGGTACGAATCACCATTATTGAGGACGTACAAACCGGGACAAATTTTGCGAGGACAATCCTCCTCGTGATAACCATGAGAAGAAATCCAAAATTGATCTGGCAAAGCAAGATCTTAAGTACCATACCTATACAATCTTTCAACACCACCATTGACATCAAGAAGGAGATCTCACCATCGAACGATGGGCCAAAAATCACTTATTGAAGACGATGTCATCTCAATTGACGAAGAAGACGACTACCAAAACCCTAATCCAAACTATTGAAAACACTGCTTTTATTAAAAACTTAGGTTCTCCCACCCTCATGATCGACGCCGGCTATGGAGGAGGCGGAGGTAGAGACGGCGGCTAGGTTTCCTTCAAGATGGAATAGGAACTATCTGTGAGTTTCTTGTTTCTTCTTTGTTTTCCGGTGCCCCTTTTTGGTACCATAATGCATTATCATGATTTATTTTGTTGCATACACGCAATACATTATCATATTGCCATATCCTGTTGGTGTACTCTGAGTCTGATATGTTCATGGACAGGCAGTGGATAAGCGTATGGATATATGCATGGACCTGGAGCTCTACGATTTCAAGCCCGCCTCATTTCAAATCCCTAGGCCTATCTAAAGAAGGTTCAATTTCTTTTATTGAACTGATGTGACCGGTTTTAATGCTCAATATTGTTTTAATGAAGGACTGTGCTAACTAGGGCACGTGCCCTAAATTAGACTTCCGTGGGCACGGATGGAATATGGCAATTGAGCCATGCATGCAGCCACCGCATAGACTTCTTTTTTTGCTTTTCAAACTTTGAAATATTTTATCTTTTGAACTGTAAGTCAAAACCCAGATCCGTTTTCACGGTTAGCTTTGTCTCGCCGAGATCTTCGAAAGTAGATCCCATGTTGATATGTTTTCTTAACAGTTTTTGGATACTAGTTGCCAGATTATAATCACGTGGTCACCAGGGTATTGCCATGTTGGTCACCAGGTTAAAACCGAATGGTTACCCGATTTTTTAAACTTTGCTACTCACCAACATAATTTTTCCCTGATGTTAGTGCCATGTTTTACATGTTTAGAGTGGAAAAAATACACAACGTGTAGAACATTGCTACGACTAAAAAACATATAAAAATTATCTGGTAACTATGTGTTATTTGAATGGTTACTGTTAACTAGTAACATGGCAATGACGGTATTATAACCTAGCAACTGATGACGAAAAAAACATCGTCAAAATATATTAAGATGAGATCTTTTTTAAAATTACTCGTCGAGCAGGACCCCGTGGTGGTGAAAACGGATTGTCAATTCGATTAACGGCTTAAGAGATAAATAATTTTGAAATTTCAGATTTTAAAAAGAGTTCATGCATGCATGTAGTTGGTTAGTCCCTCCGTCCCTATAGAGCCAGATGCTAGCATGCATGCGCCGTAAGAAATTGTTTTGTGGGACACGTATTCTTGTTAGAATACTCGTATAATGAATGAACAATAGCTTTTTTATCCAAGAATGGGGAGCCCCGAAGCAGAATATTTTGCCTTCCTTTTGAAAAGAAAGGACTCTAGTGCTCTCAATTTCACGTGCACGAAACTGAAAAGCGAAAACAACCCGGATCTTTGTTGCCGCTGGTTATTGGTTTGCTTCGGGCCTTCCCCTTGCTACAAACAAGTGACTCACCGATCTACACTAGATTAACTTTTTTTTTGATAATTAGTGCGGACGAGCCCGAGCAGCGAGCACTCTTAGGGAGTTTTCGATACACTGGAGCCATATTCTGACGTGCGAGTCTTGGTCATCAACCATTACTCCTGTGCTGTTAATGGGATCCCTCTATGCGTTTGCGACCTTTTTCTTTATTTAGTCCCACGCAATTCCCTTTCTTTGTGAAATAATCCATGCAGTTTCTTGTTAACGTCAGATCGAATGAGCTCCTTTAGTGACAATCAAGCACTTTATTAACCTAGCACTTGTAGTCACCAAAATCGGATATGCGGACGCTTAATGGGTACACATTTTTATCTGGCTGTTGCATTCATTTACTCATTGCCTATTTTGGAGATACCCATTATCTTTTTCTTGTTGCAAAAAACCAAGAGAGTATAATGTGCTAGACCAAGAAACGCTTGGGAAGAATGTTGACTGGACTATTTACCGCTTTATACGAAAATTTGCATAAACATATAAATAACCATTAGAATAATCAAAAACTGGCATCAACATCTAAAGACACGTGGAACAGGATAAATTTCTCATGAAAACATGGATAAAAACTATAGAATCCGTTTGGTTCTCAAATCAAATTGTCGCGAGACCTAGAGCAAGGTTACACCAGGGCCAGGGTCGGAACTTTCAGCTATTCATTCACAGGTCAATGGTGGATAGAAGGATGCATTTGTAAATAATAAAGAAACTAAAATAAAATTTCTTAATAAGAGCAGAAACATTTAATAGGAGAGCGAGACCAAGAAGGAACCTTCCAAGAAAAGCAATTGTTAGGTTAAAATAAAAGAGCTCTCCAAATGGTTGAATAGAAATGCTGGTGGGGACTTTGGTAGCTTTTAGATTAATGCTGCAATCAGCAAGGCCTGGACCCTAGCAGCAACGCTTGTACAATTGAAAATGGGACCGACTAGGCTTGATTAGCAGGTAACTACTGCTTTACTAGTTAATGAATTGGTTAATGCATGTGATTTGTCTTGGAGCATCTTCTTTAGTTACGTACCCTAAGGCTGCAATCTTCTTGATTTGGAGCTGTGGGAGCAAAGGAGAATGCTCAATTGCTCGATTTCCACGCACCCTTCTGGCCTTCTATGACGGACAACTCCTACTACCTCTTGTCAATGTTATTTCTTTTTTTTTTTTTAGATAACAGGCATCTCATGCCCAGCTTTAAATTAATAAAGCCACAAAGTCACAGAGTCATACACACCAACCAACATAGAGGATTACATAACGGCCTCAGGCCCAGCAGAAAGTCCTTAGCTAAACTCTTCAGCTAACAGAAGAAACGACAACACGGAAGGCACACGCACACAGCGTAGCGCCGCAGCTAACGGGTACTAGTAGACAGATCCTGGGATGGCGATATTGCGTCTCTGTAGAGATGGCGGAGAGCGTCCAGGATGCTGTCGATGACGGAGAGCTCCTCAGGTCTTGCAAGAAGGCGCCAATGCTGCAAGAACATAGCAGTTTTGAAAACACAATCAGCGGGTTGGTTAGGGAAAACACCGTCAATAGAAAATTTGTTTCGAATATTCCAGAGCGCCCAGCTCTGGGCAGCAAAGAAAAGCCAAAGCATCTTCCTTCTACTTGGGGGGAGAGACATCAGCAAAACCCAAAGCTCAACAAAAGAGGAAGGGTTCCAGGAGACACTAAACATCGTCCTCACCCCACTCCACATAAATCTCGCTAACAGACATGAGAAGAAGATATGGTTGCTTGATTCAGTTTCCCCACAGAGGGCGCACTTGCCATCCGAGGGGCCCTGCTTTTTCTGAATTTGCTCTCGCGTTGGCAACTTGTTGCGAGCCAATCGCCACAGGCAATTTTTTATTTTTAGAGGAACTCTGATTTCCCAAAAGAACGCTGGTAACGTCGGCCGATCAGCTTGGATGATTCTGCGGTACAGCGATGCGACGGAGAACTTCCCCGCTGACTCCAGAGCCCAGGACACCTTGTCCCGCTCCAGAGTGGGGCTTAAATATTTTATTTCACCCCATAAAACTGTCCATTGAGTCAGCTCCTCATCCCCAAAATTTCTTCGAAAATGAATCATCCATCCAGTCCCGTCAAAAGCATGCGACACTAGCATGTTAGGGGAACCTAAGATGTCAAATAGTCTAGGAAATTTGTCTTTAAGGGGGCCCTCCCCCTTCCACCAATCCCACCAAAATCTAATTAACTTCCCATCGCCTAAGGAGAAATTAGCTCCCAGCTTGAAGAAGTGTTTTATCTTGTGCAATGAGTGCCAAAACTGGGACCCTCCCACCGCACTGGCATTTAGGAGGCCGTCCACACCTTTGTACTTTGCCACTAGGATCCTTTTCCACAGAGTTTGGTCCTCACTTTCATCAAAGAGCCTCCAGATCCATTTAGTTAATAACGCTATATTCATCACTTTTGAGTTTAAAACCCCAAGGCCACCTAGGTCATTAGGGCGGCAGACGTCAACCCCTTGACCATGTGGTATTTCCTCTTATCTCCGACCCCCTCCCAAAAGAATCTAGCAATATGCTTGGCAAAACCCTCATGAGTGCCATCAGTAAGGAGGAACAGTCCCATAACAAACATTGGGAGGCTGGCGAGCGAGGAATTGGAAAGGGTGCGGCGGGCAGCCGACGACATCCACTTCCCTTGCCACAGGTCCAACCTATGGCCCACCACATTAACCAAGGGTTCCCAATCAGCCATAGTCAACCTCCTATCGGCCATAGGAAAACCCAGGTAAGTAAAAGGAAAAACTCCCACTGAGCAATTGAGCCTCCTAGCCACGCTGGCTTGTTCCTCATTAGAGGCTCCCATGACTATCACCTCACTTTTCAAAAATTGATTGAGTCCCGAGATGACTTCAAAACATAGAAGCAAAAATTTCAAGTTAATAATACTTTGGTCTGTGTTTTTTGTCAGAATAATGGTATCATCAGCATACTGAAAGTGGGACACTCCCCCGGGGATTAGGTGATCAATCACTCCATGAATATGACCCGCCCCTCTGGCTTTGTCCAGAATTGCTGCCAGCGCATCTGCCATAAGATCATATAAAAGCGGGAGATGGGATCTCCTTACCGAACCACCCTCTTGTTTCTAAAGTATGGGCCCACCTCTCCGTTAATCGCAGTAGCGGTTTGGCCCCCAGATACTAGCTGCATCACCCTATGGATGAAACCGGATTGGAAACCATTCCTTACGAGCACTTCGCACAGAAAGGACTAGCTCACTCGATCATATGCCTTTTCGAAGTCTAGTTTTAGGATGATCGCCCCTGTATTCCTAACTTTTAGCTCATGAATAATTTCGTGCAGGGCTAGGACACCATCATTAATCTGTCTCCCTTTAATAAAGGCTGTTTGGGATAATGAGATAACCCGGTACGCTACCGGGCTAAGACGCACAGCGAAGGCCTTAGAAATGAGTTTAAAGATTACGCTGATGAGAGCAATGGGGCGGAACTGCGTGATCTGATCAGCCCCAGACACTTTGGGAATCAAGGATAAAACCCCAAAGTTAAGACTGGCAATGTTCACTCGACCCAAGGCAAACCCATTTAGAATTTGAAGAACTAGAGTCCTAAGCAAAGGCCAGATAAAATGTGAAGAAAGCAACAGGGAAACCGTCAGGGCCAAGGGCCGTGTCTGTCTTCGTTACCTTTAGCACTAGATCCAGCTCCTCGGGTAGGAAAGACAAGGAGAGTGCCAGATTCTCCTCCTCTGACACCTTCCCACTTTCACCCCAAAGGTCATGCTGCAACCCCAGCAGTTTAGGGTCCTCTGTGCCCATCAGGTTCATATAAAATTGATAAATGTGTGCTTGGATTTGATCTTTGTCTCTGATCACTCCAGCGATTGTGGACAGAGATTTGATGCAACACTTGCGTCTTCTGCCAATGGCCACTGCGTGAAAAAAACGCCATGTTGGCATCCCCTTTTAATAGCCAGTCCCGGCGGCCCCACTAGCGCCAATACTCCTCCTCCGTTCTGTAAATCTGCATGATCTGATCCTATAGATGGTAGTGCCATGCCCAACCATATTCAGTTAAACCCTCCGCATCCGCCAGGGCATCCAACTCTTGGATTCTGGCCAGGATCTCCACCTTCTTAGCATTACTCTCCCGTCTTGCATTCGCCGCCCAACCCCGAAGAAACCCTCTAGTCCCTCCAGCCTAGTGATGCATGTAAAATGCATACATGAACTTTGCATTATATTACTCATATTTTAATCATATTTGCATCATATAAGGGTTATATCATTGTTTTATAATGATTTTGGGAAGATTTCACAGTTTTCCTATTTTTCTGGAATTAACCCTGCACTGGCAGAAAACCCTATTTTCTATATTTTGATGTTTTAGGGACCCAAACGACGTCCAAATGACTTGAAAATTTACGAGCATCAGTTTTTGGAAGGAACAAAGCGTAGGAGTGAAGGACACGAAAAAGTGGAAGCCCGAAGGCCAAAAGAGGGGGCCCACACGGCCAGATTCCTTGGCCACGTGGGGCCCACCAACTTGGCCCTCGTGGCTCCGTTGCCATCGATTTTTCTTCCAGAAGTTTCGTCTTCACCTAAAACCGACTATAAAAATAGTCCCCCGACGTTTTCCAGAGGAGAGCACCGCCGAAACATAGAAACCACGAAACAGAGACTTGGAGCTGCAGATTGGAGGGGGAAAACTCCGGCGGGCCGGCGCTGCCGGGGTGGTCTCCATCTCCCCCAACGACATCTCCACCGTCTCCATGATGAAGAGGGAGTAGTTTCCCTCGGGGCCGAGGGCTCATGCCGGTAGCTATGTGGTTTATCTCTCTCTCCCATGGTGTGATCTTTATGTGATCATGAGCTTTGTAATCTAGTTGAATCCATAGATGTTACTCTTCATTATCTTATGAATTATGCTACTCAAGTGGTTTTATCAATGTAATCTCCGGAGTCACCTTTGTCCCATGGTGCGAAGTTGACAGTGTGCACACCGTGTGTGGCTCTTAGGCTATAGATTACAGGAATACTTATCATGAGTTATTATTTGTGTTGGATGTCTTTATGAAATTGTGGTGTTTGTCTAGTACTATCTAGGGCGCTCAAGTTGACAGTGTGGGGTTCCCTAGATGTGGAATGCGACTTTAAGGTGTGCTTTTATAGCCCTACGCAATGGATTGGTGTTCGTTATCCAACCGGAGGATAGTTCGGGGTAGCATAGTGAAGAGGAAATATTTATGTATTCAATTATATTATTATTGTTGAGAGTGTACACTAGTGAAAGTATGATCCCTAGGCCTTATTTCCTATAAGAAACACACACTTGAGCTTGCCCTCTTGCTGCATAGAGGATTGGGCTTTCTCTCTTTGAGAGCTTCTACTTGCTACCATTTACCTTCAGCATTTTTACCAAAAATCCCAAAAACACTTGCATCTTTCATTGTTTTATTTACCATTCTTGTTAACCAATACCTTCAGCTCCTCGTGGGTTCGACAACCTTTTCTAATCGAAAGGTACTACAATTGATCTCCTGCACTTGGGAGTCATCAAGATACTTTTCTGGCGCCGTTGCTGGGGAGCGTAGCGCTATTGGTAAGAAGTTTGGTAAGGAAACTTGAAAGCCGAATTTTATTTACTGTTTTATCTCATTGTTACTATGGCATTTATGAATCGTGCTTCGCTGCATCTTGCTTTATATGAAAGTGCTTAGGCTAATGCTCCTAAAGTGGTTGAAACTACTGTGTCTGTGGTACCTAAAGTGGGATTTAAAATTCCCATTGGTCATGTTAAAAGAGTTATGAAAAATCCATTTACAGGGGATGGAACTAAGTCTGCACATGAACATGTGGAGACAATTGAAGAAATATATGGTTTATTTAGGCTTCCTGGTATTTCTGAGGATCAGGTAAAAAGGAAGCTATTATATTTGTCTTTATTTGGTAATGTTCGTATCTGGTTCATGTCTTTGGATGAAGAAGTCACTATTGAATGGAGTATTTTGAGGAAGGTTTTTCTTAAATATTTTACTCCTAAAGAAAGAATTCTTGCTGCCACGGAAAATACTAATATTTTGCAAGAAAAGGAGGATAAAAACCTAAGCTTGGGGATGCCCATGCAACCCCAAGAAGAAGAGGAATACCAACCTATGCCTAATGAGAAAATTATTGATAATAATTTTAAAGATGATAATGAGGAGTATTGCTTAAATATGCTATATGATAATGCTTTGGATGATGGTCCTGTTTTGCTTGATAATCCTCCATGTTTAGAACTTGTTACTAAATTATGTGAGGATAAAAATGATATACTTGCAGTTTGTGACAACACTCTCACTTATGAGTGTCCTACCTTATTTTTGAACTCTCCTATTCACACCATGGAGGAGAATCTTTTATATGTTGAAAAGTACTTATGTGGGCTGAAATTATCTTATTCTAATAACCATTTCTCCCATGACCATCATGTTTATGGTGCTTCTTGCAATTATTTTGAGAGAGGAAAATATGCTAATATCTTACATGATAGTTTTAATAATCCCCTATATGTTCCTAAGTTTGCAAAGTTGCACCAATCTAAAAGTTCCTTTGTCAAATTTGTTTCCACTACTTGTAACTATCATGAGAGGGGAAAATATGGTTCTAAACATTTCAATATTATTACGTTTCCTCTCTTTAAGTTCAAAGTCTTGAAATTCCTCTTGTTTTATCTTCCTATGCTACTTGCTTTGTGTTTCAATAATTTATTTTCTTACAAGATTCCATAGGACGTGGGTGACACTTAAATATGTTTCATATATTTCCTTTGATGCTCACCTTTGCGGTTCAATTCTTATTCCTATGTGAGCATCATTAAAACTATCATGGCTGTACAGAAAACAGATTCCTAAGCTTCACTGCGAAAATTGTTAAAAATCACAGGGAAGAAATTTTGACCTGAAATTTTACGACAGCAATCTTCAGTTATTAATACACATTCCATTAGATCAAAATTTTCTGATTTGAGCAACGTAAGTGCCTCTGAAAATTCACTCTATACGGGCTGTCCAGTTTTTGACAGATTCAGTCTTTATTTTGCATTACTCTCATTGATTGTGTTTTGTGTAGTTCTATTGATCAAAGAGAAATACACAACCATAGTAACAGTAGTTAATTTTTAGGATCAACTCATGATATGTCTTTACTGTACCTATATGGATTTAATTTATGGAGACACTAACCCCTCTAATCAAGTTTTATGATGAGTTTTCTGTAAAGAAATTTTCAAGTGGAAGAGTTGAGGGTGATGAACAATGATCAAGAGGGACAAACACTCAAGCTTGGGGATGTTACCCCTAGGCTCACCCTACATGTTTCGAAGAAGTATAAGAATTCAAGCTTGGGGATGTCAAGGCACCTCACTCCAACCATCTTGATACCAAGTAAGTAGGCCTAGCTATATGGCTATAAAGAAACCGCTTTACGGGAGGCAACCCGGTTGTTTTTATTTTTGATTTTCTTTGTGTCCTATTGCTGTAACAAGAGACTTATTTTTTACTTTAGTTTCTGGAATTATTAATAAAGTGCCAAGTTTTACCTATTTTGGTATGAAAAAGTTGCTATTTGCATTCGGAGATTTTATTCCAGCACGAATATGTGCACTGTATAATTTTTCATTCCTAATATGTAACTCCGAATGATATCATATTTTTACTGTAACTACAACATTTCATCCTCTGTATGCCTGAATTTTTTCAGAATTTTTTGACATGCTTAAGTCTGGTACAAAAATGCGTTTCGCAGCTGCTGTTTTTCTGGACAGATTCTGTCCCATTTTGTTTGATGCATTCTTTGAACTTTTAACTTGAATCTTTTTGATCCAATTGAGTTTATAAGTAGGCATACAACATTACACACTTTCTGTACATTCATATGAATTTTTGTCTAAGGATTTTATGCAGCAAGTAATTCATTTGTCTATCACTACTAATGTCACCACACAGAAAAGAAATGGGAGAAACAGTGTTTTGAAATTTTTTCACAGGGATTAGAGGAGATGCACCAAGAGCTATCCAAGGATGGTGAATACCATAAGCTTGGGGATGTGAATACAACCCCACTGGACCAACACACTCTCGGTTTGCACACGTCTAACTTCGATTTTTTGATCAATGCACTTTATCGTATAAATTTGGAGCGTCTTTTATTTGCTTTTTATTTTGGTTTGATTTTTGTTTTGAGACCACCACTATCATTTTTATATGAGAGAGCTACTGGAAGTTTGGGTTGAATAAAGTTGGATGCTAAATAAAAAATTGGGAAAGGGATGTTTAAGTTGATTTAAAAAGATACATATAGTTGCATAATTCATATGTTTTTAATGAGTATCAAATTGCAAGTGGTTTATCAAGAGCATCTTTTATTCATGTTTTGATGCTGAATGTTGCTTTACTTTGTTTAACATGGATTGGTTAGTTCTATGGACACTTGTGCGTGCATTTAGACGGTCAACTTTCTCCCTTTTGCTAGCCCAAAAATTCCAACAAGTAAAAACTTGTTTTCCAACACCTTCAACCAAAGTTTTTCCAGTGAGTCCACCATATCTACCTATTAGCCTTATGCTATTCCGAGTATGTTTATCATGATACTTTGTGTTATCTATAGCGGTAAGGCGCCCCCACTCTATAGGGACTTAGCCGCACGGTTTCGATTCAAACCACCCCGGCCGGCTCGCGTGCTCGCTCTCTCCTCTTCTTCCTCCGAGATCCCCTGCGCCTCTGCCTCCTGTAGCGCCCCGACCCCAGAGCTATACAGTGAAACGTTGTGCAACCGGTCATGCTACACAATCGAGGGTTACTGGGTTTACCAATCCCAGGCCAAAACACATTGGCAGGCGTGCTCGGAATACATCATCGGCACACAACACCTCGATCATGCCATAAGCTCGGACATCGCTTTCACGTATAACAAAGAGACCAAGACTGCGGAACAACTGGCACATCACAGACTCTACGACACAAAGATATCATAGTTCAACTCATATAATTGAGAAAGATAGCAAATGACACATCAGAGGTCACTGACCCATCATTACAACAAGCGGAAGCAAATTTAAAGTTGTCTAAACAACAAGATCCAAATTATGGCCTAAGAGGCCTACAGATAAACATCCCGTGCCAGCCTGTTCCATGACGTCCCAAGCTGCCACCTGGGAACCCCAGACTACTCGTCGAAGTCAACGTAGAACCCACCTTCCAGTTCGGTGGCGTCCTCCTCTGAAACAAATAATAATCAACAAAGCAAGGCTGAGTACGACGTACTCGCAAGAATTAGTAGGGCGATATAGGCCCGATACTGACGGAGGCTCTACTGCCGTATAATGTAGCTAATTTGCATAAAGCTGGTTTTCCTTTTAAAAGATATAAAGACCCATGACATCGTCTACTCAGAATGTTTTTTCATAAAGGGGATAAGAGAGTAAACTTTTCATCTCGGTTCTCAACGAACCAACTTGTAGCCAACACATCACTCGTCACCACCAAGGCACTCCCTCGAATCACCCTCGAGGAAATGAACCTTTACCACACATTGATTATGCAACCTCTAGCTGCCATATCAATTAAGTAAAGTTCTCTATGATCTTACCTATCTCACCAAGATTTGTCCATAACCGTGGACACGGCTTTTCGAAAAGATTTAACCATGCAGGGGTGTACTGTTTTTACCATTGGTACCGTCCGGCTCACCTAATTGGCCCTCTTCCGGGGAAGGCCGGCGAGTGGGCGCGGTTAAACCTTTACCTCGCATGAGACTATCCAAGAGTCATCTGTGGCCACAGGGCAAGTTTACCCAGCCTATTTCAGCCCCTGCCCCATCGCCACGTCCTAAACACCACCATCCTCATCATTTCTTTTTCCGCTCACACACACGGCAAATGGAAATAGCAAACTAGAGGACCCTTGGATACGCCCGCACAAGTTATTCAGTTAGTAAGGAGCCCATACTCCCACCGATGGAAGCACGCTCGGTTCTTGGTTCAAGCGATAAGAACTCACACCTAGGGGCAAGAATGAGGCAAAACACCATCCCCGATGGCAACTCATCCAAGCCTTCTTAGCATTTTAATTAAGCATCACAAGTATCCACCACGCCCGAATCATTCCATCAACATCCATAGCATGGAATTAAATAACGGACAGCTAAACATTCTACTAAGCATGGCTAACCATAGCTAAGCATATATAAATACGACCATTATATCTTTGTCTCCGGCCAACACATCAAACCTAGGGTTTATAGGAGGGGAAGCATGTGATGGTTCGGGGATAAACATGCATTCATAGGATACTCTACAACTTGATCAAAAGAGACATTTGAATCGCATGCAATATTATGGTGGACAAAGTAAGTTTTTAAAACAATTGGATGCTAGATGCCAAGAAGGTTAGGTTAGCTCTTGCCTTGCTGATAGTACTGGGCGCGTTGATCGTCAAGGTATTGTGGTGGAACCTCGACTCCTGAATCTAACGAAACACAACAAGAACAGGAAACGAAATAAATAACACGAATACAAAGGTGCAATGCACAATCATGATGAGATGGTCAAATTATGCACTGAAATCATATTGGGCATGTCCCACAAGTTAAATGGAACCCCTAAAATAATTATTGCAATTAACGGGTTAAAACTCCATATTTAACTTAGTGAATTAATTAATTACTCAACATGTCCAGTACTGAAATATGAGGTCTACATGCATGATATTGACATTATTAGATAGATGTTGTCCTACTGATCGTTTTGGTACCTCGTTTGCAATTTTCTGATTAACGATGAAGAAATGGTGATTTAAACGCTAATGCAATTTAAATCATTTTAACCAATTCGAAAATGACATCAAAGCAAAAGTTATTTTCATACTGTGAAATTAACATGGCTAGATAGCATTTGTTTTGCTGGTCATTTTGGTATATCAATTGCAAATTTTGAATTAATATTCACCAAGTTACGATATTTTTAATAATTGAATTAATTCTGCCATTTTAACTATTTTTATTAAACAGCACCAACATTGCATCTAAAATTCCCTCAAATGACATAAACTTGTAGATAATTGTTTACTGAACATTTTGAGAGCTTATTCATAATTTTTGGATAATTAAAACTCAAGTTATGCAATTTTTAATTTCCACAAATAATCTGCCATTTTAGTGATTTTAAATAACAGCAAATTAAATGATTCATTTTAGCATCCAATTACAACTAACAGGTAGATATTAATTCTCTGAACAAAATGGTACCTTATTTGAAATTTTTGGAGCAATATTCAAATTGTTATGAATTTTCAAAGTTGGACTTTAAATCTACCCCTTTTATATTTAACAATTAAAGATAATTTAATTTAACCAAAAATTCAAATAAAGGCACTAACAAGTAGAGCTTATTTAGCTGAGCATCTTAACATATTATTTGCGAAATATAAAACTCTAGATATGAATTTCCAAAAATTTGAATAATTAACCGATGATTTGAATTTCACATTTTAAATTCAAATTCAGAAATTCATTTGCATGTGTGAGTGAAATATTTGAATAGGTTGTGAAATTGTGAACAATTTGGTATGTCATTTGTATTTTTCTGTTTTACCATTTATTAGAAAATGCAATTTCCATCTTCTCTGTTAAAACTGAAATTGCAAAACTGAAGAACGGCCGACGTAAGCATGACGTCATCGGGGAACAGGCGGCCTATTGATCATGAAATCGTCGGCTTGGGCTGGAATTGGAGGCAGGCAGTTGTGCTATGAGCTAGAGGAGGCCAAGAGGAGTTCGGGGAGCGACGGCACAGACCAAATGGTCGCCGGCGCGGGCATCGTGGAGAGCGAGAGGGAGAGGGAAAAAGGGATGGGGCAATGCACCTGCTCACCAGCAATGCGAAGATGCGCACGGCGAGGCCGGAGGAGGCCGGACGGCGACACGGAGGTGCTCGACGGCGGCGACCCAAGGCGGAAAAGACGCGGACGGTGGCGACAACTTCGGGCACCCCGGCCCAATTCCTTGTGCAGGGAGGGAGAAGGCGACGGCGCGGAGCTCGTGGGCTGCTTGGACCCACCCGGGGTGGCCGGAGTCGACGGAGAGGTGCGGCGGCCGGGGCGGCGGGCAGTGGAGCTCGGTTAGGGTTTGGGGACACGGGGGGGAAAAGCAGGGGAGCGAGGGAGGGAGGAGCACAGGGTCCTCATAGCCACGCAGGGGGGCCGCGGTGAGGAGGAGGCAGAGGACATTGACACGGTGACCGCAGCGTCCATGGCGCCAGTGCCAAGCACTGTGGCGACAGGGAAGACGGCATTTTTCTGAAAAACCCCTGGCCTCTATTTCCTTTCCTGTTTTTCTTTTAAATTTGAAAACAACACCTTTTGGGATTTATTTGAGGCTGCAAAACATTTTCTAAAATTATGAAAATATTTAGGTAGGCTCCCCATGTTATTTAGAAGCTCCACAAAAATTGGTTCTGCAAAAATAAAAGGTTTGCATGACATTTGTTCATAGTGTTTTAAATAAGGCAAATTTTAATAATTTCCAAAATCCATTTACTTGGGGTATTTAAACATTCTAAAAATAATTGAAAATATTCATGGAGACTCATCATAAGATAAGCAAGCTCCCCATAATTTTATTTTGAATTTTTGAAATGTTTAACTTGGTTTCAAATTAAGAATTGGTTTAACTCAATTTTGAGGTCCCAATTTATTTAATTGTTTGGCAAGAATTTTACTTTGCCAAATAATTATGAAATGCATTCTTGGAACTTACTGGACAAATATGGAAGCTCAAGAATATTTTGGTTTTGCCAGATGGAGCAATTGCACTTGACTTGGGAATTTTATGAAGTGTTTGATTCCTTTTAATGATTTCCATTGGTTGCAATATTTAACTTAGCAATTTAAGTATGTATGCCATGATGCAATGAAAAGAAAAAGTGAAAATTTGGCCCATATTTTAGGGTACCAAATCTGGGTTGTTACAATTCTATCCCCCTTACAAGAATCTCGCCCCGAGATTCCTAGAGTAGGGAGAGGGAGAGGAGGGAAACATGACAACCCTTAACTTCTACGATCTTCTTGATCCCACGATGATCCTCCTTGTTGCAGAGAGTAATGTAGCAAGCATGACGTGCCGACTAGAAAGTCAGAAGATAGTTCAAGGTGATGGAGAAATTTTCTCCAAGGTTTGGAAATACGAACTTTGCACAAGACCATAAGCCTTTGAGAAAGATGACCGAAACCAGGTATACCCAAGAATTACCCATGATCCTCGGTATAGTGGTTGAGGCTAAAGATTTAAGAGATTCGTCAACGGGCCTTCCGGTGAGGTGCGTGAGCTACAACACCGGACTTGTCAGGATTACAAGTAGGCTTAGGTCGTGTTCTTGACGAACCCCAATCATCATTTCTGCTTGAGATTCCTAGTTGGTTAGGTGTGCGGACACTTCAGGCCTTGCAGGACTGACGAGGGAGGTTGCGTCAGTAACAGAAGGTAGGGTCACTAATTTCTCAAGACGTAGGCTTCCTGGCCAAGCTCCAGAACACGAGCTAGATTGGGAGACACTGGTAAGATGATGAGACTTGACCACTTAAGGGGAGTCCATATCCTCAATGGTATTTGATGGTTGTGTGCAAATGACATGAATGTGAAAGAATGCGATGCTCCCAAAATCGAATAAAACTGAAGCTGGATATGTGTTGACTCGAAGCGTACCCATGAGAACACGAGGGCCTTCTTCAACTCCTTCAGCCGAGACGTGGTTCAGGCGACCACGGCTGACGGTCATGGCCTTGGCGGCTGGTGTAGAGGGAGCCGGTGCAGGTGATGAGGTAGCCGGTGCCTTCTGGGGACACTCCCTGGAGAAATGCCCCGGCTGGCCACAACTGAAACAAGTGGGCCTCGGCGGTGGTGGAGGCAGCTGAGGGTGGTACCCACTTCCAGCCGCACCCAAGGTCGAAGTAGTTGGGCGAGGCGGAGGTGGCCTGTACCCTGAGGGCTTGGGCATGAAAGGAGCACGGGGCACCGAGCTGAACGGCATGAACACCCTACGCTTCTTGGCTTCAGAAAAAGAGAGGCTCTGATTGTCCACTGGGGCTGGCCTTTTGGAAGACTCCAACTCCTTCCTACCCTGCTCCATAGTGAGAGCCTGGTTGTATAGTTCCTGGTAGGAATGGAATTTGAAAGGCAGCAACTCATATCGGAGCCGCGGTGCGAGCCCCTTGCGGAAGAGGTACTGCTTGTCCTCATCATTCGTCACGTCCCGAGGGGCGTAACGGGAGAGGTGGTTGAACTCCCGCCCATAGGCTTGGACGTCCATGTGTCCCTGGGTCAGCTCCAGGAACTCCCTCCTTTTCAGGTCCATGATTGGCTGGGGAATGTAAGCCGCATGGAAGGCAGTGCGGAATTCAGCCCAGGTGAAGGTATGGCTAGCAGCAACCATGGACACATGGCTTTCCCACCAGGACCCTGCGGTTCCAGTCAGCAGGTAGGTGGCGAAATTTACTTGTTCCGTTGCCGGAACATGCAAGGCAGTGAACTTGCGCTCAAGAGCACGAAGCCAATCATCAGCATCCAGGGGCTCCTTAGCATAAGCGAAAGTGGGAGGCTGGGACTTCAGGAATCCAGTGAGGTTGTTGCATTCAGTGTTCCTGCGTGCACCCTGCTGCACCAACTGCGCGAGCAGATTCTCGTTGCGCACGCGGCCTCTTCAATAATCATCAGAACCTCCGCCATAGTGGGTGGCGGCGGTGGATCAGGATTGCTTTGTTCACCACGACGGGTAGGAGCCATTCTGGAGATATGAACAAGGACACAGTTAGTAACCATAACCGGTCATTTAGGGTAGATCATTAGACTTCTTCCTGATATAGAGATTTAAGATGGCACGAAACAGATCAAGGCAACCATGATATTGCAGAAGCCTTGGTTAGCACTCTTCCGACAACTAGTGCCGAAAGGGTTTCCTGAACGGTTATTAGTGGAGGAATCCCAAATATTGATGGACCACTCGCTAAGAGCAATCCCGCAGGGATTCATATGGTTACCTGACAAAGAGTTTAGCTAAAGCTAGGGACAGGGAAGAGCATTGCTGAGCAAGTCAATTACGGCCGCAACCTGGAGTTTGAAGACTAACTTCAAATTTTGCCAACCTGAAGTAGGGTTTGACCACTAATATCAGGATTCAACGGAAAGACCTTGGGTTAAAGACCAGCTTCATGCACTGGGGCTCACAATAGCATAATACTCACAAGGGTGACAATCCTCAGGAATCATTACACCAGAGCCCTAGCACAATCCGGGACCTTCGGTTCAAGATCTTGGGCTAAAGCAAGGGAATTTATTGACGATCCGCAACATTTCCTGCCTTCGGGCTTTAGAATTGGCAGACGAGCAAAGTTAACCAGTAACTAAAGATAGAACCCAACCCCGTGATCCTAAAGATTTGACTTTGCCGACGATCAGGAGAACCGTTCAATCAAATAGGGGTAAGATAACTCAGAGTAGAGCGAGTTGGATAAGGAGTAAAAAGAATCCTAAGATGGTTTTCACAACTCCTTTTTAGGTTAAAATAGTTTTTCACGAACACTAGACTCGACATCGACCAGTAGAACGGGTTTCCTACAGGCAGTCCTACTCTGATACCAATTTGTAGCGCCCCGACACCAGACCTATACAGTGAAACGTTGTACAACCGGTCATGCTACACAATCGAGGGTTACTGGGTTTACTAATCCCAGGCCAAAACACATTGGCAGGCGTGCTCGGAATACATCATCGGCACACAACACCTCGATCATGCCATAAGCTCGGACATCGCTTTCACGTATAACAAAGAGATCAAGACTGCGGAACAACTGGCACATCACAGACTCTACGACACAAAGATATCATAGTTCAACTCATATAATTGAGAAAGATAGCAAATGACACATCAGAGGTCACTGACCCATCATTACAACAAGCGGAAGGAAATTTAAAGTTGTCTAAACAACAAGATCCAAATTATGGCCTAAGAGGCCTAAATATAAACATCCCGTGCCAGCCTGTTTCATGACGTCCCAAGCTGCCACCTGGGAACCCCAGACTACTCGTCGAAGTCAACGTAGAACCCACCTTCCAGTTCGGTGGCGTCCTCCTCTGAAACAAATAATAATCAACAAAGCAAGGCTGAGTACGACGTACTCGCAAGAATTAGTAGGGCGATATAGGCCCGATGCTGACGGAGGCTCTACTGCCGTATAATGTAGCTAATTTGCATAAAGCTGGTTTTCCTTTTAAAAGATATAAAGACCCATGGCATCGTCTACTCAGAATGTTTTTTCATAAAGGGGATAAGAGAGTAAAATTTTCATCTCGGTTCTCAACGAACCAACTTGTAGCCAACACATCACTCGTCACCACCAAGGCACTCCCTCGAATCACCCTCGAGGAAATGAACCTTTACCACACGTTGATTATGCAACCTCTAGCTGCCATATCAATTAAGTTAAAGTTCTCTATGATCTTACCTATCTCACCAAGATTTGTCCATAACCGTGGACACGGCTTTTCGAAAAGATTTAACCCTGCAGGGGTGTACTGTTTTTACCATTGGTACCGTCCGGCTCACCTAATTGGCCCTCTTCCGGGGAAGGCCGGCGAGTGGGCGCGGTTAAACCTTTACCTCGCATGAGACTATCCAAGAGTCATCTGTGGCCAAAGGGCAAGTTTACCCAGCCTATTTCAGCCCCTGCCCCATCGCCACGTCCTAAACACCACCATCCTCATCATTTCTTTTTCCGCTCACACACACGGCAAATGGAAATAGCAAACTAGAGGACCCTTGGATACGCCCGCACAAGTTATTCAGTTAGTAAGGAGCCCATACTCCCACCGATGGAAGCACGCTCGGTTCTTGGTTCAAGCGATAAGAACTCACACCTAGGGGCAAGAATGAGGCAAAACACCATCCCCGATGGCAACTCATCCAAGCCTTCTTAGCATTTTAATTAAGCATCACAAGTATCCACCACGCCCGAATCATTCCATCAACATCCATAGCATGGAATTAAATAACGGACAGCTAAACATTCTACTAAGCATGGCTAACCATAGCTAAGCATATATAAATACGACCATTATATCTTTGTCTCCGGCCAACACATCAAACCTAGGGTTTATAGGAGGGGAAGCATGTGATGGTTCGGGGATAAACATGCATTCATAGGATACTCTACAACTTGATCAAAAGAGACATTTGAATCGCATGCAATATTATGGTGGACAAAATAAGTTTTTAAAACAATTGGATGCTAGATGCCAAGAAGGTTAGGTTAGCTCTTGCCTTGCTGATAGTACTGGGCGCGTTGATCGTCAAGGTATTGTGGTGGAACCTCGACTCCTGAATCTAACGAAACACAACAAGAACAGGAAATGAAATAAATAACACGAATACAAAGGTGCAATGCACAATCATGATGAGATGGTCAAATTATGCACTGAAATCATATTGGGCATGTCCCACAAGTTAAATGGAACCCCTAAAATAATTATTGCAATTAACGGGTTAAAACTCCATATTTAACTTAGTGAATTAATTAATTACTCAACATGTCCAGTACTGAAATATGAGGTCTCCATGCATGATATTTACATTATTAGATAGATGTTGTCCTACTGATCGTTTTGGTACCTCGTTTGCAATTTTCTGATTAACGATGAAGAAATGGTGATTTAAACGCTTATGCAATTTAAATCATTTTAACCAATTCGAAAATGACATCAAAGCAAAAGTTATTTTCATACTGTGAAATTAACATGGCTAGATAGCATTTGTTTTGCTGGTCATTTTGGTATATCAATTGCAAATTTTGAATTAATATTCACCAAGTTACGATATTTTTAATAATTGAATTAATTCTGTCATTTTAACTATTTTTATTAAACAGCACCAACATTGCATCTAAAATTCCGTCAAATGACATAAACTTGTAGATAATTGTTTACTGAACATTTTGAGAGCTTATTCATAATTTTTGGATAATTAAAACTCAAGTTATGCAATTTTCAATTTCCACAAATAATCTGCCATTTTAGTGATTTTAAATAACAGCAAATTAAATGATTCATTTTAGCATCCAATTACAACTAACAGGTAGATATTAATTCTCTGAACAAAATGGTACCGTATTTGAAATTTTTAGAGCAATATTCAAATTGTTATGAATTTTCATAGTTGGACTTTAAATCTACCCCTTTTATATTTAACAATTAAAGGTAATTTAATTTAACCAAAAATTCAAATAAAGGCACTAACAGGTAGAGTTTATTTAGCTGAGCATCTTAACATATTATTTGCAATTTTCTGAAATATAAAACTCTAGATATGAATTTCCAAAAATTTGAATAATTAACCGATGATTTGCATTTCACATTTTAAATTCAAATTCAGAAATTCATTTGCATGTGTGAGTGAAATATTTGAATAGGTTGTGAAATTGTGAACAATTTGGTATGTCATTTGTATTTTTCTGTTTTACCATTTATTAGAAAATGCAATTTCCATCTTCTCTGTTAAAACTGAAATTGCAAAACTGAAGAACGGCCGACGTAAGCATGACGTCATCGGGGAACAGGCGGCCTGTTGATCACAAAATCATCGGCTTGGGCTGGAATTGGAGGCAGGCAGTTGTGCTATGAGCTAGAGGAGGCCGAGAGGAGTTCGGGGAGCGGCGGCACGGACCAAATGGTCGCCGGAGTGTGGCCGGCGGCGAGCTGTGGCGGCGGCAGAGAAGGGTCCACGGCGCGGGCATCGTGGAGAGCGAGAGGGAGAGGGAAAAAGGGACGGGGCAATGCGCCTGCTCACCAGCAACGCGAAGACGCGCACGGCGAGGCCGGAGGAGGCCGGACGGCGACGCGGAGGTGCTCGACGGCGGCGACCCGAGGCGGAGAAGACGCGGACGGTGGCGACAACTTCGTGCACCCCGGCCCAATTCCTTGCGCGGGGAGGGAGAAGGCGACGGCGCGGAGCTCGTGGGCTGCTTGGACCCGCCCGGGGTGGCCGGAGTCGACGGAGAGGTGCGGCGGCGGGGGCGGCGGGCAGTGGAGCTCGGTTAGGGTTTGGGGACACGGGGGAAAAGCAGGGGAGCGAGGGAGGGAGGAGCACGGGGTCCTCATAGCCACGCAGGGGGGGCCGCAGCGAGGAGGAGGCAGAGGAGATCGACACGGCGACGGCAGCGTCCATGGCGCCACTGCCAAGCACTGTGGCGACAGGGAAGACGGCATTTTTCTGAAAAACCCCCTGGCCTCTATTTCCTTTCCTGTTTTTCTATTAAATTTGAAAACAGCACCTTTTGGGATTTATTTGAGGCAGCAAAACATTTTCTAAAATTATGAAAATATTTAGGTACGCTCCCCATGTTATTTATAAGCCCCACAAAAATTGGTTCTGCAAAATAAAAAGGTTTGCATGACATTTGTTCATAGTGTTTTAAATAAGGCAAATTTTAATAATTTCCAAAATCCATTTTCTTGGGGTATTTAAACATTCTAAAAATAATTGAAAATATTCATGGAGACTCATCATAAGATAAGCAGGCTCCCCATAATTATTTTGAATTTTTGAAATGTTTAACTTGGTTTCAAATTAAGAATTGGTTTAACTCAATTTTGAGGTCCCAATTTATTTAATTGTTTGGCAAGAATTTTACTTTGCCAAATAATTATGAAATGCATTCTTGGAACTTCCTGGACAAATATGGAAGCTCAAGAATATTTTGGTTTTGCCAGATGGAGCAATTGCACTTGACTTGGGAATTTTATGAAGTGTTTGATTCCTTTTAATGATTTCCATTGGTTGCAATATTTAACTTAGCAATTTAAGTATGTATGCCATGATGCAATGAAAAGAAAAAGTGAAAATTTGGCCCATATTTTAGGGTACCAAATCTGGGTTGTTACAATTCTATCCCCCTTACAAGAATCTCGCCCCGAGATTCCTAGAGTAGGGAGAGGGAGAGGAGGGAAACATGACAACCCTTAACTTCTACGATCTTCTTGATCCCACGATGATCCTCCTTGTTGCAGAGAGTAAGGTAGCAAGCATGACGTGCCGACTAGAAAGTCAGAAGATAGTTCAAGGTGATGGACAAATTTTCTCCAAGGTTTGGAAATACGAACTTTGCACAAGACCATAAGCCTTTGAGAAAGATGACCGAAACCAGGTATACCCAAGAATTACCCATGATCCTCGGTATAGTGGTTGAGGCTAAAGATTTTAGGTTTTTGGTGTAGAGTTTGCAATAAAGTAAAACGCTGAAAATAAAATATGACAAGTAAAAGCTCTCAAAGAGAGAAAGCCCAATCCTCTATGCAGCAAGAGGACAAGCTTGAGTGGTGTGTTTCTTATAGGTGGAAAACATTCCCAAGGGCTACATGGATTTCATGGCATAAATATTTCTAGAACAACAAGGTAAACATTTTGTCAAGTTTTAATCTTCTTTGGATGGAGCCATAATTAGGTGTACTTAAATAAATAAACTAAACCCCTTATGATGGATCATGTGGCCAAGTAAATGACTGCACAAGAATTATTAAGACATAAAGTCCCACCATAGCATTACACTCTAAGGTCCCTGATATAAATCCCCTCCTAATGTAACTTAATGTATTAGACCAAGGTTTACGTGTCCTCCTAGGTCCTACCCATTCCATCACACTAGTGTGATAGCACATTCATGCATTACTCAATATATGGTGCACTTCATACATTGTACATCAAGACAATCATAAAAGATAAAAACTTGACCAAATACTCAACACAAGTTAAGTGAAAATTATTGCCAATCCATCCTATGCCCCCAGGAACATGAGAGAACTACTCACGACGCGAAGACATGATATGATTCAATGGTATAAGTGATACAACACAATCTGAAAATATAATCTCCCCACAAAACAATGACAAGTAGCAATTCACAAACATGTAGAATAGTACTTAGACAATAGCTAGGGTTCGAACTATCTCAAACTATGAGGGGGATGAAGTGGATCGCGAAGATGGTGATGGAGATGGTGCTGGTCTTGACAGTGGTGTTGATGGAGACTCTGGAGGGGGGATGGAGGAGCCTTCCGGAGGTGATTCCGGCGGCGTTCCCCCCCTCCGATCTTCTCCGATGGCAGCCTTCTGTCTCCTGTTTCTTGGTTTTGTGTTTCTCCGCCGCCTCCTCACGAAACTCCTCGGGGGACTATTTTATAGTCGGTTTTAGGTCAAGACGAAGCCACGAAGACGAAAACGGACGACATCGGAGCCATGAGGCCCAAGATGGGGGTCCCACGCAGCCAAGTAATCTGGCCGCGTGGGCCCACCTCTTTTGGCCCTCGGTTCTCCGTTTGTTCGCTTCCTTCGCTCCTATGCTTCGTTCCGTCAAAAAAATGATCCCCGCAAAATATTAGGTCATTTGGACGTCGTTTGGGTCCCTGAAACATCAAAATATAGAAAATAGGGTTTTCTGCTAGTGCAGTGTTAATTCCAGAAAAAAATAGGAAAACTGTGAAATCTTCCCAAAATCCTTATAAAACAATGATATAACCCTTATATGATGCAAATATGATTGAAATATGAGTATTATAATGCAAAGTTCATGTATGCATTTTACATGCATCACCCGGCCACCTCTCCCTCCTTCCCCTTCTTCCCCGGCCACCTCTCCCTCCTTGCCCGAGCACCCACTAGGTGTTCGATAAAATGTAAACTTCTGTTTTTATGATTTAAAACCAAAAGTGGTTCAAATTAGGATGTTGGTGGATGTAATGCATGCATTAGGTTTAGGTTTTATCAAAATGAAGTTTAGGTTAAAAAAAATGTTGTTTAGTATTTAAATTAGATGTAGTGCAATCATTCTTGATCCACCCACATTAGGTTTAGCAAAATGTCGATGGTGGTGATGTTGTGGTAATTGTGGTGGTGTTGGTGCTGATGTTGTGGTAATTGTAGATGGTGGTGGTAGTGGTACAAATTAGGTTTAAAAAAGTGGTTAATTAGGATTAAAAAAGTGGTTTAAATTAGGTCTTAAAAATATTGTTCAAATTAGGTTTACATTAGCTACTATAGTTTAAGTATTTAAATTATAGTTCTTAATTCCAATTGTTTTGCCGTATGCAGGACCTCGACGCTACTGTGTTGTTCAGTTTTCAGGTGAGATGATGTTTTTGTGGTGATGATGCCTTTGTACGGAATGTGGTGGTGTTGCTTTTTGTGGTGAGAATGTGGTGGTGATGAGGCCGTTGAGCCCTTTGTTTTGGTGAATGTGGTGGTGATGAGGCCGTTGAGCCCTTTAATTTGTTGTTGTGAATGTGGTGGTGATGAGGACTTTTGAGCCCTTTTTGAAATGTTTGCAGGTACCCCATGAGGCCCTTGAGATTGTCGGAATGTCTATTAACTTCCGTTCCGGCAAATTCGGGTACTCCATATGCCCTATTTATAGCAAAGGTCATGCCAAAATTTTCCGTGAATTTTGGCATGACTTTTGCTAAACAATAGGACATATGGAATACCCGAAATTTGCTGAGACGGAAGTTAATCGACATTCCGGCAAATTTGGACTCATGGGGTACCTTAGTATTTAAAATTGGTTTTTTCTGGCTTTCCTATACTATGCACTCTGCACTTGGAGTCTCAACCTAACCATAATCATTTGACGCAGGTAACTACGTCAAAGGCCATCAAGACAATTTTCTGGCGCCGTTGCCGGGGAATCATTGATGTAAAGATTTGTCCAAGGAGTATCTCACAACAAAGTCAACTTCATCACCAACTTGTGCTAACACCTAAGCTTGGGGAGGTTGCACCTAAGTGAACATCATCTTATCCATCTTTACCTTCAAATCATTTTATTTTGTTTTGTTTTTGTCTTGCATATCATCTTTATATTTCGGTTTGAATATTTTATTTTCAGTTTTGCATTTTGTGTTGCATTTGTTATTTCAGTTTGCATTGTTTAGTGTCATTTTATTTTCAGTTTTGCATAAAAAATTAAAAACACATAAAAACTTGCATGATGGGAAATAGAGCCTTTTGGCCATTTAGTGTTAAAAACTTTCCTCAAGATATGAATATCCCTGTTGAGAAATTTGAAGTAGATCATAATATCACTAAAATGATTTATGAAAACCGTTTTTATGGGAAACCAAAAGAAGACCATATACTTCATCTTAAGAAGTTTAATGAAAGATGCAAAGTGTTAAATTTGAGCCATGCCAATGTTAACATGATTAAAGTTAAGCTTTTTCCCTACTCCCTAGCTGGAAAAGCCTTAGATTGGATATTAAGATGGCCACCTGGAAACTTTAGCACTTGGTTCAATTTAAAAGCTTCATTCATTGAAAGATTTTGTTCCACTGAAACTATTTGTAACCTAAGACAAATAGTTATCACCTTTAAACAAGAAGAGGATGAACCTTTGGTAAAAACATGGGAAAGGTTTAGAGGTATAGCTTTTGGAATGGAACATGGTCTTAGAGATTGGATGCTCATGCATATATTTTATAGAGGATTGTCTGAAAACTCTAGAGTCTTTTTGGATAACGAATGTGAGTGTTCTTTCATTTATACTACTGCTTCTAATACTCATATTATACTTGATGGCTTGCTTTTGGAAGTAAAAAATTAAAGAAAGTTTAGAAAAAGCCCAACTACCTGAAGATGTTTTTGATGACCGTTATGAAATATTTGATCTATATAATAGGGGAAGAAAGGTTGAGGAAGTTAAAATGCTTAGTGAAGTCAAGGAACCACTACTTGACTTAGATAATTGTAGCTTGCATGGATTAATATCTATCTTACAAAAAGTTGCAAGTGATCCTTCCATTAACTCCAACCAAGCAGGTTTTGGTTCTTATATTGCTAATCATGTTTTAAAAGAAAAGATTGCTAGGTACAACCAAGAAGCTATGATACCACCTAAGCTTGGGGATGTACGGATTTCCAAAGTACTAGTAACCATTGGAAAAGAGACACACCATGCTATATTAGATCTAGGATCTAGTGTCTCTGTTTTATCTAAAGAATTATATGAAGTTCTTGAATTAAAGAATCTTGAAAAATGCTCTATTGAACTTGCACTTGCTAATGATTCAATTAAACATGCTTTACGAAAAGTAAGTGATGTTATGGTAGAGTTGCATATGATGTTTGTACCTGTTGATTTTCTAATCATGGATATGGGGAATAAAACCTCTAGTCCAATTATTCTTGGAAGACCTTTTCTTCGTACAACAGGTGCTATCATTGATTCAAAAGAAGGGAATGTGAAGTTTCAGTTTCTACACAAGAAGTGCATGGAACACTTCCCAAGGAAGAGGTACACACCAAAGTTCAAGTTCCCTCATGAGCTTCGTCCACAATAAGTATCAAGTAAGAAGCCTAGCTATATGGCTATAAAGGAAACGCTTTACGGGAGGCAACCCGGTTGTTTTTATTTTTGATTTTCTTTGTGTCCTCTTGCTGTAACAAGATACTTAGTTTTTAGTTTAGCTTCTGGAATTTTTAATAAAGTACCAAGTTTTACCTATTTTGGTATGAAAAAGTTGCTATTTGCATTCGGAAATTTTATTCCAGCACGAATCTGTGCATGGTTTGATTTTTCTTTCCTGTTATGTAACTCCGAATGAGCTGAAATTTTTACTGTAATTGCAACTTTTCATCCTATGTACTCCTGAATTTTTTGCAGAATTTTTTGACAAGTTTAAGTCGGGTAGAAAAATGCATTTCGCTGCTGCTAATTTTCTGGACAGATTCTTTCCCATTTTGTTTGATGCATTCTTTGAACTTTTAACTTATATCTTTTTGATCCAATTGAGTTTATAAGTAGGCATACAACATTATACACTCTCTGGACATTAATATGAATTTTTGTCTAAGAATTCTATGCAGCAAGTAATTCATTTGTCTATCACTACTAATGTCACCCCACAGAAATGAAATGGGAGAAACAGTGTTTTGAAGTTTTTTCACAAGGATTAGAGGAGATGCACCAAGAGCTATCCAAGGATGGTGAAGACCATAAGCTTGGGGATGTGAAGACAACCCCACTGGACCAACACACTCTCGGTTTGCACACGTCTAACTTCTGTTTTTCGATCAATGCACTTTATCACATAAACTTGGAGCGTCTTTTATTTGCTTTTTATTTTGGTTTGATTTTTCTTTTGAGACCACCACTATAATTTTTATATGAGAGAGCTACTGGAAGTTTGGGTTGAATTAAGTTGGATGCTATAATAAGATTGGGAAAGGGATGTTTGAGTTGATTTAAAAAGATACATATAGTTGCATAATTCATGTGCTTTTTAATGAGTATTAATTTGCAAGTGTTTTATCAAGAGCTATCTCTTATTCATGTTTTGATGCTGAATGTTACTTTACTTTGTTTAACATGGATTGGTTAGTTCTATGGACACTTGTGCATGCATTTAGACGGTCAACTTTCTCCCTTTTGCTAGCCCAAAAATTCCAACAAATAAAAACTTGTTTTCCAACACCTTCAACCAAACTTTTTCCAGTGAGTCCACCATATCTACCTATTAGCTTTATGCTATTCCGAGTATGTTTATCATGTTACTTTGTGTTATCTATACCTCTGAATTAAATTGCTTATGTTATTGATTGTTATGGGAAAAGTTGGTTAAATAGCTCTCACACCTTACTATTGCATTTAATAAACATGAACCATTGTGATTAAAATTATGAAGTTGTGAGATTGACAAGAGTCTTGGTTGGTAGTTAGCCCAAATGTGTTGTCACATGGCAAGCTTTCAACATGCTCATAATTATATTTAGTTGATATCATGTACTTTTGTTTATGGATGCCTATCATAGTGTCAAATAAATGTGGAAACTAAGTAAGTTTAAGTAGTTTGTATAAATGGCTAGAGAGACACCTGGGCCGCTAATCTAAGCCATGCATCATCCATGTTGGAAATTTACTTACATGCTATGTGAACCTTCAGTGATGCACCTCATAATAAAAAGCTATATCAATGGTAAATAAAAAGGGTGTTGAGATTGTTCATTATGTTTGTTTGTCTTGTCATTTTGACATGGGCTTGTTCCATGTCCTGGGACAAGAGGTACCCCAGTTGACCCTCTTGATGACGCTATTTTTACAATGACTTTAACTTGAACTTGCTTTGTATCCCAAGTTGAGTAACACCATGGTGTAGGTACTCATATTCACGGGGCATGAGACTTTCAACCATTTCTTTGTCAAGCACACTACTCATATTTGCTTTCACTTTAAACTTTAACCATTCAAGATGTTATGATAAGGGGTAATGAGAGCTTGACACCAATACCACATTGCAAACATTAACTTAAGTAGAAGTATTTGGAAGTTAGATGAAACTTGTTCATGTTTTACCTCTACTCATATATATATCTTTCCAAAGTGTCCACCTTTTATATTCAGTTTTACAAGAATACTCTATGACCATTATAGGATGTTTTTACTTTTCATTATGCATACATTTGGTCCATAGTACTTTCTTCTATGTTACACTTTGTGAATTATCATTGAACATCCTTGCATTGAGTAATTGATATCACTTTATAATCTATCTTGCATATTGCTACTCCTTTGAACAATGAATCATTTGACTTTATGTAGCAATAATAATCATCTTTGATATCCATTGTTAGTCTTAAAATGCAAAGTCCATGTTGGTTTTATCACCTTTATACTCGAGGACGAGTATAGGTTAAGCTTGGGGATGTTGATGTATGTAAAATGCATACATGAACTTTGCATTATAATACTCATATTTCAATCATATTTTCATCATATAAGGGTTGTATCATTGTTTTATAATAATTTTGGGAAGATTTCACAGTTTTCCTATTTTTCTGGAATTAACCCTGCACTGGCAGAAAATCCTATTTTCTATATTTTGATGTTTCAGGGACCCAAACGACATCCAAATGACCTGAAAATTTACGAGCATCAGTTTTTGGAAGGAACAAAGCGTAGGGGCGAAGGAAGCGAAAAAGTGGAAGCCCGAAGGCCAAAAGAGGGGGCCCACACGGCCAGATTCCTTGGCTGCGTGGGGCCCACCAACTTGGCCCTCATGGCTCCATTGCCGTCGATCTTTCTTCCAGAAGCTTCGTCTTGACCTAAAACCGACTATAAAAAATAGTCCCCCGACGTTTTCCAGAAGGGAGCGCCGCCGAAACACAGAAACACCGAAATAGAGACCTGGAGCTGCAGATTGGAGGGGGAAAACTCCGGCGGGGCGCTGCCGGTGTGGTCTCCATCTCCCCCAACGTCATCTCCACCGTCTCCATGATGAAGAGGGAGTAGTCACCCCTGGACTATGGGTTTGTGGAAGTAACTTATGTATCTCTCCTCTCTTTGAGCTTCACTAATTAGCACCGTATTAGCTGCCGAACATGATTACGGTCATCTATGTAATTCCTTTGTGGTGGATCTGTTTATGAGTTAATATATGTTTGAGATTGCAATTGTTTTGTTTCACTTATAAAAGTAGATGAATATTATGTACCCCGTTCTTGTCTACTTGTTTTGATCAAGCATGTTTATGAGAGCTTGTGTGGGGGAACGTGTGCATTAGTTGAAGTAATGAGGGGGTGGCTAGTGTATTGAAAGTGAGAGAAGTTCCGCGATCCACTTGGGTATTTTTACCTTACTTTGTTGCCTCACTAGGGATACAGAAAAATACCATGCTACCGGAGGTGTGGGTGTGACCATTGCCACTTCTCCATGACTAGATATAGCATGTTCTTATTTTAACTTCATGTCATAAGACTTAAAGCTATGCTCTGATTTATCTTAATTACCGAGGTGCTAAGATTTAGTTCACATCTTGGTGGAGTGTAAGAGAGATTAATAAACAAAAGATCTCTATGTTAGGACGTGATGCCCATATAATTAGTAACTTGTCATGAAACCTTTATGTTGCAATCTCATATGTTAATTCTAGTGTTCCATTATCTACCACTTTATTAAAGAGAGAGTGCATTTGTGAAACCATGAACCCCGGTCCATTTTTAATCATAAGAAACACCTTTCCAACAACTTTTATGCATTTTCCATTTTTGGCCATTTAAAAATCCGAAAATACAAAAATACTTTTATATCTTGCATTCATAATACAAAACCCAAAAATATCATCCATCATTGTTTCCACCATCCTTGCATATTTATTTCCTATCATTGCATATTTATTTATTGTTTTGATTTGTTTTATTTTGATATCATTCTCACACCTTGTGCTTGACAACCACTTGGTGAGGTTGAGGGCACAAAACAATTTACTTTGTTTTGTAGGTTTTCAAGAGAAGGATAAGAAGATAAATCTTTCACTACTGATTCCCCGAGAGTTCGATATTAAACCCTCGAGTCACCCCTCATGGGGAAAACTGTCTTTCCTATACTATACACTCTGCACTTGGAGTCTCAACCTAACCATATTCATTTGACGCAGGTAACTACGTCAAAGGCCATCAGCCGCCTCCATGTTTTTGGTTGGGGTGTTAAAGTAACACAAATTGGTCACCGGATCACGTCGGTGGTGGTACTTTCTCCAGACTGAATTCACATGGTCGGCTTCCCACTTGCTGCGGAAATCCAGCTTCTTCTGCAGATTCTTGTCGCGAGGCGGACGGAAAACATCATCGACCCCCTTTTCCCTTTGCTTCCAGATGAACTCCGTTTCCTTATTGGTGAGATCGAGTTCACGCTCTGCAACCTTGGCTGCCTACTCTTTTAGCAAGGTGCGATGCTTCTCTATGTCGTCCAACGATGCATCGGGAGGAAGTGGAGTTAGCAGCTCCTGCAGTTTTTTCATCCTTTCTTCGTGCTCCTTCTCTATCGCTGCTCTGATTGTAGCATTAATGTCGTCTCCAGCAGCCGGCAATTTACTGGCTCCCTTCATTGGAGCAAGTGGCGGCATAAAGTCCACCTTTTGATTTCCAGCTTCTGGAGTTTTTTCTTCGCCATTGGAGGGTTTCGAGGCGGTGGGGTCTCCTTTTGGATCAGAGACGACATCACTCATTAAGACCTTGACTGGGCATCCTAAACAATACGCAACTTTCTGACTAAAATCGTCGAATTCTCCTTCAGACTCAAGGTCCTGCTCCATAGGGGCAGTGTCCCCGGATACGGCTTCTGATCAGCCCCGACCTGCAAAGTAGAGAGGATAGACTCAGGATCAACCGTCGACTCGGTTGAGCCGAATTCTCCTAAGATGCCAACGAAGTGGAAGTCCGGCACCGCCGTAGTAGAGCTTGCGTCGTCTTCAGAATCTTCATCATCAGTGTCGAAAGCTAGATCTAGATCGGCAATCTCGTCTGAGTCCAGATCCGATCCATCTTCGAAGTTGCTGGGGTGGGTGGCGGGCATGCTTGAGGTGAAGCCGAGATCGTCCAACGCCTTGGCGGTGAAGCCGACGAAGATGTCGATGCCGCCAATGGAGACCGTGGACCAGCCGGCGGGATCCTCCTTTGCCGCTGTCCAGAAGACGTCATTGAGGACGTGGCCAGCTCCCGTCTCGTATAAGTAGCTGACCAAGCCAACTGTGATGGTGTCGTCGATACCGCCAGTAGATCCCGCCCGCAACGTAACCCCGGACATCTCTTGCCCCACGGTGGGCGCCAACTGTCGTGGTATTGTCGAATCTGGCCAGGACAGGGGTGCCATCCGGCTAGGTAGATAGGTGGGTGTAGGAGATGTAGGTAATTCCGGTGACGGGATGAGCACGAGTTTACCCAGCTTCGGATCTTGCAATGGTGGCGAAACCCTACGTGCTGCTAGAATTCACTATAAGGCAATATGCGCCGATTACAATGAAAGTTAGAGTGTGCCCTGAGGCGTCTCTTAGGCCGGCTTATAAAGGCGTCCGAACCTAGGGCTTACAGGAAGCAACCTAACCGACTAAGTTACAGAGTTCTACTGTAATCCGGCTTGGGCCTTGTCTTGGGCGTTAAGTCGACGTCAATACAGGCTGCCTTCTGGAACCTTCCCTTAGCCGGATGGGCTTCCTGCGCTTCATCGTACTGGGCCATCCGGTAAGCCGGATTTCGGCTTACCACCACTATGGGCCACCCTGGTACGTTGGCTTTAGTCACTTCCATGATGGTACCTGTTCGGCATATCCCCAACAGCGCATATTCCTATATGCACCACAATGTTTTTTTGGATTTTTAAATTTTTAGTTTTTTTTTTTGGAATTTTAGAATTTTTAGAATCTTTTCCAATTTTTGAACTTCTAAGATTTTTTGATTTTTTTTTAAATTAGTTTTTTTAATTTCTAAAAAATTAGTTTTTTGAATATTTTTTATATTCTAGATTCTTTTGATTTTTTTGAATTCTTAAATGTTAGATTTTTTTGAAATTTTAGTATTTTTTCGATTCTTTTCCAATTTTTGATATTTTTGAAAAAAATAAATTTTTTTTGCAATTTCTAAAAATTTAGAATTCCTCGAACTTTTTATAATCTTTTTGTCATTTTTTAAAAAAATTACATTTTTTCTTAAATTTTCAATTTTTTGGATTTGTTGAAAGTTTTTGGATTTTTGAAATTTTTTATTTTTTAAAATTTTGTAGATTTTTTTAATTTTTTAGATTTTTTGAATTTTTTGGATTTTTTGAAACTTTTGAAGTTTTTGATTTTTTCGAAATTTAAAAACACACATACACACCGAAACACACATATATACACATACCACACATATACTACACACATATATACATATATAAGGCTTAAGAGGGTTGATATGATACTAATAATATTAATAAGAACCTTGGTAGCATAAGGGTAGCTCAATTAAATAGAACTTAGAAGTTAAGCGTGCTTGGGTTGAAGCTATTTGAGGATGGGTGACCTAGTGGGAAGTCACCATTTCAACATCATTTGTGATATGTTTGCAGTGTTATTAGATGTTCAAAAAATACAAATATTTGGGTTTTCCAGATTATTTCATTTTTTGATTTTTTTATGATTTTTTTTGAATTTTTCAACTTTTTTTAATTTTTTGAGAATTTTGTGGCGCATGTAGATATGCGCCACAGAAATACAATTTAGTGGCATGAATTCTGTGGCGCATCCAATAGGGGCCACGGATGCGCCACAGAATCCCAAAAACGTGTGCCACTGATAAGCTTTTTCCTAGTAGTGTTGTTGAAGTGAAGATCGGTCGGTGTTGGAGAAGATTGTTGGTGTAGACGTAGAAGTATGTACATGTGCTTGGTCCTGTAAACCGTGCGTGGTGTTGCCCCCCTGGATTTTTAGTTTGCGTGGAAATTGAGAGCTTTATTCAAACGAAGGCATCCCTAGAACAGTCAGCCAAAAGACTGCTGACTAGGAAGCTAGGAGTACAGGCAAGCCAACTCTCGATCCCTTGTATAGTGCAGGCATTTTTTTATAAAGGGCTTTATTACTTAAAATTAAGCATTACACCTGGCCTCTGCATAACAAAGATGCACACAACCGACAGTCTCCAAATGAAAACATAAAAACATAGGCTTCAAGTTACAACTCATGAGATTGTGCACTCCGCCTATGGTGGTGGTCCGATGCGAAAATCACTACGCCACCCATGTTGAATAAAAATGTCCCTCGCCGTAGTCTCCAGTCGCGCAGAAGCCTCCATAAAGAGGTCGCGAAACTCCACGCGTTGTAACATGGACCACGAACGGAGCAAACGTGTGCACCGGTATATTACCTGCAAGAGAGAAACATTTTTATCATTAAAAACCTTGTCATTTCTACATAGCCAAAGCGACCAGACAACAGCAATCGCTCCCACCCTTATTATAGTTCTAAACTTGTGATCAATTCCATGCAACCAGTTTCCAAAAATATTCGCAACCGATTTTGGAGGATACAAATTAGAAGCAATTTGGATAGTTGACCATATAGAACACGCAATCTTACATTCGAAGAAAAGGTGCTTTATCATCTCATCATGGAGACAAGAAGCACAATTCGTACTTCCTTTCCAATTACGCTTAAGAAGGTTATCCTTTGTGAGAATAACTCCTCGATGAGCATACCATGAGAAAATTTTTATCTTTAATTGTATTTTCATCTTCCAAAGTTTCTCACACTTAACCAACGGCACATCGCTTTGGATGAGGGCTTTATACATGGAATCCACTGAGAAACGACCGTTCTCATTCAGAGTCCATCGGAAAACATCCGACCCCATTGAGAGCTGAACCATGGTTAATCTCTATAAAAGAGCATTCCATGTTGCAAGTCTGGGGCCGGTTAAATCTCGCCTGAATGCCACAATTGGAGGAGAGGTCCGCATAGTCTCAGCTAGCGTCTCACTCTTATGACGAACAATATTGTAAAGAGCTGGATATTGATCCTTCAGAGGGGCATTACCAAGCCATTTGTCCTCCCAGAATCTAATTTCCGACCCATCACGAATAGCGAATTTTCCAAAGCGGAAGAAATATTTCTTCGTTTCCATGATCCCGGCCCAAAAGTGTGAATCACCTGTTTCCATACCACTTGTGACAAAGCTTTTGAACCGACATATTTGCGTCGTAGAATTGTTCGCCACGTCCCTTCTTCCGAGAGAAGCTTATAAAGCCATTTCCCTAGAAGGGTCGAATTCTTAACCTGTAGATCATGGATACCAAGTCCACCTTGATCTTTAGGTCAGCAAACCACATCCCACCGAGCCAGTCTATATTTCTTTTTCTCACTATCCCCTTGCCAGAAGAATCTTGAACGAAAATAATCAATTTTCTTCAATACTCCTTTAGGCAACTGGAAAAAAGATATCATATACAGCACCATATTACTTAGTACTGAATTTATGAGTACCAATCTCCCACCTAAGGATAGAAATTTGCCTCTCCAACTAGCCAATCTCGCTTCGAACCGCTCCTCAACATGCTTCCATTCAGCATTAGTCAGTCTCCTATAATGAATAGGTATACCAAGGTACCTAATCGGAAACTGACCTTGTTCACAGCCGAATAATTCCGCATATTGAGTCGCAAAGTCCTGGGCTTCGCCGAAACAAAACAACTCACTCTTATGGAAATTAATTTTTAAACCTGATAGATGTTCGAACGCTGATAAAATCAGCTTCATGTTCAAAGCTTTTTCCAGATCATGTTCCATAAATAGAATTGTGTCGTCCGCATATTGGAGGATAGATAAGCCACCATCAACTAAGTGAGGTATGACTCCTTCAATCTGTCCATCCAATTTTGCCCGCTCAATCATGACCGCTAACATATCCGCCACTATGTTAAATAGAATCGGTGAAAGCGGGTCACCTTGTCTTAGGCCTTTCTTTGTTTGGAAGTAATGACCAGTATCATCATTCACTCAAATGGCCACACTACCTCCAGTGACAAAGTTCCGAACCTAGGCACACCATTCCTCCGAAAAGCCTTTCATACGCAAGGTCTGTTGGAGAAACTCCCAATTGACATTGTCGTAAGCCTTTTCGAAGTCAATTTTAAATATCACCCCATTCAATTTCTTACGGTGCATCTCATGAACCATCTCATGTAATACGACTACAGCATCGAGGATATTCCTCCCCTGCATAAATGCAGTCTGTGTAGGTCTAACGACATGATCCGCGACCGTGTTCAACCGAATGGTTGCCACCTTAGTGAAAATTTTGAAGCTGACATTAAGGAGACAGATAGGCCGATATTGCTGGATCCTCTCTGCATCCTTAATTTTTGGCAACAAAATTATTTCACCAAAGTTCAGGCGAAAAGCTCAAGCTGCCCGTCATGCAAAGCATTAAACATAGCAAGCAATTCAGGTTTGATGATATCCCAAAAGTTTTGGTAAAACTCGGCTGGGAATCCATCAGGGCCTGGAGCCTTGTTATGTTCCATCTCAAAGACTGCTTTTCTCACCTCTTCTTCAGTAAAAGGTGCGGTAAGAAAAGCATTCTCATCATCCGAAACCTGAGGTATGTCATCTGTACGAGACTCGTCAAGAGAAAGGTTGCCCTCCGCTGGCGCCCCGAACAATCCCTTATAATATCTGGTTATATACCTCTTTAGCTCTTCTTGTCCTTCAACTAGTCCGTCTTCTTGATGAAGTGAGTGAATAAGCTTCTTCCTATGCCTGCCAATGGCGACATTATGGAAGTACCTTTTATTCGAATCACCTTGAAGAATGAACTTAGCCTTAGACCGTTGATACCATTTGATTTCCTCTTCACGTAACAGTTTCGCTAACGACGCATTTGATTGACTCTTGAGTTCAATCTGGTGTGTCGTTAGCGGCTGAATTTCCGCGATCTCTTCGAGTTCATCAATAATGGCAGCCAGACGAGCCTTTTCTTTTTTAAGAAGAACAGTTGTGTGGCGTGCCCAACCCCTAAGGTGTGTGCGTAAATTCCGCAACTTATTATTCCACCTCTGAACAGGAGACACACCCTCAACCGGTTGATCCCAGATTTGTTTGACCATCTCCATAAAACCGTCACGGGTCAACCACCCCAATTCAAATTTAAATTGGGGTTTACCGTTTGGTTTCGGTAGACCAGTGGTCAAAATAATCGGGGCATGATCTGATGGAGCCTCGATACGTTCTAGGGCGCGTACAGGCACCATAGGATATTTGGACTCCCATTCTGTGTCCATCAGCACACGATCTAGCTTTTCGTATGTCGGCTCCGGCAGACTGTTCGCCCAAGTAAACTTTCTACTTGTCATATGGACCTCTCTCAAATCCAAGATGTCAATGACTGCGTTGAACAGAAAGGGCCAATGACTATCGAATCGACCTCGACTTTTCTCGTGTCGGAATCTAAGCATATTAAAGTCCCCACCTATAAGAAAAGGATGCGGGTTATCTTTAGCTAGATTAACCAATTCACGCAGAAAAGCCGCCTTATATTCCTCCTGCGCAGCACCGTACACAGCGACCAAACTCCATATGAAATTATCAGCTTTGTTCCGGATATGAAACTTTATATGAAAATCCGCATCCGAAACCGCTAACACTTCCATAGCGTTTGAATTAACGCCAAGTAGAATACCCCCAGACCTCCCACGCGGTGGATGAGAAAACCAATGGAAATCCATACCGCCAGATAAACGGTTAAGGACATTCACTGGAAAGTCTCTTCTACCCATTTCCGAAATGGCCACAAAGTCCAATTTATGATCTTGGATGCACTGTGCGATATGTAAATGTTTAGCCAAGTCACCGAGACCTCTGCTATTCATAAACATGCCATTCATCGGGAAACTCTTGGAGATATTCGGCCCTTCTTAATCCGTTTTGCAGAGGCGTTCCTAGATTTACGACCAGAGGCTTGCAGGTCATAAACAGACCCTAGCCCTGCCCCATCTAGGTCCACATCCGCCAACTCCCCAACTAGATGAGATAGAAGCTGACCATCGACATTGTCAGTCGCCTCATCCTCATCTAGAGGGGTAGCCGTCGGCCTACTCGAAGCATTAGGATAAACCTTTACTCGATCAAACTCCATATGCTTTAGAGCATTTGCCGAGACTAGAATCTCCTCCTCATTTCTTCCCATGGTAACGCCAACCTTATGAAGTCTAGACGATACTTGATGTGTAGAAAAAGAAGAAGAAATTCTAACAAGCTCTCCAATCTCGTCAAGCAATGCGTAATTACCGATCGCCAGCCCTCCCTCGACTGCCAAATATTAACCACCTGAAGGCTGTCTGTTTCGAACGTCGCCTTCTGAAAGCCCTGCAAAGCAGCAAAGCGGACGCAGTCCCGAAGTGAAAAAGCCTCCATGATCAGGGGATCTGACACCCCCACATATGCTTTACTCCATGCTCCCAGGAAGTTTGTTGCTGACCAAGCCACTCCACCTGCTCCCCCAACGCTTGCAGCAGAGCTAATAGTGCCATCAGCGTTGATTTTAATTTCTCCCAGATCAGGTGGCCTCCAACCATGTCCCGGCAGTACTCTAGTCTGCTTGCTAGGAATATCCAATAGGGCAAGCGACTCTCGAATATGAATCACTGCATTAACAGGATTATGACCTTCTCTGCCATGTGTCCAATGATTTCTTGAGTGCCAGATGGACCACATAACTGAAATCATCTTCGACCTTTCTTCATCAGAGAACCTAGGGTCACATAAAATATCACGTACCCACGTCTGTGGATGAAGGCGCGGCATTCTGATCTCCAGCCGAGAGAGGGCTTCATCCCAGAATTGCTTCGCATGAGAACACTGCATGAGTGCGTGCAGTAGATCTTCCTCCGCCGCCAAGCACACATTACATATACTCAGAGGCTTAATATGACGGTGTTTTAGTGTGGCTTCATCCGGCAGAATGCCCCTGATGACTCGCCACCAAAAAACACGGACCTTTGGCATCACATTGAGCTTCCGTAGGGTTTTCCACATCCGTTCATCTGTCATTGAAGTCCCAGTAGCCGTCCCCACCTCTTGATCTGGACGCATTGAGTCACCAAGGTACGGTACGCCGATTTCACAGAGTAGTTCCCCATCTTCTCATGTGTTCAATCTACATCATCGCCACCGCCGCTACGAATAGGAATATTCAGAATTGCCTCAGCATACGGTGCAATGAAAACTTCCCTAATAAGTTATGCCTTCCAAGTCCAATTATAGGAATCAATTAGTTCATTAACTTTAACCAGCTCGGTATCCACTGATTTAAGCATCGGCTTCAAAGAGAGGCAGCCAGGGATCCAATTATCATCCCAAATGGAGATCGAAGAACCATCTCCCACCCGTTTGATCAGTCCACACCGCAGTGCATCACGACCAGCAGCAATCGCTCGCCGGGTCGCCGATGCCAATCGAGGAACACCAGCCTGCATGAACTCTGAATCTGGGTAATAACGGGCCTTCCGCACCCGATCAAAAAGAGACTCTGGACTCATAATAAGCCTCCATCCTTGCTTACCCAGCAGAGCCAAATTAAACATATGTAAGTCCCGGAACCCCATCCCTCCTTGTATTTTTGGAGTAGCCAGAGCTTTCCATGAAATCCAATGCATTGATCGATTGTCCAATGAAATACTCCACCAATATTTGGCCATACAAGAGGTAAGATTTTTGCACACCTTCTTCGTAAGGAGAAAACATGACATGCTATAAGTCGGTGTCGCCTGCACTACCGACTTAAGTAAAATCTCCTTACCCGCACAAGCAAGATTCTTCTAAGACCACCCTTGAATTTTTCCCGGGCATGTTCCCCAAGATGATCAAACGTGCCACTTATGAGTATTCCAACCGCCGTTGGAAGGCCTATATACCGTTCAGTGAAAGCTTCCACAGATCTGTTGAGGAGAGTTTGGGCTGAAATAGACCGCACTCTTATCTTTATTCACACTCTAACCAGAAACTTCACCATAAATCCGGATAATATCATTTAGCCGATGAGCACTCTGACCACATGCCTTAAGGAATATGAGACTATCATCAGCAAATAGAAGATGGCTCACCCATGGAGCTCTGTAATTAACTCGAATACCTCTATCAATATATGCGCCCCCACAGAATTTCAACAGAGAAGAGAAGCCTTCGCCACATAAAAGGAATAATAAAGGCGATATTGGATCACCTTGACGGAGCCCTCTGGTTGGCGTAAAGAAAGGGAGCAACTCCCCATTCACTCTGACAGAGAATCTGACAGATGAAACACACTTGAGAACAAGTCTAACAAAATTGGTATGAAAACCCAGCTGCAACATGATTGCCTCTAAGAAGTGCCATTCAACCCGATCGTAAGCTTTCATCATGTCAAGCTTAACTGCACATGAAAAGTTCTTTCCTCTTTTCCTTCTCCTCATAGTATGCACACTCTCATAAGACACAAGCACATTATCAGTAATTAATCTACCGGGAACAAATGCACTTTGCTCTTCACTAATAATCTGATTCATGTGTACCCTCATCCGATTGGTAATAGCTCTTGTTGCAGTTTTATACAGAACCGGACAGAAAGAAATCGGTCGAAATTGAGAGATTTGCACCGGGTTTCGTACCTTCGGAATAAGCGTGATAGAAGTATCGTTTAATCCCAGTGGCAACTCTCCACCACTTAGAAAATCCAAAACTGCTGGAATAATATTGTCGTGGTGGTGTCACGGCAGATGCCATAGATAGGCTAAAGATGGGGCCGATGGACGCTGGAGGTACCGGGGAGCGCTGGTGCATAGGAATATGCACACAGAACACACGAACACACACAATCTACCCAGGTTCAGGGCCCTCGTGAGGAGGTAAAACCCCTACTCCTGCTTGTCTGTTTATATGGTGGATCACAACCCGGGCTACAAGATGCTCCTTGAGCTGTATGAGAAAAGTTATGAACTAAGGCTAAGTCCAGTGCTTGGGCTCTCTTGCCGAGTCTTGCGCTGGCTCAGAGTCTCTCCGTAAGCTCTGGTGTTGAGTGTCTAAAGCATCGTCCCCGTAAGAGGAGCCCCTGGTGCTCCTTATATAATGGATCTCAGGGCACAAGTTAGGGCTGGCGTGAGCCCTGACGTACCCAACACTGTGGCTACGACCGGCCTCTGACCGCTTCTGTCACCCCTGCCTGGCACGTCCTGGATTGGACGTGTATCCACTCCTGGCGCACTGCTCCCCCGTACCGCTTCGGTCAGCGGTATGGAGAACTGACACCCCATCCCGTGACATCCGGGTCAAGGGTTAGGCAGCAACGTCCCTTCGTGCCAGTGGCACGATGCCTGCTCCGTCATTGTAGGAACAAGACATGAGCTTTGACCGTGCACCGCGATACAACTCCATCTCCTCTTACCCGGCATAGGCATGCCAGATACTTCTTAACTCAGTTTCCCTTCCCTGCACATATGAAGAACAAAGAAGAGGATCCGACATCCGATCTGTATGTCGGTTTCCGTATGTCGGCATGGTATGTCGGTTAGTCTTGACCCGGTCAACTCCGGGTTTATACATATCTCGTCATCTTGACCCTATCCGGGGGTTTCCCCCCGACATTAGTCCCCGAAGCTGGCGCGGTCCTGCAGCCTCGGATGAAGGGCCACGGCAGGTTTTCCCGACAACAAGAAATTCATTGAGCATCGACATACCCTATGCCGGCTCAGCTTATATGTCGGAAACCGATTGTCATTCAAATTCGATATGCAACTTTATGTCGGCATAGCTCCGACTTACGGAAGAACCCCTCGGCTCCTCCGAGTCATCGGTCCCCTTACGTGGCAGAGCATCTCTGATTGACGTGACGATGGCACGCTCGCCACACGTGTCACGCCGGTCACCTCGGTCTCCGCGCCTGCGCAGGCACTCAAGCGCACATTGACTACACAGCCCGCACGTCGCCTCAGGTCATGCACGATCAGGTGCGTCGCACCTGACCGTTGGCACCCTATGGCCCAACGTGCGGCAGATCGTGCGGCAGTTACGCCATCGCGGGAATCATGGCAAAGATCGTGGGGTGGTTAACCTCCGTCGGTTACGGAGATCGTGCGCAGTAAATCACGCGCCCACGATCTCCCCCGGCCGCTAAATAAATAAGGGGGGAGGGGGCAACTCTTTCCCTCCTCCGCATTCACTTTCCCCTTCACTCTCTCTTCTCTTCCTTCTCCAGCGCATAGAGCACAGCGCCGCCGCATGCTCCGCGCGCACCGACGCCGTTGCCGGACAACGCCTACGCCTTGCGTCCGGCACACTGCTGCCAGACGACGCGCAGGACGCCGTGGTCAAGCACTCTGCCGCCGCCACAGTACCGCACCGCCGCGGTAAGTTTTCTCTTCTCCCTGTTTTCTCATTTCCTCTTCTTGGCTTGCTCCGCCGTAGTTGCGGCGTGTCGCGCGTCGCCGGCCATTTCTTTACCGTACTTGGTTTTTCTTCTTTCTTTCCGTCACGGCGGACCTTTCTCACCGCCGGTGATTCTCTTTGCAGCCCTCGGCAATCTCTCCTCGAGATGTCGGACAGCACCGCCGTCGATTTGATGGATGAAGGAGTAGTGGAGGGATCCACCCGGGCAGCCTGGGAGGGTTCCGACGTTTCCCGCGCCGAGATAGACTGGCTGATCCGGTCGCGGCGGATCCCGGCCGGGGTGGAATGCCGGTTACCGGGTTCCGAAACTGCGCCGGACCTTAGAGAAGGGGAGTGTGTCGTCTTCGTCATGCACTTCGAGCGCGGGTTTGGGTTACCCGCCAGTGCATTCTTCCAGAACTTCCTCAACAAATTCGGCCTCCAACCTCATCATCTTCCGGCTAACGCCATTACCACCCTTTCTGCCTTTGTCTCTTTCGCGGAGGGTTACCTCGGCCTTTGGCCCACGATCAACTTGTGGTCCAAGTACTTCCAGTTCCGGAAGCAGGTCATTCCGAATCCTGACAACCCGGACGCGGTCCGAGAGATGACCCAATGTGGGGCCGCCACCATCATACCTTGGCGCGCCTCCTTTTTTCCTCGTATTCAAGGCTTAGAGTCATGCCGGAACTGGCTCCGGTCTTTCTTCTCTGTGAAGAACTCGACCGACGCCGACCTGATCAACTTGCCGGCATTCGCCATCGATCCCCCCACAGCGCAACTCAACTGGGGGCACAACCCGAAGAACAATGTGCCGGAAGTCAACCACACCCACCAAGTCATCGAACAGCTCAAAGCCGAAGGGATGTCGGCCGATGACCTGCTGGCGTCATTTATCAATCGCCGGGTTTCGCCCCTCCAGCGCCGAGTCCACAAGATCTGCCGCATGAGTGGCCCGCTTGATCCGACCCGGACAAGCACCTTTGAGCTGGACAAGGTCCAAATCCGGAGGCGCGTCAAGGCCATCGCCCGGACGCAGATGACGGAGGATTGGGAGTGGGGCAAGGAACCCCATAGCCGGAGCAACCTTCCGCCCGCAGTAAGTAACTTCTGCCGACATAAGTTTTCCGCCGACATAAACTCTTATGTCGGTGCAATTCTGTCCTTTGTATTAACCATTCTCCGTTTCCATCATGCAGAGATTCGGACGGCAGAAG